>LR738711.1:880181340-880215238 GCA_902687465.1 Secale cereale | reverse complement strand
GGAATATCAGCAACGTCAAAAGTGATGCGCTCAGTCCTGAAGTTGAGCTCCCCGCCAAAGGTCACCGGCAGAGTAATCTTTCCCTTGGGCTTGCTCCTTCCCGGGTTGATTCCTTGGAATGAACCGGTCTCTTCGAGCTCGCCGTCTTGAATCTGGAGTTTCTTGATCACAGCAGAGGAGATCAAGTTCAGCCCGGCCCCGCCGTCAACCAACATTTTGGTGACCTTGAGGTTGCGGATGGTGGGGGAAACCAGCATCGGCAAGCACCCGACCGCCGTGGTGCGGTCAGGGTGATCCTCAAGGTCAAAAACGATGGGCGTGCTGGACCATTTGAGGAGCCTGCGCGACTCCACGGGTGGCTCCGCTGCATTGACCTCACGCACCCACTGTTTCAGCTGGCGGTGGGAGGTGTGCAGGGAGGCGCCACCGTCGACGCACAGGACCTCCGTGGCCTTCTGGAACTCCTGCTCGCTGTTCTCGTCGTCCTCCACGTCTTCATCGTCGTCTTCGTCGTTGTCGCGGCCCCGGGGAGGTCGATCTCCTTGCCGCTGCTTTGCCTTGCCGCGGCGTCCTCCCCGGCCATTGAACGGCCGCTTCTTGCTGGGCTCTTCCCCGCCACCTTGGGCCTTCTCCTTGTCGCGCCTCTCGTACTCAGCTTTTTGCTGCTCGACGAGGTACTCGACGCGCTTGCAGTTGGAGAGGTCGTGACCCTTGGTACGGTGAATCTTACAGTATTGCTTGTCGGAGCTACCCGGCTTGTCGGCCGCCGCCGCAGGGGCAGGCTCCTTGCCGGAGCCGCCAGCCTGCGCTTGCTTGGCGGGGGCCTCCTTGCCGGACTTCTCGACGGCAAGCACTTCCTTCTTGCCCTTCTTCCTGTTGTTCCGCCGCCGGCTCTTCTTTGCCGGGGCGGCGTCGTCGCTGTCGCTTCCCCCTGCGCCAGCATCCTCCCCGGGGAGTTTCCTCCCCTCTTCTGCACGGGCGCACTTGTCAGCAAGAGCGTAAAGCTCGCTGACGTCCCTGATCTTGGTCATCGCCATCTCCTCACGCATGCGGCGGTTACGCACGTTCTGATGGAACGCGCTGATAACCGCGGCAGGGTGAACGTCTGGGATGTTGTGCTGTACCCGGCTGAAGCGTTGGATATACTTGCGCAGAGGTTCGCCTTCCTTCTGGGCCAAAATGTGGAGATCGCTCTCCTGGCCATGGGGTTTGTGGCCGCCGGTGAAGGCGCCAACAAACTGATGGCAGAGGTCGGCCCAAGAAGAGATAGAGCCTTCCGGCAAGTGCATGAGCCACGAACGGACGTTCGGTTTCAGCACGAGCGGGAAGTAGTTGGCTAGGATCTTCTCGTCGCGCCCCCCGGCAGCTTGCACTGCGATAGTGTAGACGCTGAGAAACTCCGAGGGGTGCGTCTTGCCGTCGTACTTCTCCGGTACGTCGGGCTTAAAGTTCTTCATGCTGGGCCACTGGACGCGCCGCAGCTCGCGGGTGAACGCAGGGCAGCCTGCCGCGTACGGCAAGTCGCCTGGTTCACCGGGCGCGGGTGCGTCGACAGTGTTCCCAGCTCTCTTGTCGGATTGTCGCCGAGCTTCTCGGCGGCGCTCGATCGTGGTCCGAGCGTCTTCATCTCGCCGGTCGTCGAGGACCTGGCGCTGGTCCCGACGGGCCCGCGGGTCCGACGAGGCTGTGGAGCCGTCGTCGGGGTTGTTCCGGCGGGGCGGCGTCTTCTGCTTCTGCGGCGGGGAGTGCACGCTTGTCGCACCCCCGGCAGTCTTGTCGCCGATAGCCTTCATCTTCTCAGCCTGCCGCGGCCGCGAGGCCGACGGCTGCTGCGGAGAGCCGTTGTTGGCGAAGTCTATCAGGCTCCGGATAGTAGCCCTCCATTCTTCGGCCTTGTCGGCCGCCGGAGGAAAATCGAGAAGCAGCTGCGCCCTTGCGAGCGCTTCTGCCGGAGTAGTGGGGAACGCGGGCGAGCGGTGCGAGGAGCGGGATACGCTCGGACTTCTAACGACGTTAGAAGGAGCGGGGTCCCGCGCCGGCGCCTTCGCTTTGCTTGTGCCCGGACGGGGGTCCGGGGCGTCCCGCGAACCTCCAGTATGGCCTTGTCCCAGCAAGCGGATACCACCTCCCGTGGTATGGCGCTGCGGGGTCGTCGTGTGCTGTGATGGACGCGGCGCGTCCACGGAGACCGAGGTCCGGTCGTCCGTCTTGTTCTTGGATCTGGTGGCACCGTGAGTGTCCTCGCCGGCGACCACCCTTCCGACGGCGTCTCCCCCGCCCACCGTTGGCTCTGGTGGCGGCGGGTGAGACGCAGACGGGCCTCCGACCTCCGAAGGCTTCTTCTTCGGGGCCATGGAGTTGTCGCTGATGAAGTTGCTGATGAAACTGGAGAGGTTGATGAAGAATGCGCCCGCGCGAACGCCGGATCAGGTTCGCACAACCTCGACGCCCCCTACCTGGCGCGCCAAAGATGTCGGGGGAAACTGTCCGCCACGAACACCTATGGGACCGGAGCCCCTTGTCTGTGCGGTACGAGGGCGGAGGGAGCACAAAGAGCAGATCGAGGCAGACGCGCGGGCAGTTTTACCCAGGTTCGGGCCGCACGGATGCGTAAAACCCTACTCCTGCTTGGTTATGTATTGAGTGGGACGCTCGGGAGCTTGAAGAAGCAGCTACACCGTGCGTGAGAGTAATCTAGGTTTCGAACCCCCTCCACGTTGTGCATGGGCCTCCTTTTATAATGCAAAGGGGTCACCGACAGGTGTCAACGTAGGAGAAAGGGGTAAAAATGTAAAAGAGGTGGTAGTTGTAACAGTGCGGGAACAGTGGAGCTACAGTACAGAACAGTGGTCTATACCTACTTTAACAGTGGGGGACAAGGGCATTCAATGCCCGTCGCCGTCGACCTCAAAAGCTCCCGCCTTAGCGTCTCCGTCCGCCACGGCGACGGGTCCATCACCGTGGTGCGCCACCGTGTACCCCAGGCTGCACAGCCGTCCGCCACGCGTCCCTGGTTAGGCCCCAGGGCGACGCGTGGGCCGATGAGCTGGAGCGCGGGCACACAGCGTAGCTTCCCCGGCAAGCGCCTTGCCGGGGCCTTGATCTTGCCGGGCCCGGGAACTTGCCGCTCCCCGGGCCCCTTGCCGGGGCGCACATAGCGCCGAGGCAATATCTTCTAATCTTCCTGGCAAGCTCCTCTTGCCAGGGTCTTGTGTTAGTGGGACAGCCTTGAGCCTGGTACGGCCTTCCCGGCAAGCTCCTCTTGCCGGGGTCTCGATCTTCTATCTTGTATACTTTGTTTTTGAATGGTTTAATAGGAGGCAGGAAGGTCTCCGGCGAGCACGCAGTAAACCTTGCCGCGGGAAGCTGCAACTGCCCGTGCACAAGTTGGGGTACTGGGGTACCCCTACCTTAGTACACCGACACTTGGTGTATCTTGATGTATCTTGGGTGCTAGCCCTACCCCTCTATTTATATGTTGAGCCTTGGGGTCGAAACTTGGAGTAAAAGCCTTCACAAAGTCGGTTTCACCCGAAAGGCAAGAGTCCTTCTCGGACTCCAGGGCCAGACGCCAGGGTTCCCGGCGTCTGGACCCAGACGCCAGGGACCCTGGCGTCTGGCCCCTGGACTCCGCAAAACTTCCTTTTGCGCTTTCCAAAAACCTTGTGTGCTTTCCCTTTTGGCCCAAATAAAGTGTTCTCGTACCCAAACACTTCGGGAAACATCCGGAACCCCTTCCGGAGGTCAAACACTATTATCTCATATATTAATCTTTATCTCCGGACCATTCCGGAGTTCCTCGTCATGTCCGTGATCACATCCGGGACTCCGAATAACATTCGGTCACCAACATACATAACTCATTAAATACTATATCGTCAACGAACGTTTAAGCGTGCGGACCCTACGGGTTCGAGAACTATGTAGACATGACCGAGACATCTCTCCGGTCAATAACCAATAGCGGAACCTGGATGCCCATATTGGCTCCTACATATTCTACGAAGATCTTTATCGGTCGAACCGCATAACAACATACGTTGTTCCCTTTGTCATCGGTATGTTACTTGCCCGAGATTCGATCGTCGGTATCTCTATACCTAGTTCAATCTCGTTACCGGCAAGTCTCTTTACTCGTTCCGTAATACATCATCTCGTGACTAACTCATTAGTCTTTTGCTTGCAAGGCTTATTATGATGTGCATTACCGAGAGGGCCCAGAGATACCTCTCCGACAATCGGAGTGACAAATCCTAATCTCGAAATACGCCAACCCAACAAGTACCTTCGGAGACACCTGTAGAGCACCTTTATAATCACCCAGTTACGTTGTGACGTTTGGTAGCACACAAAGTGTTCCTCGGGTATTCGGGAGTTGCATAATCTCATAGTCATAGGAACATGTATAAGTCATGAAGAAAGCAATAGCAATAAAACTAAACGATCAAGTTGCTAAGCTAACGGATGGGTCTTGTCCATCACATCATTCTCCTAATGATGTGACCCCATTGATCAAATGACAACTCATGTCTATGGTTAGGAAACATAACCATCTTTGATCAATGAGCTAGTCTAGTAGAGGCATACTAGGGACACTCTGTTTTGTCTATGTATTCACACATGTACTAAGTTTCCGGTTAATACAATTCTAGCATGAATAAAAGACATTTATCATGATATAAGGAAATATAAAATAACAACTTTATTATTGCCTCTAGGGCATATTTCCTTCAGTCAATGATTCGCTACCGGACTCGGTTGGAGGGGCCGCGGCTTCTGGTGGGGCGAATGGAACTCCATTCTCGGTGGTGTGCTCTAACCTTCCAGCTCACCCTGCCTCTCCTTCCCTCTCGGGCACTGAAGACTTGCCCTCGGCCGGCCCCTTGGCCTTCAAAAAGAAGAAGAAGTCATCGGTCAAGAAGTACTCCGCTAAAAGCAGGGCGTCTGGTGACTCAAGGCAGTCTGCGGCTGGGCTCTGTCGTAGGTTGGATGCTGATATGGGTATGGCCTCGGGCCCATCTTCTGCTGCGGCATCTCCCTGCCGTGCTCGTCCTGCGCCGTTGCGCTCGTCGGCGTCCACGGCGAGCGGGTTGCTGATCGGGCTGCTCGGCGCGCTGCGGCTTGGGATTTGCCTCCTTCTAGTGCGTGTCCACCCCCCTCTCCTAACCCCGTGGTTCATTCTCCAGTCCGTTTAGTGCTTCCTTCTCAATGCGATGATCATTTGCTTCGTATTTTAGAAGATGTTGGTATTTCTTATGATGCTAGTTTAGGCTCTCCTTCTTCCTTGCTTGGCATTATTAGGGCTAACGAAGTATCTCAGGCTGACATCGCTAAAGCCAAGGAGGCTGGGCTGGGATCTACTGCCCCACTGGTTGTGGCTGGTGGGGATGAGGGGGGATCTGATAGGAGTCAGGCTCCCCCGGCTGTATCTAAACATGGGGCTGGTAAATGTGCTAAATCCTGCATGGCTCCTAGCAGGTCGAGCCTTCGCATTAAAAACCTCTCTTTTAGATGAAGGCTCTATTCTGGAATATTAGGGGTTTTGGCGCTAGGGGGCGCAGGGACCAGCAAAAGGACTTGGTCCATTCTGAAAATATTGATATCATTGGTCTTGTCGAGACTCTCAAACCTTCCTTCTCCCCAAATGAGCTCTCAGCCGTTTCTAGGACCGATAGATTCGACTGGAATTTTGTGGCTCCTGTTGGTCATTCGGTGGTATCCTCCTTGGCACAAAGAGAGACTTGTTTGATTTTGTCGCTTTTGATCATAGCATTTTTTGGGCTAGCACGGTGGTGTCTCATCGTACCCTTAATTCTTTACGAGAAATCATGGTGGTATATCGTCCGGCTGATCATTCTTTGTCCTATATTTTTCTGGATGAACTTCGAAATAAAATAGACTCTTGTGAGCTGCCGCTACTTATTGGGGGAGACTTTAATTTGATGCGCTACCCTTCGGATAAGAGTTCCTCTAACTTCTCGTGGCCGCTGGCCGATGCATTTAATGCTTTCATCAGAGACACGGCGATACGTGAAATTCCTAGGGTCGGGGCCCGTTACACCTGGACGAATCACCAAACATCTCCTATTTGCTCTGTCCTCGATCAGATTTTCTTATGTTCTAGATGGGACTCGTTATTCCTCCGTGCCATTCTCAGAGCCCTGGAAATAGTGGGCTCGGACCATTACCCTCTGATTCTTGATGATGGTACTCGTTCGGTTTCCTTTCCGAGGTTTCAGTTCGATGCCTCTTGGCTCCTAGTTGAGGGTTTTGCTAACTTGATTGCGCAAAAGATTTCGTCTTTCCTGTCCTCTAACCGCCGATCTTTTGGTCCGATGGACGACTGGCTTAAGTGCTCCTACTTTCTTCGTAGATTCCTTCGTGGTTGGTCTAAAAATCATTTTGCTGAGTCAAGGCGTGACAAAGTTAGGTTTTGGCTGCTCAAATTGGTGTGCTTGATGCTCGCGCGGACGATATGTGCCTCTCCTCGGCCAAGTGGCAGATTTGGTACGGCCTAGAAGAGGCCCTTTTGGATATCCATCGTCAGGAGGAAGTGTATTGGAAGCAAAGAGGCACTATTAACTGGACTTTAAAGGGTGACTTGCCCACGGCCTATTTCTTTGCCATCGCGAATGGTAGACGTCGGCGATGTATGATTGATAGCCTCCTTATCGATGGTGTCAGGGTCTCTGATCAATCAGTGATTATGCAACATGTGGTTCATTTCTTCTCTGCTCTCTTATCTGCTAAACCCAAGGTGGGTTTTAGGTTGGCGTCTACCTTTTGGTCTCCCCTCGAGCAGATTTCGAGCGATGAAAACAAGGGATTGATGATCCCCCCTTCTGAAGAGGAGATCTTCGTTGTGATCCTATATGCCAACCCTAATGCGGCCTCTGGGCCTGATGGCTTCTCCATCCCTTTCTTTAGGCAGTTCTGGCCTCAGTTAAAGGGCCTCATTCAGGCAATTGCACAAGGTTTTTGGCTGGGAACTGTTGACATCTCTAGATTGAATTACGCGGTGCGCACTCTCATTCCTAAGGTCAAAGGGGCTAACCTGATTTCCCAGTTTAGGCCCATTGCCTTAATTAATAATTTTGCGAAGATCCTGGCTAAGGGTCTGGCTACCAGGCTATCTCTGATCGCCCATCGCATCATTAGTCCTTTTCAATCAACATTTATAAAGGGTAGATTTATTCTGGATGGTGTTCTATGCTTCCATGAGATTGTCCATGACTTGCGAACCAAGGGCACTAAGGCAGTGGTACTCAAACTTGACTTTGAGAAGGCTTACGACTCGGTGAGCTAGATTTTTCTTTGCCAAGTCCTTCTTGCTAAAGGTTTCGAGGGAGCGGTGGTTCACCGTATTATGCAGCTGGTCTCGGGAGGTCACACGGCTGTGGCGGTTAATGGGCAGATTAGTAATTTCTTTGCCAATGGTAGGGGCCTTAGACAAGGAGACCCGGCTTCCCCCCTTCTCTTTAATTTCGTTGCGGATGCTCTCTCTCATATCATTTCTCGAGCAGCTTCTGCTGGTCACATTACGCCTGTTAGTTCTCACTTGATTCCCAATGGCATCACTCATCTTCAATACGCGGACGACACCATTATTATGGTTGAACTTAATGAGGCTAGTCTCACGCATCTGAAATTCCTTCTTCTATGCTTTGAAGCGCTATCGGGTCTTAAAATCAACTTTTCGAAGAGCGAAGTTATTGTGACTGGGGTAATTGACTCTGAAGCTCAGAGAGTGGCGCATCTTCTGAACTGCTCCCTTGGTTCTTTCCCTTTCAAATACCTGGGCCTCCCAATCTCCCCTCTCAAGCTATTGGCAAAAGACTTTGCCCCGACAGTGACTAAAGTAGGGAACATGGTCTTGCCGTGGAGAGGCCGATATAATTCCCAGGCGGGCAAGGTTGCCCTTACTAATTCTTGCCTCTCCTCCCTTTCGATCTTTCTAATGGGCTTTTATCTCCTGTCCAAAGGGATCCACGATGGCTTTGACAAGCATAGGGGTGCTTTTTACTGGAACTCCTCTGACAATAAGCGCAAATATAGGATGGTTAAGTGGGATCTCATCTGTAGGCCTAAGAACATGGGGGGCTTAGGTATCATTAACACAGTGGTCATGAACAAGTGCCTCATGATAAAATGGTGGTGGAAAATAATGTTCCTCGAGGAGCGCCCCCTCTGGCTATCTTTTCTCAAAGCTAAATATTTCCCCTCCTCGAGTCCCATGTTCGCTTCTTCTTCAGGTGGCTCTCAATTTTGGCGTCAGCTTGTTAAAGTTCGCCCGATCTTTCGGTCCCTCGTTAAGTTTGTAGTTAGGAATGGTAAGTCCACCCGCTTTTGGTTAGATTGGTGGGTTGGTGATACCACTCTCACGGTGGCCTTCCCGACCCTGTTCTCGTATTGCTCTGCTCCGGAGATCTCTATCTTTGAGCTCTCGGTTCACAATTGGGACCTTGACTTCCGGCGATCCCTTTCTCCTACAGAGTTGGATGATTGGCAACGTCTTACTACCTGCTTCCCCTTGCTCTCGGAGGAAGACGACTCAGTTGTCTGGGCTCACTTTTCTTCTGGTCGTTTCTCAGTTAAGTCTGCATACGCCAAACTTATCTCAGGTGCCCATACAGTGAAATTCAAGGATATTTGGTTGGCCCGCATTCCTCCTAAGATCAAAATTTTCATGTGGCAAGCTTTCCGTCGTAAACTTCCTGCGGCTGATCAAATTAGGAAGAGGAATGCCCTGGGCTCTCATAGATGCGCTTTATGTGGGGCTTTCGAAAATACCGAGCACATATTTTTTCATTGCTCGTTGGCTAAATTCCTTTGGAGTTGCATTAGACATTGGCTTCATGTTAATTGGAATCCATCTTCCTTCGAGGACCTGCGGCGCTGTGTTAATACTCTATCCGGTCGGGCTAAGAGGTTATTCTGGGTTGGTTGGGCAGCGATCTGTTGGTCGATGTGGACTACTAGGAACAAGTTCACTATCGAGCACATATTTCCGGCTAATCCTGTGAATTGCTTATTTAAAGCCAATGTATTTTTGCAGCAGTGGAGATTATTGACTAAGGAGGTGGACGTAGAGGCATTCGATGACATGTTATCTAAGATGAGATCGACGGCTTCTTCCCTACTGTGGCAATCTAGGAGGATGGCTTAATCTCTTGTTCTTTTGGACTCAAGGCTGGCCTGCGTGCCATGATTGGCTGGTGGCCATGTATCCGTACCTTTTTAATCTTTGCTCTGCTTCTGTGTTGTTTGGATGGTTGGGATGTGACTCTTCTTGGAGGTTTTATTTATAAAGACGGGCGTATGCCTTTTCTCTAAAAAAATATGGTCCGACTATATTAACAAAGCCCGCCATACATCAAGATTGTGCATCTCAAGAACATGAGAGAGAGAGAGAGAGAGATAGAGATTAAACACATAGCTACCGGTACTGTTGGGGAACGTAGTATTTTAAAATTTTCCTACGATCACGCAAGATCTATCTACCAGATGCATAGCAACGAGAGGGAAGAGTGTGTCTACGTACCCTCGTAGACCGGAAGCGGAAGCGTCAAGTGACGCGGTTGATGTAGTCGAACTTCTTCGCGATTCAACCGATCAAGCACCGAACGAACGGCACCTCCGCGTTTAGCACACGTTCAGCTTGATGACGTCCCACGAGCTCTTGATCCAGTTGAGCTTCACGGGAGAGTTTCGTCAGCACGACGGCGTGGTGACGGATATGATGTATTCACCGGCGCAGGGCTTCGCCTAAGCACCGCGACGGTATGACCGAGGTGTGTTTCTGTGGAGGGGGGCACCGCACACGGCTGGAACAATTCAACTTATGTATCTTTGGGTGCCCCCTTGCCCCCGTATATAAAGGAGCAATGGAGGAGGGCCGGCCGGCCTCCTATGGTGCGGCTAGGGCAATCCTACTAGGAATAGGATTGCAATCCTATTCCTAGTAGGAGTCCACCAAGAAAAAAGAGAGGGAAAGGAAAAGAGGGAGAGGTGGCGCCCCCCCAATCCTAGTCCAACTAGGATCCCCTGGTGGGGCGCCGGCCAGCCTCTATGGGCTGCCTCTCTCCTTTCCTCAAGGCCCACTATGGACCATCCCCCCTCGTGGGGGGTTCCGGTAACCCCCTCCGGCAATCCAGTTAAATCCGAAACTTTTCCGGAACACTTCCGGTGTCTGAATATAGTCGTCCAATATATCAATCTTTATGTCTCGGACATTCCGAGACTCCTCGTCATGTCCGTGATCTCATCCGGGACTCCGAACTATCTTCGGTACATCAAAACTCATAAACTCATAATACCGATCGTCATCAAACGTTAAGCGTGCGGACCCTACGGGTTCGAGAACTATGTAGACATGACCGAGACTCATCTCCGGTCAATAACCAATAGCGGAACCTGGATGCTCATATTGGTTCCTACATATTCTACGAAGATCTTTATCGGTCAAACCGCATAACAACATACGTTGTTCCTTTTGTCATCGGTATGTTACTTGCCCGAGATTCGATCGTCGGTATCTCTATACCTAGTTCAATCTCGTTACCGGCAAGTCTCTTTACTCGTTCCGTAACACATCATCTTGTGACTAACTCATTAGTCTTTTTGCTTGCAAGGCTTATTATGATGTGTGTTACCGAGAGGGCCCAGAGATACCTCTCCGACACTCGGAGTGACAAATCCTAATCTTGATCTATCCCAACACCACGAATACTTTCGGAGACACCTGTAGAGCATCTTTATGATCACCCAGTTACGTTGTGACGTTTGATAGCACACAAGGTGTTCCTACGGTATTCGGGAGTTGCATAATCTCATAGTCATAGGAACATGTATAAGTCATGAAGAAAGCAATAGCAGTAAAACTAAACGATCATAGTGCTATGCTAACGGATGGGTCTAGTCCATCACAACATTCTCCTAATGATGTGATCCTGTTGATCAAATGACAACTCATGTCTATGGTTAGGAAACATAACCATCTTTGATCAATGAGCTAGTCTAGTAGAGTCATACTAGGGACACTCTGTTTTGTCTATGTATTCACACATGTACTAAGTTTCCGGTTAATACAATTCTAGCATGAATAATAAACATTTATCATGATATAAGGAAATATAATTAATAACTTTATTATTGCCTCTAGGGCATATTTCCTTCAGGTACAAACCCTCAGCCCCGAGGGTTTACTACTCCCTCCTCACCATGGTGTCCGTCGGGATGATGAAGATGGACACCGGTGATGATTTCCCCCTCCGGCGGATTGCCAAACAGAGCTCTAAATTGGATCTTGTGGACTACAGAGCCTTGTGGCGGCGGAACTTCTGATCTAGGTCTACCCCGAGGGTTTTCGGAATATTTGGGAATTTATAGCGCAAAGAAGGGGTGTGGGAGGCCACCGAGGTGGGCACAACCCACCTGGGCGTGCCTGAGGGCCCTAGCACGCCCTGGTGGGTTGTGCCCCCTCGGGGCACCCCCCAGGTGCTGCTCTGATCCATCCTGGGTGTTCTGGTCCATAAAAAATCTCCAAAAAGTTTCGCGGTGTTTGGACTTCGTTTGATATTGATTTCCTGTGATGTAAAAAGCAAGCAAAAGACAGCAACTAGCACTGGGCACTGGGTCAATAGGTTAGTCCCAAAAATGATCTAAAGCTGCTATAAAATGATTGTAAAACATCCAAGCATATAACAGCATGAATACTTCATAAATTATAGATACATTGAAGACGTATCAACATCCCCAAGCTTAATTCCTACTCGTCCTCGTGTAGGTAAATGATAAAAGAAATAATTTATGAAGTGTGAATGCTACTAAAGTGCACAAGTTTGATCAATGACGCTTCATCAAAAAACTTGGCACATTATTTTTATAATACAATGGATATAGACAAGGGGGTAATTATTTTTGAGAAACTTCCACGAAAAATTCTACATTGTTTCCATGAGCATGAACACAAGTGTTCAAGGTAGACCCTCACTTCTCCAATGCATAACCTTCCAATCACTTCTCTTTTTGAAAAAGTTATTAGGCATAAGAGGCAAGTAATTTTTTTGTATTTTGCAGTCTTAATTTTTTTTGTTTGTTTCACCTACAACTAAAGAAAACAAAAACAAAATAGAAAACAAAATCTACTTAATGAAGAAAGCAAATCGACACACACGAGAATATCAACCCCACGCTATTGCTCCCCGGCAACGGCGCCAGAAAAGAGCTAGATTATCCCCAAGTGCAAGGAATCATCGTAGCAATTTCCAAAGGTGGAAGTGACAAGTATGGAGTGTCAAACCCACAAGGAGATAAAGGTAAGATCAATATTCTCTCAAGTCATATCTGCCACTGATACGACTCTACGTACACCGAATGTTTGTTTCCATCCAGAAACTAGAAATAAAACTACGTTGTGGGTATGAAGAGGATAGCTTTGCATGATATCGGAGAACTAAAATATAAAAATAGGTGTTGTTATCATAACATTAGAATATATTAATATATATTATAAATAGAGAGTGTGGAATAATGATGGATCGGTGTGCAGAATTGTCCTAGTCAATTGTTAACAAGATCAGTAATCAGTATTGCTATTTCATATGAGCGAGAGGCATAAACTGGCATACTCTACTTGGATCATATCCACTTATGATTAGAACTCTAGGAAGCATCCGCAACTACTAAAGATCATTAAGTTAAAACCCAAAAGCATTAAAGTATCAAGTCCCCTTTATCCCATATGCAACAGCCCCTTACTCAGGTTTAAGCTGTTGTCACTCTAGCAACCTACTATAAGCGAATCACAAACATATTGCAACAACCTACATCAGGAATCCTTCATGTGTGCGCGGCATGGAAGGCACCATATGATAGCACCAGAATAAAACATACAACTCAAACCAATCAAGATCATCAATCAACCCAAAAGACAAATGAAATGTACTCAAAACATCATAGGATGGCAACACATCATTGGATCATAATATGTGGAATAAAGCACCATGCTCAAGTAGGGGATTACAGGGGGGTGCGGGAGAGTGGACCACTTAAAAGAGATGAGGAAGGTGATGAAGATGGTGATGTTGATGAAGACGATCACCGCGGCGATGGTTCCCCCTGCGGCACTCTGGTGCCACCGAGAGAGAGAGAGAGAGAGAGAGAGAGAGAGAGAGAGAGAGAGAGAGAGAGAGAGAGAGATGTCTACTACACAACTTGTTCTTGTAGACTCGTGTTGGGCCTCCAAGCGCAGAGTTTTGTAGGACAATAGCAAATTTCCCTCAAGTGGATGACCTAAGGTTTATCAATCCGTAGGAGGTGTAGGATGAAGATGGTCTCTCTCAAACAACCCTGCAACCAAATAATAAAAAGTATCTTGTGTCCCCAACACACCAAATACAATGGTAAATTGTATAGGTGCACTAGCTCGGCGAAGAGATGGTGATACAAGTGTAATATGGATAGTAGATATTGATTTTTCTAATAGGAACAATAAAAAACAGCATGGTAGCAAGTAACAAAAGTGAGCACAAACAGTATTGCAATGCTTGAAAACAAGGCACAGGGTCCGTACTTTCGCTTGTGCAATCTCTCAACAATGCTAACATAGTTGGATCATATGATTATCCTTCAAAGTGCAATAAAGAACCACTCCCGAGTTCCTATTAGCGGAGAAACAAAGATAGAAATTGTTTGTAGGGTACAAAACCACCTCAAAGCTATTATTTCAGATCAATATATCCTAGAGTTCGTACTAACATAACACAAGGCTATTATTTCTGATCAATCTAACCAAGAGTTAATACTAAAATAACACCATATGACACACATCAACCAACTCTAGTGTCACCTAGATATTCCGATGTCACCACAAATATCCATGAGTTGATTCTATGATATGCATCAAACAACTTCAGATTCATAATACTCAATCCAACACAAAGAACTTCAAAGAGTTCCCGAAGATTTCTACCGGAGAAACAAAGACAAGAACGTGCATCAACCCCTATGCATAGATTACCCCAATGTAACCATGGGAATCCGCAAGTTGAGTACCAAAACTTATATCAAGTGAATATATATGATACCCCATTGTCACCATGAGTATTCAATTGCAAGACATATATCATGTGTTCTCAAATCCATAAAAGTATTCAATCCCAAGAAATCTCAAAGGGAAAACACAATTCATCACAACAAGAGAGAGGAAAACACCATATGATCCGACTATATTAACAAAGCCCGCCATACATCAAGATTGTGCATCTCAAGAACACGAGAGAGAGAGAGAGAGAGATTAAACACATAGCTACTGGTACAAACCCTCAGCCCCGAGGGTGTACTACTCCCTCCTCACCATGGTGTCCGTCGGGAGGATGAAGATGGCCACCGGTGATGATTTCCCCCTTCGGCGGAGTGCCAGAAAGGGCTCTAGATTGGATCTCGTGGATTACAGAGCCTTATGGCGGTGGAACTTCTGATCTAGGTCTACCCCGAGGGTTTTCGGAATATTTGGGAATTTATAGGGCAAAGAAGGGGTGCAGGAGGCCACCGAGGTGGGCACAACCCACCTGGGTGCGCCCGAGGACCCAAGCGTGCCCTGGTGGGTTGTGCCCCCCTTAGGGCACCCCCAGGTGCTGCTCTGATGCATCCTGGGTGTTCTGGTCCGTAAAAAATCTCCAAAAAGTTTCGCGGTGTTTGGACTTCGTTTGATATTGATTTCCTGTGATGTAAAAAGCAAGCAAAAGAAAGCAACTAGCACTGGGCACTGGGTCAATAGGTTAGTCCCAAAAATGATATAAAGTTGCTATAAAATGATTGTAAAACATCCAAGCATATAACAACATGAATACTTCATAAATTATAGATACATTGAAGACGTATCAACATCCCCAAGCTTAATTCCTACTCGTCCTCGTGTAGGTAAATGATAAAAGAAATAATTTATGAAGTGTGAATGCTAGCAAAGTGCACAAGTTTGATCAATGACGCTTCATCGTCCAGGGAGTTTCACAAGAGAACCAAGCACATCAAAAGACGCTTCAATTCCATCCGCATAGAGATTTGCAAGAAACATAGAGATCTGAATGTCGCATACCCGTTGACCAAGCCTCTCTCACGAGCAAAACATGATCAGCACCAAGACTCCATGGGTGTAAGAATCATTATTGTTTAATCTAGATTATTGACTCTAGTGCAAGTGGGAGACTGAAGGAAATATGCCCTAGAGGCAATAATAAAAGTTGTTATTTATATTTCCTTATATAATGATAAATGTTTATTATTCATGCTAGAATTGTATTAACCGGAAACTTTGTACATGTGTGAATACATAGACAAACAAAGTGTCACTAGTATGCCTCTACTTGACTAGCTCGTTGAATCAAAGATGGTTAAGTTAGCTAGCCATAGACATGAGTTGTCATTTGATTAACGAGATCACATCATTATTGAATGATGTGATTGACTTGACCCATCCGTTAGCTTAGCAACTTGATCGTTTAGTTTTTACTCCTATTGCTTTCTTCATGACTTATACATGTTCCTATGACTATGAGATTATGCAACTCCTGAATACCGGAGGAACACCTTGTGTGCTATCAAGCGTCAAAACGTAACTGGGTGATTATAAAGATGCTCTACAGGTGTCTCCGACGGTGTTTGTGGTGTTGGCATATATCAAGAATAGGATTTGTCACTCGGAGTGTCGGAGAGGTATCTCTAGGCCCTCTCGGTAATGCACATCATAATAAGCCTTGCAAGCAAATGATTTATGAGTTAGTCACGATGTCAGGGATATTACTACCAGGTATAAACCACCCAGGAGGGGCTGGTTTACGTTATCAAGATTGTTTATCGAAGGCCCAGCGGAACATGAAGTAGGAGATTTCAGCCCAAGAAGCTTAGAGCCCAAGTGTTAGGGCCCATGATTTGTAAACCGTCATACTATGTACTTGGGATGTAAGATAGAAAGAGTGGAGACCGAGGCGGACACGTTTATGAGCCGGCCTCGGGACTCCGTAAACCGGGCGTTACCTCTTATATAAAGGGACGACCCGGGGATGGTTCAAGACAGGCAACAACAGCTTGAGACACAGGCAAAGCGGATTCGCTCCCTGGTCATCAAAGCCCTAGCAATACTACACCAAACTAGACGTAGGCTTTTACCTTCATCGAAGGGGCCGAACTAGTATAAAATCCCTGCGTCCTTTGTCCGATTTAACCCCTTTAACCTAACCCGTAGCGATGGCCTCACGACTAAGTCCTTTTGCTAGGACATCTGCCGTGCTAAGTCCACGACAGTTGTTGGCGCCCAACGTGGAGCAGTCGCATGATGGTTTCGAGTTCTTGAAGGGCAGCTTTGAAGGACTCAAGGGCTACGCAGTCGGCCGGATGACTAAGAGTCATCACGGCAAGATCTACATCGACGATGCAGGCTGGGGCCCCGAGGCCGATTCAATCGAATACGGGTACCGGGTCCCCTTCGGCGGCATCCACGTCTTCATCGGCAAGATTGGCGAACCGGGCCCTAAGCCGGACATCTTCCCCAACATCGTCAAGCCGGCTCAGCGTGCAAGACCAGCCCGGATTCAGCCGGCCGTGAAGCACGTCTTCGTTGGAGCAGTGCATGGAGTGCAAAACGAGGACGGATCGAACTCTGGCGGCGAGACTGTTGTCTATTCCGACGACGAATCTTCTTCCGGAGAGACAGAATCTCTATATCTGCTGCAGGACGGTCGATCGGAGGGTTGTTCCGAGGGTGATAGTATTCCGGACCCCCTCGATCCGCCAAACCGGGTTGCTCTCTTTATGGCCGGATCACAGTCTATGCAGCAGCCTTCAACAACAGCGGCGTTAACATCAGACGCGATGGGAGCTAGAGCTGGATATCCTCCCCCATCGCCATTTGACACCTTATCCACTTTGGTCGACACTTTGACGATGTTATTGACAGCAGAGGTAACCCAAGCCAACAAGGAGCAGCATGATGCGGAGGTCGCTCAGGTGAAAGGCCGGATTGAGCAAGCCAAGTTGGACCTGGCTGCTGAGAAAGCTAGGATGGCTACAAAGCAGGCGTAGCTCGATGCTCAGGCCTATCGACTCATGTTGGATCAGACCGCTTCACACGAGGTAATGATGAGAAGGCAACGATCTCGCTTGCCACCGGTTTATGAGGCAAGAAATCTCTTCAGCACGCCAGGAGCAGGAACCAGTAACAAGCCGGAGGTGAACCGGGGAGGGGCACCGGGCACGGGCGCGTCGGTTCAGCCGCCGGCCGCAGAGTCAAACCGCCAAGTTGGGCCGACCCAACATGTGCCCACCCCTCCTGGTCATTATTCTAATCCGCTGGATAACATAGTTGCCGCTGCCTCACGACTGGCCGCCCTTCCCATTGATGGAACGTCCCCCATAGCAGTGGAGGCGCGATGGGCCAGGGAGTTGTTGGACACGGCGCTAACTCAACAGCAAGCTTATTCCTACAGCCAGGAGAGGATCCACTCGACTCCCCGCCCAAGCCGGAGTTATACTAGGCACCTGGATGAACCGACCGTATCAAACAGTGCACGGAGACGTAATCAGCCAAGACGGGATAATCCGGCAGGAGGAGAGGCGCAAGCTCAAGATGTGGTGGATCAGGCCAGGCAGCGCCGGGAGGCCGAAGTAACAGCACAGTACGAAGCCCGTCAGGCGACGCCGGTTCGTCCCACCACCTCGGTTGAACCGGGGGTCATGTCCAGTTCCCTATGAATGCCATGTCTCATCCCCGCTCTACGGAACGTGAAACTGCCCAAGGATTTTAAAGGACCACACAAAGTATCCAACTACACAGCGGATCTGGCTCCAGAGGCATGGGTTGAGAGTTACGAGATGGCAATGGAGATGCTGGATGTGGATGATGCGGCATGTGCTAAGTATTTCACGATGATGCTCGAGGGCACGGCTCATAATTGGTTGAAGGGTTTACCGCCTAACTCCATCGGATCTTGGGCCGAATTGCGGCGTCGGTTTATCAATAATTTCAAGGATACATGCAAACATCCAATGTCTGTTGTCGATTTAGCTGCCTGCGTTCAAGGAGAGCAGGAGTCTACAAGCAGTTGGGTGCGTCGAGTGTCAGAAATCTTGCACTCCTCCAACAGCATCAACCCAAGTACAGTAGTAGTAACCTTGGAAGGTAATTGCCGATTTGAACCTTTGAGCCAGAAGTTGGGACGGCTTAAACATGATTGCAATGACATGGGGACACTCATGGGCGCTTTAGTGAAGTATGGAGACTCTGATAACACCAAACATCCAGATGCTGATGGAGACAAGTCAGGGAAGGCAAGCAAGAATGGTAAACCGCCGCAGCCCAATCTGGCAAATCAAGGATACAAAGGAAAGCGTAAAGCGGATGGCAACTCATATTTTGTGGCCAACACCAACGCTCAGGAGGATGGGCAACGCCGCAAAGGTAGACCGCCCCCACGTAATGGGAGTCCGCCTATTAATCTGGAGCGCCAGTTGAACATGCCTTGCCCAAAGCACGGTACACCGAAAAAACCAGCTACGCATCTCTGGAAAGATTGCTTCATCATGCAGGAATTCATGAACCGGAATAGGTATGATCACGGGCCCTCCGGCGGATCAGGCCCTGGTTTCCAGGGTCCAGGTTATCAGGGTGGTGGATCCGGTTCAGGATATCAAGGTCATAACGACAATCACAATGGGCACAATCAGCATAACCAACAGCATGGTCAGGGCGGATACAACAATCAGGGAAATCAACAGCGTCAACAGCAACATCAATCCAGATATCAAAATAATTCGAAGGAGCTGAGCAGTGGGCAGTATCATGTCTTCACCATGAGCTTGTGCAAACGGGATCAGAAAGTTCTGAAGAGGGCAGTGCATTTTGTTGAACCGGCGATACCACGTTTCCTGCGTTGGTCCGAGCAACCCATTGTGTGGAGCAGAGAGGATCATCCACCCCGGGTTGATAATCCGGGTCAGTTGGCTCTGGTGGTGGCACCATAGGTAGGTGGTTACAAGTTCACCAAAGTGCTTATGGACGGCGGCAACAACATCAACATTTTGTATTATGAGACTTTCCGGCGTATGGGGCTGACAGATAAGAAGCTTTGATAGTCCAATACAGTGTTCCATGGGGTGGTGCCAGGTAAATCGGCGTACCCAGTTGGCAAGATTGACCTAGAGGTTACCTTTGGAGATGAGCACGACTCCAGGTCAGAGACCGTGACCTTTGAGGTGGTAAAGATCAAGAGCCCATACCACGCTTTGTTTGGGCGGCCGGTTTATGCCAAATTCATGGCTAGGCCGTGTTATGTTTATCTACAGCTCAAAATGCCAGGCCACAAGGGAACCATTACGGTCCATGGGAGTCGCAAGATTGCATTGGAATGCGAGGAAGGTGACGCGGCTTATGCTGAAGCGGTTTGTGCAACCGAGGAGTTGAAGTTTTATAAGGACAATGTTGATCCGGTAGATATGTCTCCGCTGAAGAAACCAACCACAGAGCATGATCCGACTTTGAAGTTCAAATCAGCTGAAGAGACCAAGCAGGTTGACTTTGTTCCTCGCGATTCATCCAAGCAGTTCACTATCAGTGCTAACCTAGATCCAAAATAGGAAAGCGCGCCTATCGAGTTCATCCATGAGAATCGAGACATCTTTGCATGGAAGCCTTCTGATATGCCAGGTGTACCGAGGGAACTTGCTGAGCACAATCTCAATATTGATCCTAAGTTTAAACCGGTCAAGCAATATCTGCACCGCTTCAATGAATAGAGACGCAAGGCTATTGGAGAAGAAGTGGCTAGGCTCTTAGCCGCAGGCTTTATAGTTGAGGTGTTTCATCCAGAGTGGTTGGCTAATCCGGTGCTTGTACTTAAGAAAAATGGCACTTGGCGAATGTGCGTTGATTATACAGATCTGAACAAAGCTTGCCCAACTGATCCTTTTGCTCTCCCCCGTATTGATCAAATTATTGATGCTACGACAGGATGTGAGCGGCTAAGTTTTTTGGATGCATACTCAGGTTATCATCAGATCAAGATGGCAGTTAAGGACCAGGAGAAGACAACCTTTATAACTCCCTTTGGAGCCTTCTGCTATGTATCTATGCCATTTGGGCTCAAGAGTGCCCAGGCAACCTAACAGCGTTGTGTGCAGAATTGCCTTCACGGACAGATTGGGCGGAATGTTCACGCATATGTTGATGACATTGTGGTAAAATCCGGGAAGGAGGAGACACTGATAGCAGATTTGAGGGAAACTTTTGACAATCTCCGGGTCTACAAAATGATGCTTAATCCGGAGAAGTGCGTTTTTGGTGTTCCGGCAGGCAAGCTCCTGGGGTTCTTGGTATCAAATAGAGGAATCGAAGCTAATCCGGAGAAGATCAAGGCGATCACATCCCTGGCTAAACCGGCGTGCATCAACGATGTCCAACGCGTGGCGGGCCGTATTACAGCGCTCAACCGGTTTATCAGCCGTTTGGGGGAGAAGGCCATCCCGCTTTATCAGATGATGAAAAAGACAGACCGCTTCGTATGGAGTGATGCAGCTGATGCTGAGTTTGAGGATCTGAATAGGCAATTGGCAGAGCCGCTGGTCCTTGCTTCCCCAATTGACAATGAGCCGCTGTTGTTATACGTGGCTGCTAATGCTCGTGCAGTAAGTGTTGCTATTGTGGTAGAGCACAAGGAGGCAGGCAAAGAATATCCGGTTCAGCGGCCTGTTTTTACATCAGTGAGGTGCTCATTGAGTCAAAGCAGAGATATCCGCATTGGCAGAAAATGGTGTATGGAGTCTTCATGGCAAACCGGAAGCTAAAGCACTATTTTCAGGGCCACCCAATCACCGTTGTCAGTTCAGCTCCGTTAGGGGATATAATCCAGAATAGAGAAGCTACTGGGCGGGTTGCAAAGTGGGCCATTGAGCTTAGCCCGCACGGATTAAAGTATGTGCCTCGTACTGCGATAAAGTCCCAAGCACTGGTGGATTTCATCAATAATTGGACAGAGTTGCAAGCACCTGAGGAGAAGCCGGATCACACATATTGGACTATTCACTTTGACGGATCAAGGCAATTGGAGGTCTCGGGGGCTGGAGTCGTATTAACTTCCCCACGAGGTGATACGTTCTGCTATGTCCTCCGTTTAATGTTCCCTTGTACTAACAATGCTGCTGAGTATGAAGCTCTCCTCCACGGTCTGCGGATGGCCAAGGAAATGAACTTAAGCCGGGTTAAGTGCTTTGGCGATTCAGATCTGGTGGTGCAGCAAGTATCTGGCAAGTGGGACTCCAAGGATCCACTTATGGCAGCGTAGCAACGAGAAGTGGACGCTGTGGCTGGACACTTCAAGGGTTATCAGGTAGATCATATAGACCAGCGAAAGAATGAAGCAACTGATGCGTTAAGCCGGCTGGGTTCCCAGCGTAAACCGGTTCCACCTAATACCTTCTTGGATGAGTTGCATAATCCGTCAGTGCAGTTACCTACAGAGGAGGACGTGGTTGTTCCTGATCCGGAGGCGCAATTGGTCGCGGCACTTCATGTCATTCCGGATTGGACGCTTCCTTACCTAGCATACATGAACCGAGGTGAGTTACCAGAGGACGAAATCTTGGCTCGGTAGATAATCCGGCGGTCTAAGTCCATGACTATTGTCAATGGAGAACTTCATCATCGCATCGTTTCTGGAGCGTTTCAGCGATGTGTGTCACCAGAAGAAGGCTGTGATATTCTTAGAGAGATTCATGAAGGGGATTGTGGTCATCACGCCGGTTCAAAATCTTTGGTGGCTAAAGCTTTTCGTCATGGGTTCTACTGGTTAACGGCCCATGCTGATGCAGAGGACTTGGTCAGAAAATGTGATGGTTGTCAGAAATTTTCACGGCGTGCTCATATACCGGCGCAAGAGTTGAGGATGATCCCAATTACTTGGCCGTTTGCAACCTGGGGGCTTGATATGGTTGGACCCTTCAAGAGATACCAAGATAAGAAAACCCACCTTTTGGTGGTGATACGTCCAAAACGTATCTATAATTTCTGCTTGCTCCATGCCTCTTTTGGGTGATATTGCTATGATATTTATACACTTCCATACACTTTTGATCATATTTGGACTAACCTATTAACTCAGTGCACCCCAGTGCCAGTTTCTGTTTTCGGCTGTTTTTGTATTTCAGGTTTTCCCATTACGAGAACTGCCAGAAAAATCCCAGAAAAATTATATAAAAAATCAGCGTTCCAGAAGCTACCAGGCACCCGAAGCACAGCCGGAAGGGGGCCACCAGGGCTCCAGGCGCCCTGGTGGCGCGCCCCCCGGGCCGCGCCGGGGGGGGGGGGGCGCCTGGGCCCCCCGAGCCTCGTCTGATGCCCCCCTTTGGCATATATTTATATCGTGTCCCGAAACCCTCGAGACGGGAACTCTTTTTCGCGATCTCATCTCTGTTCCGCCGCCGCCGCCGCTTCCAAGATCGGGAGCACCAGGAGAACTCTTCCCGGCACCCTGCCGGAGGGGAGGATCACCACCGGGAGCTTCTCCACCACCATGGACGCCTCCCGGATGAGTTGTGAGTAGTCTCCCTTGGACCATGGGTCCATGACCAGTAGCTATGTGATGTTCTCCTCCCGTTCTTGTGCTTCACTAATTAGTCCTCGTGAGTTGCCCTACATGATCGAGGCACATATGTAATCCTTATGCTGTTGCTATGATGAGTTTGCTGGGATCCGATGGATTATGAGATTATGTTCAGATTGTGTTTGAGTAATATATTTGATTCACCTCTTTTATATTTATGTTCGTAAGTAATTCTTGCATGTTCTACGTTGTTATTTATTGCTTTGGCCAAGTAGTAGACAGTGACTCCAAGAGGGAAGGTTATGCTTGATTGTGGGTTCATGCCCCTCGATGACTAGCTTGAGTGACAAAAACATGAGTCTAGGGGATGTGTTGTTGCCACAAGGGGGAAAACAACGGTGCTTGTGCCCGCGGGTGCAAGGATTGTTTACTTTACGCAAAGTTCTTTTAATGCAGTTGTCTGTTGCTTTGAGTTTACACTATGGGTGGGACTCGCAACTTAATACCAGCGAGATGCTCTGGATAGATATCTCAAGGTGGAAGATTAGTAGTAGATGCAGATGGATTTCGGTCTACTTACTTTGGCGTACCACCCATGCTTTGAACCTCTACCTTTCTTGCAACTTAGTCAGCATTGGTTTGCGCACGTGCTGTCCAGGAAACAGATTCTGTCCTTGGACAGAAAAATTCATATAAAATCACCAGGTCATCTTTTTGGTCTGAACTTTTTCGACAGCGTGCTCTATACAATTGGCTTTCGGGCGTCTATTCTGAGTTTTTTTATTAGAGTTGCAGAAGTGCCCCGAAAAAATCATTTACTACCTGCTGTTCTGTTTTTCACAGATTCTGTCCTGTTTTGCCTTTCCTTCATTTTGCAAACCTTGAGCTTGCTTTTTCTTTGCAAAAACCTTTTGGCAATCTTGAGAAACAGTAGAACTTCAAGAATATCCTTATTTCCAGCAAGGAACAATTATTTTATTAAGGGTACTAACCTCGCTAATCAGATTATGATGAGTTATGTATGAAGGGAGTTTTCAAGTGTGCGAGGGAAGATGATAAAAAGATTCAGGAGTGTCAAACGCTCAAGCTTGGGGATGCCCCCATGCACCCCCAAGAAATATTCAAGGAGACTCAAGCGTCTAAGCTTGGGGATGCCCCCGTGCATCCCCTTCTCCATCAACATTATCAGTTCGTCTTTCGTTTCACTATATTTTAATCACTTCATGTGTTATGTGCTATGCTTGGAGCGTCTTGCTTTTAGTCTTCCTTTTTAGTTTTCTTTAGCTTTTCATAACGAGTCGGAACTCAGCTTTCTTTATGTGGGAGAGAAACACGCTCCACTTCTACCTAGACCATAACATAGAATTTTCATGTCTATCTTTGCTGTGTGTGTTCTTCGTCTTTTAATAGCTACTATCATGCTTAGCTCTTAACTTTCATGCTTATCTTTTTAAAAGAGCTTTTGTTTAGTTGGTTGCTTGAACTCTCTTTATTTATCATGATTATCTTATTAAGAGAGTTTGCTTCCGTTGCATTGGTTGATATGTCTATGATAAAGATGCTACGTGCATAAGGGCGCTTAGTAGTTCATGTTTTCTTATGGTTAGTCTCAAATAGCTGGGGGGTTCCCAATGTGTTATTGGAGTACCAACATGATTTGTTTCCTATGATGTGGTATGGTTTAGTAATATCTTCCTTCAAAAATTTATTTTGATTGACTTGGCGTATGCTCACGCATATTTAAGACTGTAAAGAAAGTCTGTCAAGCCTTGATGATATTTTGTTTCTGAGTAGCGATATAACTTCCATGCCTGATTCAATGTTGCTTTGTCGCTCTGCATGATTATGATCGTCATTGCTCTCTTAGTTGGTCGCTCCCAGTCTTTTGCTAACCTCCACCTGTACTAAGCGGACTGACTGCTTGTGCATCCAAATTCTTTTAAACCAGTTATGCCATATGAGTCCACCATACCTTCCTACATGGTATTTACCTGCCATTCCTAACGGAGACTTGCATGTACCATCTCGAAATTATTCAAAGAAAAAGCATTCCTATTTTGTGCCTCTGTTGTAAGTTCATGAGGAAGTAGTAGCTAATTCATGATCTTTTTAAGTTGGACAAGCTTCACCCCGGGATTGCATGTATAATGTGCAAACCCATAATACGAGAAGGAACTGGCATTGAGTGCGCCCGGCTCAAAAAGATAATATAACAAACAAACCCTCCTTCACGCTTTGTTCATGAGAAATCAGAAAACTTTGGCAGTGATAAACAAAGGAGATTAAGAGGATGTGATCGTCCTCATTCGGGAGCCGTTCGTCGAAACTTGTCCATCTCAAGAAGTGATTGAGTTGTCTGCTAGCATTCGTTGACGAAACATGCATGATCTAAAAATATATATTATTACCTCTGTTTTTAAAACCAAGAGCTCTGGTACATGTTTTGTCTTTGTTTCCGACTGCGGGTTTTCAACCTTGCCAACAAAAGCCACGGTTCGAGAGTCTCCACCTTCTTTTAAAAGCACCAACTACTGAGAGCATGATTGTCATTCTGAGTGTAATGTGCATTGTCCCAAAGTAGCATTGTCTTTTGCATGATTGTGATATTGTTTATTCTGAAATCATTGTATCTAGTCATCACTTAAACCTTGGAGGTGCCCCTGCATTTATGTTTTGCTTCACTAAAGGGGGTAAGCGAGATATCACTTTATCATATTTGCACACCATGCTCATTGCAAATCTATTTGATGTTTCAGTATCATATTGTAAAACTTTCAGTTCTTTGTGATTTTCTCATGAGGCAACTTAATTATTACAGATTCATTGTCTCAGTAAGCTTTTGTCATGTGACTATGAAAAAGTCCTATATGGTTAATAGCATGTCACCACAGAAATTATTCTTGTTATCATTTACCTACTCGAGGACGAGCAGGAATTAAGCTTGGGGATGTTGATACGTCCAAAACGTATCTATAATTTCTGCTTGCTCCATGCCTCTTTTGGGTGATATTGCTATGATATTTATACACTTCCATACACTTTTGATCATATTTGGACTAACCTATTAACTCAGTGCACCCCAGTGCCAGTTTCTGTTTTCGGCTGTTTTTGTATTTCAGGTTTTCCCATTACGAGAACTGCCAGAAAAATCCCGGAAAAATTATATAAAAAATCAGCGTTCCAGAAACTACCAGGCACCCGAAGCACAGCCGGAGGGGGGCCACCAGGGCTCCAGGCGCCCTGGTTGCGCGCCCCCCGGGCCGCGCCGGGGGGGGGGGGGGGGGCGCCTGGGCCCCCCGAGCCTCGTCTGATGCCCCCCTTTGGCATATATTTATATCGTGTCCCGAAACCCTCGAGACGGGAACTCTTTTTCGCGATCTCATCTCTGTTCCGCCGCCGCCGCCGCTTCCAAGATCGGGAGCACCAGGAGAACTCTTCCCGGCACCCTGCCGGAGGGGAGGATCACCACCGGGAGCTTCTCCACCACCATGGACGCCTCCCAGATGAGTTGTGAGTAGTCTCCCTTGGACCATGGGTCCATGACCAGTAGCTATGTGATGTTCTCCTCCCGTTCTTGTGCTTCACTAATTAGTCCTCGTGAGCTGCCCTACATGATCGAGGCACATATGTAATCCTTATGCTGTTGCTATGATGAGTTTGCTGGGATCCGATGGATTGTGAGATTATGTTCAGATTGTGTTTGAGTAACATATTTGATTCACCTCTTTTATATTTATGTTCGTAAGTAATTCTTGCATGTTCTCCGTTGTTATTTATTGCTTTGGCCAAGTAGTAGGTAGTGACTCCAAGAGGGAACGTTATGCTTGATTGTGGGTTCATGCCCCTCGATGACTAGCTTGAGTGACAGAAACATGAGTCTAGGGGATGTGCTGTTGCCACAAGGGGGAAAACAACGGTGCTTGTGCCCGCGGGTGCAAGGATTGTTTACTTTACGCAAAGTTCTTTTAATGCAGTTGTCTGTTGCTTTGAGTTTACACTATGGGTGGGACTCGCAACTTAATACCAGCGAGATGTTCTGGATAGATATCTCAAGGTGGATGATTAGTAGTAGATGCAGATGGATTTCGGTCTACTTACTTTGGTGTACCGCCCATGCTTTGAACCTCTACCTTTCTTGCAACTTAGTCAGCATTGGTTTGCACACATGGTCCTGTCAGTTGCCCAGCTGTAATTCGTTTACCTCACATAGCAGTTTTATCGTCTTTTGGGAGAGAGACATCACTAGTGAACATCATGGGACTCCGGTCCATATTACCATCATTGATCACATCCGCTATTTACTTTCCGCTTTTATTTACTATTGCAGCAATATCTATCACAACTATCACTTGTGTTTGATCCTTTGTAAACTACAAGGCCGGAGGGATTGACAACCTCTCTGTACTCGTTGGGAGCAAAGTTATTTGTATCTGTGTGCAGGTCCACGTTGATTGCTAATATCTGGCGCCGTTAGCAGTTGACACCTTCTTGTTGAAATTGGGAGTCTCAGGGGAAATCGATCCTTGGTATCTTTGCCAAGGGAAAACTTCCGCTACACTGCATCTCAAACCTTCCACTTGGGGTAACCAACGAGGGGCGAGAAGCCATCAGGTGGCAGTGGACAAATTTACCAAATGGGTTGAAGCGGAGCCTGTCAGTAAGTGTGATGCAGCAACACCGGTTCAGTTCATCAAAAAGGTGATTTTCCGGTTTGGCTTTCCACACAACATCATAACTGATAATGGCACCAATCTATCCAAGGGGGCTATGGAGGAGTTCTGTCAACGAGAGCACATTCGTCTTGATGTATCATCAGTAGCTCACCCTCAGTCTAATGGCCAAGCTGAACGAGCCAATCAAGAGATCTTGCGAGGCATCAAACCCCGGCTCATGGTTACTTTGCAGAGAACACCGGGTTATTGGGTGGAGGAGTTGCCTTCTGTATTATGGAGCATAACACAGTCGCCGGGTTAAAACCAGGACGTTTCAAGAAGGAGATTTGGTGCTCTGGCTCATCCAAGACCAAACGGACATGCACAAGCTGTCCCCACATTGGGAAGGACCCTTTGTGGTCAGCAAGAACCTGCACAATGGATCATACTACCTCGTCAACGTTCGAGAACATAAGGACTCACGTACGGCGGAGGAGGAAACCAAGCGGCCGCGGAACATCGCTCTTCTTCGACCTTACTATACTTGAGCCATAGGCTGCGATTTATATACAATGTATATATTATGATAAATATAATAAACCGGCACCCCCGGTAAACCGGGGTATCAACCATCTTTTTCATAAGAGTATCACGTGGGGGCTTCCGTGGGCAAGGGAGTTTTCTATGGCCTCTTAAACCGGCGCCTTCGATAAATCGAGGTATCAGCCATCTTTTCTGTTCATAAGAGTATCACATGGGGGCTTCCGTGGGCAAGGGAGTTTCCTATGGCCTCTTAAACCGGCGGCCACATCAAGACCATCATAAGGGCACATATCTAGTTGCTTCGGCAATTTCCACATGATGACGAGGGGCAAAAGAGAGTTTGATGCCTAGCACAACTCAAACATAGGCCCCGATGAGCAATGCTCAAATGCTACCTGGGGGCTCCTGAAGCAAGTTCATCAGCGAGTCGAAAACTCTTGTAGTGAACACGGCTTGGAAGCTTGGTGTATACACCTAAAACCCCGGATTAACCTGCCTGCATCAAGTAAGTCACGCCGCCCAAGTAAACCTGGTACGACCCGTCGAACGTACACACAAGTCAATCCTTATGGACCCTGAACTTGGTAACGTTAAATTGACGATCATCAAGTGATTACACAAGCCAAATCTTTACGAGATTTTGAACATTGGTAGCATTTGACATTGATGATTTGGTTAAGGATTGCAGACCATCTTAACAGGCTTTGCTAACATGGTTAATGACAGTAGCCTGGCAGCTCATAAAAAGCCTCGAATTTGGAGCCTGGCAGCTCGTAAAAAGCCTCGACTACATGGTCTTATTTGCCCAAAAACTTTATTTTTCATTTGTTATGTTTTCTCAAATCTTTATCCTCAAGGTCATTGGTTTTTCAACCAAGTCCATTGATTCAAGAGTGGATGACTACAAAGTTGCCGCTACATCTGTATTTACAGAGTTATAGTCTGGGTTATAAACACCAGTACTAGTTTACAGTTAAACCGGAGCTCATTGTAACCCGGCTCGGCCTTCATGACGAGCCGACAAATAATCAAGGGAGTCATCAACACTTACACCTTGAAGGGTTTCTGCCGGATTAAGGTTTATTAAGATACACTTAACCGCAGGTATGGTACATGCTTATATTTTATACACAGTTCAAGTTATTAACTTAGATCATGTGTTTGGGCAATATGACCCGTCCGGCGATAAACCGCCAGGACACTTTGAGCATTATTTTATGCAGAAACAGGTAGTATAAACCGTCAAAGCATTGCAAGCGCGATAAATTTCAGAAACTGCCACTTAAAGCAATCTCACAAATATAGTATCTCAGCCATCCTATTACAAGGCGCTGGAAGGCCCAAAAGAATATAAGATTTTCTCATAAGTACTCAACGCATAATGGTAAACCGGAGCTGGTTTATGATTCTGCTTCAGCTCGAAGACTGAGGGTCAGCTTGTTTCGAGTCTTCGGCGGCTTCTTCCAGCTGTTGGAAATCAGGGGTGCTCCAGTCAATCTTGGCAAGGGCTCGGAAATAAACTTCGTCATTTATAAGTTCAGACGGATCAATGTCAGGAGCGAAGGTGTGCTTACGGACGGGTGGAATAAGATTTTCAATGTCATAGGACGGACGCTCCACCCATACGTTCTCCAAATCATAACCCGGATGATATCTTGATAAATCCGCTTCATCAGCAAGTCTACTGGCAAGAGGCCGCATATCATTGGTTAAAGCACGCAGATCATCGCTGGAGAAAGCTGATCCGTCCTCCTTCATGCTTGGATAGCCGTTCATTGCCTCCGCCGGATCAAAATCAGGAACCCACGCCTTGGCTCGGGTTAAAGCCATTAGAGAGCCAGCTCTTGCGAAGGACTTCTTCACTTCGACAATGCGAGCAGGAAAAATTGATAGTTTCTCCAGAGTACCTTGGATGGTGGTTGGAGCCGGTTTATTGTGGGAGATAGCACTAATGGCCCTTTGCGCGCCAGAGTATAGCTGCTCCACCAAAGTGTAAGCAACCTTCAGTTTCTTCCGCACATCATCCCCAAGATGAGCAATGTGCCTCCCTGCGTACGAATTATGAGTTAAACCGGAGCATTACAAGATAGCAAGGATAAGCTTATGTCAACAAGGACTTACCAAAGATAGCAGATGTCATGTCATTTATATGCTGCTTTAACCCGGACAACTCCTCCATCACCGGGTTAAGTGCTGCCTCTGCATCACTGGCTCTCTTCTCCAGTGCAGCCTTTTCAATTTCCCAAGTTGACTGCTCCGCTTCAAACTCCTTCTTTAGCTTCTCCATATTAGCTAAAGCAAGGGTAAGCTCCTCCTTGGCTTTAACCGAAGCAGACTCTTGGAAGGCTAGGTTATCCCGGAGTTCAGTTATTTCAGAGGCCCTCCAGTTCAAATCAGTCTGCCAAGGATAAAGTATATCAGATATTCATAAAGCAATTCAATCAAAGTCCCAAGCACATAACAAGTTATGCACTTGACACTTGGCGGCTAATGTACATTTGCAGTGAAAGCAGACAATTTTTCAGACAAGTCCCAAGCACATAACAAGTTATATACTTGGCACTTGGGGGCTAATGTGACATCATTCTAAACATAGGAAAAGTCCCGGTTCACCCGCAATGGAGTAAACCGGCCCTTGGGGGCTACATGTGACGCCCGAGACCGACGTCCCAGAAGATTCCAGAAGCTTCCAGAAGATTCCAGATGTTCCGGGTTGCCCGTGTGGTTCTTTTGTGCTTGTGTTATTTATTTTTTTTGCATTGCATCATGTCATCATGCCATCATGTCATTAATCTTTTGCATCTCAACCTAAATAAATTGTGTGGACCTTCGGTCCATTTAAATCGAGGGAAGGTGACTTCTCTTTATAACATATAAAGTCTCTCAATATTTAGGGAGCTATATTAATAATATTCCATTCGTTTGGAATTACCTGCAACACACTTGCATAATTCCCCATGTTATTTCACTTCAAGTTTCACATCCAAAAACCTTGCTATAATTCTTTTCTCGTTGCTCGAGGTTCCTCCAAAAACCCTCCTTCTATTTTATTTAAATCCCTGACATTTTTTGTGAGCCCGGGGATTTTGACCTCGTGTGCTAATTCTTGTCCTCCTCCTTCTTCTTTCTTTTCTTCCCTCTTTTTATTTTTCTGCCAGTCAGTTAAATAAAAGAGGCAGCCGCAGGCCCTTCCTAGGCATTCTGGCCCAGCCGCCTCCTCCTTTGGCCCAACACCAGGCCTCCGGCCCATCCCGCGTGGCCCATCCGTAGCGACCGAACCCTAACTCCCTCCGCAGTCGCTCGCTCGACTCCCTCTTTCCTCTCGACCGCCGCCAGTTTTCCTCTCCCCTCGACCAACTCCCATCGCTCGCCCCGACCTTCTCCCGTTTCCCTCTCCCGAGACCCCCGCGCCGAATTCCCTCGCCGCGCCTCCAGCCGTCCTCGCGGAGCCCAGGTCCCGCGCCCCTCCGCCCGCGGCCAGGCCGCCTCCCGGAGCCCGGCGCCGCCCCGTCGTCCTCGCGCCTCTCCTCCAGCGAGCCCGACCCGCCGTGCCTCCTTCTTCTGTCAGTGCCCCGACGCCTCCAGCACCATGGCTATAGCCGCCGCCGCTCCAAGGTCGGACCCCGACGAGCAGCAGCGCCCCACGAGCAGGCCTCCCATCTCCTCTACCTCGTCCTCCCGCGGCCAGGGGCGCCCGCCTGGCTCCTCCCCGAGCTGCAGCGCCGCGGCCACCACAGCAACTCCGGCCGCGCCCCTCGCATCTCTCCAGGAGCCAGCAGCGCGGCCTCTCCGTCCAGGCTCCCTCCCCGTCCTTCAGGGCCGCAGCGGCGTCCAAGCCCGGAGCGCCCCGCTCCCTCCGTGCCTCGCCGCGGGAGTCCAGCTCCGATGGCGCCCCTCCACTTCGTCCCGTCTAGCACGCCGTGGCCTCGTGCAGTAGTTTTTGTTTTTGTTTGTTTTGTGTTACTTTTGCTGGTGTTGACCTTGACAGAGAACGGAAAACGACTACCGCTAAAGGCCGCAATGACCCGTGTACGACTACCGGCGATCCGACCAAGTACCTCTACACGGCAAAACGACTTGAACATCTACGGAAAACGAGCTCGAGAACGACTACATGTACGAGAACGACGACCCGTGTACCCCTTCGAGTCGCCGATGACCGTCAAGTTCGACTACATGAACGAGTACCCCTACCGATGCGACAAGTACCACTACTTCCTCTACCGTCGCAAACGGGAACCCCAAGTACCACTACCGTCGCCCGAACGTCTACCGTCGCCGGAGAACCGTGAACAACTACGGACGAGAACGACTTCATGGACAAGTACCCCTACCGTCGCCCCGTGTACCTCTACGGAACGACTTCTTCCTCTTCGGAAACGTGAACGACTTCTTCCTCTACGTCTCGATCCGCCCCGAAACGCACGCTTCAAAGGTATAACCCCGAGACGCGACCCCGTGGATGAACCGTGTATGCTTGTTGTGTTGTATGAAATGTCTTCGTTGTGCGCTTCGTGCCCGTTCCACCTTTGTCATGTTCCTCGGTTGCCTCGTCACCGACTCGTGGGAACCCGGTAACGGGATCGCCCCACCTTTCATCTCGTTTGACTCGCTTCGTCACCTTTTGCACCGGTCTCTTAACGAGATACCGGAACCGATATGATGCGTTGCATCATTTTCGGATCGTTGCCGTGGCACCTTTTTTCTTCCACCACGGTGACAAATGCTTCATATCTTGTTAATTGTCAACCTTTAACAAAACTTGCATAAAACTTGAGCATCTCATCCGCATCATGTTAACAACACTAAAATGTGTGTTTGTTGTTTGCTTATAATTACTAAACATGCTCATGGGGATTTTCCGGAATATGTTGTTGTTATTTCCGGCCCCATTTAAAATGTCTTAATAGTGTAGTTTCTTTTTGCTTCACCTCTTGCCATGTTAACCAACATTAATCTTGTCTTGTAAATAACGAGAGTAAATTAAATAATTATGATGTGGTGTTTCGTCAATATGCAACTCGTTGCATATTGATCTCCACTTAACTTGTAGTATTTGTTTGTGCACTTTGCCATGCCTTGCATATTTAAACCGGACATGCATCATTTTTGGATGTGCATCGTATGCCATGTTTATGATTGTGTGTTTACCGTGTTGTTCTTTCTTTCCGGTTGCTTCTCTTGTTAGCTTCGGTTTCGTTCCGGAGTTGTGAGGTTTCTCTCGACGCTGTTGCTCCGTCTTCTTCTTGGATCCGTTCTTCTCCCTTGTGGAATCTCAGGCAAGATGACCGAACCCGGATACCATTACTATTTTTGCCTATTGCTAGTAGTCTCGATCTATAGTTTTGCCTCGATGCCCATGTTCTTCTTGTCAGCCTCCTACTTGTAACCAATTGCCATGTTTAACCACCCTACCTACGCAAACCGTTGCTTGGCTAAGTACGCTTCGCTCAGCCCTTCTTATAGCATTGTTAGTTGCAGGTGAAGACCGAAGATGCTTGCTTCATGTTGAAGTTTGGTTGGGTTATATCACACTATATAAATGCTCTAAAATGAAATCATCTATATACTGGCAGGGTGGAAGGCTAAGCCTTTTGCTTGGTGTTTTGTTCCACTCATGCCGTTAGGAACCGTATAAACCGGTGTTATGTTCCTTGATTATGCGTTCCTAACACGGTTGGGGTGTATGGGACCCCCTTGATAAACCGCTAAGTGCTAAGTCTTTTCCAGCAAATCCCAACATTGGTACTATTTGCCTAATAACAAACTAATAAAAACTTTCATAAGGGCCTTGCAAACCCTCTTTCTTAATTCTACATAGCAGGGGGGGCCAGTGCTGATGGCGTTGGTCCCAAACGAGCGGACTGCGGGGCCGCCTTGGGGCAACCTGAGGTATTTGGCTCCCGTAGGATGTCTCATCCGGTCGTGTCCTGAGACCTAGATACGCGCGGCTACTATCAGGGTGTCGACACGCCGGGAGGATTTGCTGGATTAGCCTTACCTTAGTTCGGTTTAACTTGAGCACGGGATTCCGAGAATACTCGGGTCTTCCCAACTATGGAGTTGCGACTCCGCGGATCGTGGGCTTGTAATGGGTCAAGTTGGAACACCCCT
>LR738711.1:880093010-880173522 GCA_902687465.1 Secale cereale | reverse complement strand
AAGCCGTGCCCGCGGTTATGTGGCAGATGGGAGCTTGTTAATTCCGGTTGTAGATAACTTGACACAATGTTTCAATACACTACCAGCGTGTGTACCGTGACTGTCAATTTCCGAATAGGGATTCGGGAGTTGAACACGGTGGGGTTATGTTTGACCGGCTTTAGTTAGGATCACTTCGTGATCATCTTTCGACCGAGGCACTTCTCTTCTCGCTCTCTTTTGCGTAAGTTAGTGCTAGTTGCTGCTGCAGACTCTTGTTTGTTCCTTCACCTCTTATTCTTTCTTCAGCCTTATCCTCACCCAAGGCTTAAATAGTTCTGTTACCCGGGAACGGGATTGCTGAGTCCTCTGTGGCTCACAGTTACTTCACCACCAGATGCAGGTTCAGCCGAGTTTGATGCAGGAGTTGGATCAGTTCTTCACCAGGAGCTCGATGAAGAGTGTGGCCGTTTGTTTGTGACGTTTCGATGTTCAGTAGTGGTTTCTACTAGGATTCGATCCTGACCTGTGGCTTTATGTTGTTTTGGTATCTTTCTTTTGGGTCTTCACCCGTAGTCGGGTTGTGATGTTTTTGTATGATGATTGCTTATGTAATGTATTGTGTGAAGTGGCGAGTGTAAGCCAACTATCTCCTTTTGCATTTTAATCCCTCTTTTACATGAGTCGTGCAAAGATACCAAACTTGAGATCATTCTAGGATGGGCTTATATCTTTAAGTCGTGCCTCGACACGTAGGAGATATAGTCCCATCCTGGGCATTACACTACACGTGCAAATCAAAGTTATTCTAGTTGATATACTGAAGTCCCGGTTCACCCTTAAAGGCTAAACCGGCACTTGGGGGCTACGATGGACTAAAGGTACAGCTACAAGGCACAAGCAGAAATGAAAGACGAGAAAAGAAATTACCTCATATCGTTCTTTCATTAAATTCACCAAGCCGGCCTCATGGTCACGGCTGGTGTATAGCCGGTTTAAGTACCCAGAGTGAAGCTCTTGGGCACTAAGCTTGGCATAGCTGGACATGTCGGTGCTCCACTTGCCCTTGTCCTTATGGAGAAGCTCTTCCTTGGCAGTATGTTTGGCCAAGACGACAGGTTCTCCTGGGGTGGTAAAACCGGTCCGAGTAATCTCGACATCATCGGTTGAAGCAGCAGTTGGCCTGGAAGGATCAGCAGCAGCGGGATTGGCATGAGTAGGACTAGCAGGGGCCGGACTAGCCCGAGCAGGGTTAGTCCGGACAGGGCTGGCCGGTTCAGCAGTATACTCCATGGGGTCATCCCCTGGAGCAACAAGGTCTTCTTGATCCATAGGAGAAGGATCATCGTGTGGAATTTCAACATTTTCTTCCAACGGGTTGGCAAGTTTAGGATCGTGTGCCGGTCCAGAAGTGGTGTTGTCGACTGCCGGTTTACTCAATTTTGCCTTTTTGCTAGGCTTGGGCATACTGAGAAAAGATCAAAGGGACAATGAAAATCACAAGTCAAAAATGTAAAGATAAACCAAACAGAGTAAAAGACAGCTTAGCCGTGAACAATCTTGAGCACATGGACTTGTGTGGCGGTTGACTCGCCAGAGGATGAAAGAGGAGTTTCTTGATAATTTGGGTCAGACGGGTTAAGAGGTTGATGAATAAGGCCCGCTTTGGGATGAAGAGCAATTGGAGTAAGTAAAACCTCGGAATGACGCCTTCGAACCGGTGTGTGAGTCAGTCCGGTGGATTCAACCACATGGCCACTGTGGAGAGTGGTGCGGGGAGCTTCATGTTGCTGTTTCTTCAAAAGAAAGTTTGGATCCAGTTGAGCATAAGGATGAGAAAACTGAAACTTCCGGACTACCCGACGAACTTTTGGTGGCAATGGTTCTGAGTCAGAGGAAAGAGAGATTACCTCAACATCGCCCGCTTTACTACCTTCAGCCGGATCCTGGGAAAGGTCATTGTTACTAGAAATGCAGACAAAGGAAAGATTAAAAAGTCATAAGAACTAGGTGGTACCTCAGAGGCCGGGTCATCTTCCTCCGCGTTTGAACCGGACGCAGCGCATGTTTCTTTTTGTGCCTCTTCACAGCCAGGGTCTCCTTACGAGATGGCTTTGCCGGTTTGTCCTGGACTTTCCTTTTCCAGAAAGGGTCATTAGCCTGCTTAAAGGAATAAAAGTATATTAAGCCAAGTAATATGGATGGATTAAACAAAGTAAAGGGACAGAAGAATCTCTTACCTATGGCGGTTTGTTTGTCACGCAGAAGGGCGCTAATCCGGCCTGACTGCACTCTTCCAGAGGTATATTCAACATCTTTTTGGCAGATTCAGTAACTTCATTCTCTGGAAGCACCATCTCTGTATGGCGCAGAGGGTCCTTGGGGTTCCCAGTGTCTTCGCCCATTAAGCCGGAGCGCCGGCTTAGTGGGAGTATACTCAAAGAAAGCCAGCAACGGACGAAGTCAACTCCTGTTAATCCGTTGGCTACGAAGGCCCGGAGCTTTGAAAGCTGCGGGGCATATTTAGCTCGCTCCTGGGCACTAAAGCGCTGTGGAAAAGGGTGGTCCGCTCACAGACGGTGGGGGCGATAACCCGGCATTGGATTTTCCCCTTATGGTGAAGTGTCAACACAGTAGAACCAAGTTTGATTCCATTCCTTGGGATGGCTATGAAGAGTAGCGTGAGGAAAGCTAACATCTTTTCTCTTCTGAATGCTCATTCCGCCAAGTTCAGTATTTGGGCCATCATGAAACTCAGTCCGACGGTTTAAATGGAAAAAGTCCGGAATAGCTCCACTGATGGCTCCTCTTGTAGATAGGCTTCATAGAAGACTTGGAAGTTGCAAATATTTGATACAGAATTGGGATCGATGTCTTGGGGATGGAGCTGGAAATCTGCCAACACGTCGCGGAAAAACATTGACCCTGGAGGGTTAAAACCACGAGCCAGGTGATCGAAAAAGACAATAATTTCTCCCTCCTTAGGCTTAGGAGGACACTCTTTTCCAGGAGCCCTCCAGTGAAGGACATCTTTTGGACCTAAAGCGCCAATGGAGGCCATCTTTTCTAAGTCCTCCTCAGTGATCCGGGAGGGGACCCAGTTGCAAGCAACAAACTGTTTGGCCGCGGAGGTCATCTTTTTCAAAGGGGAAGGCTGAAAATACAATAAAGATCCGATTTATGATCTACACAGATTTAAACCGGTATTCTATGAAGGTACTGATCTAACTGGCGGTTTAAGCATGGGCCTAATGGTATCTACTGATCTGGAACAGCTATAAACATGACGTCTACCGGATTATGAAGTTTGAAAGGGAAAATCTTAAACCGCCAAACACAGGCAGGTAAGGCACGGATCTAAAGTTAAACCGTCGACATTGGCAGATGAGATGCAGATCTAAAGTGTGGGTAAACAAATTTCACACCAGCAGCACTAAGATATGGATCTACAGCATATGGAAAATTCAAAGTTAAATCAAATTATATTATCCGAAACAGTGAAGGTCTTGGGCAAAGTCAGTCCAGACTAATCATATTGGAAAGGATAGATTACAATGATGGAGCGGAGTCATGCTAACAGTGGTTGACCTAAAAAGTTTGAAGATCTACAGTTAGACCCTATCTATGGCGGAGGACCACAAAGAACAGAAACTCATCTATGAATGCGCAGGAAACCCTAGAACTGGGATCTACGGGAAGGAAATAAGTGAACATACCTGAAGCAATGGAGGCGGAAAGGTGCTGGCGAATCTCTGGACGTGTTCAGGTTGATGCGGCGGCCGGGCTCGACGGAGGCGCAGAACTCGACGTACGGTGGCGGAGCTTGAGCGTCAGAGGACAGAGGAAGAAGAAGCAAGGGGGAAGAAGAGATGCCCTTTGGCCCTATTTATAAGCCGAAGGGATAAAACAGCAGGCGCGAGAATCGAGGAGCCCAAAAATCGGATATGGATGGTGCTGTCGCTTCGATCTTTGGGGCTTTAATGAGTAAAGGTAAAAAACAGGTACAAGTATTAAATGCGCGGATGGCATCACGACGGTTTAAAGTGACCTGAGGAGATGACGTCATGCCGGTTTACAAAGCATACTGAAGCTGCAGAAAGGAAAATCTATACAAGACTTTGAAGATTGACATGAACAGGTTCAAATCAATCTGGGGCCTAATGTCAGGGATATTACTACCAGGTATAAACGGCCCAGGAGGGGCCGGTTTACGTTATCAAGATTGTTTATCGAAGGCCCATCGGAACATGAAGTAGGAGATTTCAGCCCAAGAGGCTTAGAGCCCAAGTGTTAGGGCCCATGATTTGTAAACCGTCATACTATGTACTTGGGATGTAAGATAGAAAGAGTGGAGACCGAGGCAGACACGTTTATGAGCCGGCCTCGGGACTACGTAAACCGGACCGGGCGTCACCTCTTATATAAAGGGACGACCTGGCGATGGTTCAAGACACACAACAATAGCTTGAGACACAGGCAAAGCGGATTCTCTCCCTGGTCATCAAAGCCCTAGCAATACTACACCAAACTAGACGTAGGCTTTTACCTTCATCGAAGGGGCCGAACTAGTATAATATCCCTGTGTCCTTTGTCCGCTTTAACCCCTTTAAGCTAACACGTAGCGATGGCCTCACGACTAAGTCCTTTTGCTAGGACATCTGCCGTGCTAAGTCCACGACACACGAGATGATGTATTATGAAACGAGTAAAGAGACTTGCTGGTAACGAGATTGAACTAGGTATGATGATACCGACGATCGAATCTCGGGCAAGTAACATACCTATGACAAAGGGAACAACGTATGTTGTTATGCGGTTCAACCGATAAAGATCTTCGTAGAATATGTAGGAGCCAATATGGGCATCCAGGTTCCGCTATTGGTTATTGACCGGAGAGATGTCTCGGTCATGTCTACATAGTTCTCGAACTCTTAGGGTTCGCATGCTTAACGTTCATTGACGATATAGTATTGAATGAGTTATGTATGTTGGTGACCAAATGTTATTCAGAGTCCCGGATGTGATCACGAACATGACGAGGAACTCCGGAATGGTTCGGAGATAAAGATTAATATATGGGATAATAATGTTTGACTTTCGGAAGGGGTTCCGGATGTTTCCCGAAATGTTTGGGTACGAGAACACTTTATTTGGGCCAAAGGGGAAAGCCCACGAGGCTTTTTGAAAGTGTAAAAGGAAGTTTTGCGGAGACCAGAGGCTAGACGCCGGGGTTCATAGACGCCGGGAACCCTGGCGTCTAGCCCTGGAGTCCGAGTGGGACTCTTTCCTTTTGGGCAAAACCGACTTTGAGGATGCTTTTGCTCCAAGTTTCGACCCCAAGGCTCAACATATAAATAGAGGGGCAGGGCTAGCACCCAAGACACATCAAGATACACCAAGGCGTGTGCCGACAACCCCGACCCTCTAGTTTATCCTCTGTCTAGTTTCTGTACTGCTTAGCGAAGCCCTGCAGAGATTGCTCTACATCACCAACCGTCACCACACCGTCGTGCTGACAGAACTCATCTACTACTTCGCCCGTCTTGCTGGATCAAGAAGGCGAGGACGTCATCGGGCTGAATGTGTGCTGAACGTGGAGGTGCTGTACGTTCGGTGCTAGATTGTGACGGATCGTGAAGGTGTACGACTACATCAGCCGCTTTGATAAACGCTTCCGCTTTCGGTCTACGAGGGTACGTAGACACACTCTCCCCTCTCGTCGCTATGCATCACCATGATCTTGCGTGTGCGTAGGATTTTTTTTGAAATTACTACGTTCCCCAACAATGGCATCATGAGCCAGGTTTATGCGTAGATGTTATATGCACGAGTATAACACAAGTGAGTTGTGGGCGATACTAGTCATACTTCTTACCAGCATGTCATACTTTGATTCAGCGGTATTGTTGGATGAAGCGGCCCGGACCGACATTACGCGTACGCTTACACGAGACTGGTTCTACCGACGTGCTTCGCACACAGGTGGCTGGCGGGTGTCAGTTTCTCCAACTTTAGTTGAATCGAATGTGGCTACTCCCGGTCCTTGTGAAGTTTAAATCAACACATACTTGACGAAATATCGTTGTGGTTTTAATGCATAGGTAAGAACGTGTCTTGCTCAGCCCGTAGCAGCCATGTAAAACTTGCAACAACAAAGTAGAGGACGTCTAACTTGTTTTTGCAGGGCATGTTGTGATGTGATATAGTCAAGACATGATGCTAAATTTTATTATATGAGATGATCATGTTTTGTAACAGAGTTATCGGCAACTGGCAGGAGCTATATAGTTGTCGCTTTATTGTATGAAATGCAATCACCATGTAATTGCTTTACTTTATCACTAAGCGGTAGCGATAGTCGTAGAAGCAATAGTTGGCGAGACAACAACGATGCTACGATGGATATCAAGGTGTCGCGCCGGTGACGATGGTGATCATGACGGTGCTTTGGAGATGAAGATCAAAGGCACAAGATGATGATGGCCATATCATATCACTTATATTGATTGCATGTGATGTTTATCTTTTATGCATCTTATTTTGCTTAGATCGACGGTAGCATTATAAGATGATCTCTCACTAAATTTCAAGGTATAAGTGTTCTCCTTGAGTTTGCACCGTTGCGAATGTTCATCGTGCCAAGACACCACGTGATGATCGGGTCTAATAAGCTCTACGTTCACATACAACGGGTGCAAGCCAGTTTTGCACACGCAGAATACTCGGGTTAAACTTGACGAGCCTAGCATATGCAGATATGGCCTCGGAACACTAGAGACCGAAAGGTCAAGTGTGAATCATATAGTAGATATGATCAACATAGTGATGTTCACCATTGAAAGATACTCCATCTCACATGATGATCGGACATGGTTTAGTTGATATGCATCACGTGATCACTTAGATGATTTGAGGGATGTTTATCTAAGTGGGAGTTTTTAAATAATTTGATTAATTGAACTTTAATTTATCATGAACTTAGTACCTGATAGTATTTTGCATGTCTATGTTGTTGTAGATAGATGGCCCGTGCTCTTGTTCCGTTGAATTTTAATGCGTTCCTAGAGAAAGCTAAGTTGAAAGATGATGGTAGCAACTACACGGACTGGGTTCGTAACTTGAGAATTATCCTCATTGCTGCGAAAAAAATTATGTCCTGGAAGCACCGTTAGGTTTCAGGCCTGTTGCAGGAGCAACCCCAGACGTTATGAACGTCTTGCAAGCTCGTTCTCATGACTACACGGTAGTTCAGTGTGCCATGCTTTATGGCTTAGAACCGGGACTTCAACAATGTTTTGAACGTCATGGAGCATATGAGATGTTCCAGGAGTTGAAGTTAATATTTCAAGCAAATGCCCGGATTGAGAAATATGAGATTTCCAATAAGTTCTACAGCTACAAGATGGAGGAGAACAGTTCTATCAGTGAACACTTGCTCAAAATGTCTGGGTACTACAATCATATGACTCAACTTGGATGCAAAGTTGACGAAGATAGTGTTATTGATAGAGTTCTTTAATCACTGCCACCAAGCTATAAAGGCTTCGTGATGAACTATAACATGGAAGGGATGCAGAAGATAATTCCCGAGCTCTTCGCTATGCTCAAAGCTGCGGAGGTAGAAATCAAAAAGGAGCAGCAAGTGTTGATGGTTAACAAGACCACTAGTTTCAAGAAAAAGGGCAAGGGAAAGAAGGGGAACTTCAAGAAGAATAGCAAGACAGTTGCTACTCCCACGAAGAAACCCAAGTCTGGAGCCAAGCCTGAAACTGAGTGCTTCTACTGCAAAGGGACTGGATAGTGGAAGCGGAACTACCCCAAGTATTTGGTGGATAAGAAGGATGGCAAAGTGAACAAAGGTATATTTGATATACATGTTATTGATGTGTACCTTACTAATGCTCGTAGTAGCACCTGGGTATTTGATACTGGTTCGGTTGCTAATATTTGTAACTCGAATGAGGGGCTACGAATTAAACGAAGATTAGCTAAGGGCGAGGTGACGATGCACGTGGGAAATGGTTCCCAAGTCGATGTGATCACCATCGGCACGCTACCTCTACATCTACCATCAGGATTAGTATTAGACCTAAATAATTGTTATTTGGTGCCAACGTTGAGCATGAACATTATATCTGGATCTTGTTTGTTGCGAGATGGTTATTCATTTAAATCAGAGAATAATGGTTGTTCTATTTATATGAGTAATATCTTTTATGGTCATGCACCCTTGAAGAGTGGTCTATTCTTGTGGGATCTTGATCGTAGTAATACACATATTCGTAATATTGAAGACAAAAGATGTAAGGTTAATAATGATAGTGCAACTTATTTGTGGCACTGCCGTTTAGGTCATATTAGTGTAAAGCGCGTGAAGAAACTCCATGGTGATGGACTTTTGGAATCACTTGATTACGAATCACTTGGTGCTTGCGAACCATGCCTCATGGGCAAGATGACTAAGACTCCGTTCTTCGGAACAATGGAGCGAGCAACTAATTTGTTGGAAATCATACATACTGATGTATGTGGACCAATGAGTATTGAGGCTCGTGGCGGGTATCGTTATTTTCTGACCTTCACTGATGATTTGAGCAGATATGGGTATATCTACTTGATGAAACACAAGTCTGAAACTTTTGAAAAGTTCAAAGAGTTTCAGTGTGAAGTAGAGAATCATCGTAACAAGAAAATAAAGTTTCTATGATCTGATCGTGGAGGCGAATATTTGAGTTACGAGTTTGGTCTTCATTTGAAACAATGTGGAATAGTTTCACAACTCACGCCACCCGGAACACCACAACATAATGGTGTATCCGAATGTCGTAACCGTACTTTATTAGATATGGTGCGATCTATGATGTCTCTTACCGATTTACCACTATTGTTTTGGGGTTATGCTTTAGAGACAGCTGCATTCACGTTAAATAGGGCACCATCTAAATCCGTTGAGACGACGCCTTATAAACTGTGGTTTGGCAAGAAACCAAAGTTGTCGTTTCTTAAAGTTTGGGGCTGCGATGCTTATGTGAAAAAGCTTCAACCTGATAAGCTCGAACCCAAGTCGGAGAAATGTGTCTTCATAGGATACCCAAAGGAAACTATTGGGTACACCTTCTATCACAGATCCGGAGGCAAGATATTTGTTGCTAAGAATGGATCCTTTCTAGAGAAGGAGTTTGTCTCGAAAGAAGTGAGTGGGAGGAAAGTAGAACTTGATGAGGTAATTGTACCTTCTCCTGAATTGGAAAGTAGCACATCACAGAAACTAGTTCTAGTAATTCCTACACCAGTCAGCGAGGAAGCTAATGATAATGATCATGAAACTTCGGATCAAGTTACTACTGAACCTCATAGGTCAACCAGAGTATGTGCTGCACCAGAGTGGTACGGCAACTCAGTTCTAGAAGTCATGTTATTAGACCATGATGAACCTACGAACTATGAGGAAGCGATGATGAGCCTAGATTCCGCAAAATGGCTTGAGGCCATGAAATCTGAGATGGGATCCATGTATGAGAACAAAGTGTGGACTTTGGTTGACTTGCCCGATGATCGGCAAGCCATTGAAAATAAATGGATCTTCAAGAGGAAGACCGACGCCGACGGAAATGTTACTATCTACAAAGCTCAACTTGTTGCGAAAAGTTTTCGACAAGTTCAAGGAGTTGACTATGATGAGACTTTCGCACCCGTAGCGATGCTTAAGTCTGTCCGAATCATGTTAGCAATTGCCGCACTTTATGATTATGAAAATTGGCAAATGGATGTCAAAACTGCATTCCTTAATGGATACCTCAAACAGGAGTTGTATATGTTGCAACCAGAAGGTTTTGTCGATCCTAAAGGTGCTAACAAAGTGTGCAAGCTCCAGCGATCTATCTATGGACTGGTGCAAGCATCTTAGAGTTGGAATATACGCTTTGATGAGGTGATCAAAGCATATGGTTTTATACAGACTTTTGGAGAAGCCTGTATTTACAAGAAAGTGAGTGGGAGCTCTATAGCATTTCTGATATTATATGTGTTGACATATTATTGATTGGAAATAATATAGAATTTCTGGATAGCATAAAAGGATACTTGAATAAGAATTTTTCAATGAAAGACCTCGGTGAAGCTGCATATATATTAGGCATCAAGATCTATAGAGATAGATCAAGACGTTTAATTGGACTTTCACAAAGCACATACCTTGATAAAGTTTTGAAGAAGTTAAAAATGGATCGGTCCAAGAAAGGGTTCTTGCCTGTGTTACAAGGTGTGAAGTTGAGTAAGACTCAATGCCCGACCACTGTCGAAGATAGAGAGAAAATTAAATGTGTTCCCTATGCTTCAGCCATAGGCTCTATCATGTATGCAATGATGTGTACCAGACCTGATGTGTGCCTTGCTATTAGTTTAGCAGGGAGGTACCAAAGTAATCCAGGAGTGGATCACTGGACATCGGTCAAGAACATCCTAAAATACCTGAAAAGGACTAAGGATATGTTTCTCGTTTATGGAGGTGACAAAGAGCTCGTCGTAAATGGTTACGTCGATGTAAGCTTTGACACTGATTCGGATGACTCTAAGTCGCAAACCGGATACGTGTTTATATTGCACGGTGTTGCTGTCAGTTGGTGTAGTTCTAAGCAAAGCGTCATGGCCGGATCTACGTGTGAAGCGGAATATGTCGGTGTATTTGGATCGACACCTATGGGATCACAAGAATCCCTACTACGGTTGCGGGGCGCGGGGTTGAGAGAAGAGCGGATCTGATAGTCAGGACACGGTTCCTTTACCCAGGTTTGGGCCGCAAAGATGCGTAAAACCCTACTCCTGCTTAGGTGGATTATATGTTTGTGTTCTTCAGCTAGTGTGGAGCTCCAAAAGAGTCGTGAGGAGTTCTAAAAAGCCGAATCCTCCTCCTGGTCGCGTCGGGCCTCCTTTTATAGGAAAAAGGGGTCGCCACAGTGGCACACAGGAGGTGGAAAGGGTACAGTGATGCGAGGTTATCCCTCGCATTACAGGACAAGGCGCATTTAATGCGCTTAGCTTAGGTGTCCTTGCTTTATCGGGGACGAGGGGAGACGTCCGCCTTGTCCGTCGCTGCCCCTCCTCGTGTTGACACGCGCCCTGGCCAGCAGTGCATGAGGCGCCATGTAGGCAGACAGGGAGCTGAGGTGGCGCAACGGTGGGTCTCCACGAAGATCTGTGGGTTGCCACGCAGGAGCATATCTAGCTGGTCGGGTCGGCAGCTGCGTGGGTCGGTGGAAATCCGGTTGGTGCGGGCCTGACGGTGGCCCCGCGGGTGTCCTCGGCAAGGGCCTTGTCGGGGCTCCGGCAAGGGTCCTGCCGTGGCGCCTGCTGTCATCCCCGGCAAGGTGCTTGCCGGGGGCCTTGTAGTCCTTCTTGGCTGGGATCCTGCCAACGGTCGTCGTCTTCTTAACTTGTATCTGATCTTGGATGTCTTCACAAAGATCTGCATGCCACCACGGGGATATCTCTCGAATCCTCGCCCCATGGGGGCGGAGGACTCATGGGTGATCCGCTCCGTAGGCATGGGGCGAGCTGCCACGGCAAGGGTCTTGCCGGGGTTGCCAGAGCTGGCCCCGGCAAGGATCTTGCCTGGGAGAGCCGCCTCGTCCCTTTGCTCTTTGTGGTCTCGTTCTTGGCGTTGTTCCAGTCTCCATCAAGCTTTGATCTTACCCCGGCTCACCTCCCTTGCCATGCTTGGTGTGGTGGTGCCCGCGGCTCGGACTGCCCGTGCACAGTCATAGGGGTACAAAAAGTGTACCCCCTTTTTGTACACCGACAGAATACATAGCTGCTTCGGAAGCAAATGAAGAAGTCTGGATGAAGGAGTTCATATCCGATCTAGGTGTCATACCTAGTGCATGGGGTCCAATGAAAATCATTTGTGACAATATTGGTGCAATTGCCATGGTAAAGGAATCCAAATTTCACAAGAGAACCAAGTAGATCAAAAGACACTTCAATTCCATCCGCGATCAAGTCAAGGAGGGAGACATAGAGATTTGCAAGATACATACGGATCTGAACATTGCAGACCCGTTGACTAAGCCTATCTCACGAGCAAAAAATGATCAGCACCAAGACTCCATGGGTGTTAGAGTCATTACTGTGTAATCTAGATTATTGACTCTAGTGCAAGTGGGAGACCGAAGGAAATATGCCCTAGAGGCAATAATAAAGTTGTTATTTATATTTCCTTATATCATGATAAATGTATATTATTCATGCTAGAGTTGTATTAACCGGAAACTTAGTACATGTGTGAATACGTAGACAAACAATGTGTCACTAGTATGCCTCTACTTGAGTAGCTCGTTGAATCAAAGATGGTTAAGTTTCCTGGCCATAGACATGAGTTTTCATTTGATTAACGAGATCACATCATTAGTGAATGATGTGATTGACTTGACCCATCCGTTAGCTTAGCAACTTGATCGTTTAGGTTTTACTGCTATTGCTTTCTTCATGACTTATACATGTTCCTATGACTATGAGATTATGCAACTCCCGAATACCGGAGGAACACCTTGTGTGCTATCAAACGTCAAAACGTAACTAGGTGATTATAAAGATGCTCTACAGGTGTCTCCGAAGGTGTTTGTGGTGTTGGCATAGATCAAGAATAGGATTTGTCACTCGGAGTGTCGGAGAGGTATCTCTAGGCCCTCTCGGTAATGCACATCATAATAAGCCTTGCAAGCAAATGACAAATGAGTTAGTCACAAGATAATGTATTATGGAAGGAGTAAAGAGACTTGCCGGTAACGAGATTGAACGAGGTATGATGATACCGACGATCGAATCTCAGGCAAGTAACATACCGATGACAAAGGGAACAACGTATGTTGTTATGCGGTTCGACCGATAAAGATCTTCGTAGAATATGTAGGAGCCAATATGGGCATCCAGGTTCCGCTATTGGTTATTGACCGGAGAGATGTCTCGGTCATGTCTACATAGTTCTCGAACCCGTAGGATTCGCACGTTTAACGTTCGTCGATGATATAGTATTGAATGAGTTATGTATGTTGGTGACCGAATGTTATTCAGAGTCCCGGATGTGATCACAAACATGACGAGGAACTCCGGAATGGTCCAGAGATAAAGATTAATATATGGGATAATAGTGTTTGACCTCTAGAAGGGTTCCGGAATTCATCGGTCGGGGTTCTGGATGTTTCCCGAAATGTTTGGGTACGAGAACACTTTATTTGGGCCAAAGGGGAAAGCCCACGAGGTTTTTGGAAAGTGTAAATGGAAGTTTTGCGGAGACGAGAGGTTAGACGCCAGGAACCTTCGCGTCTAGGGGTAGATGCCGGGAACCCTGGCGTCTATCCCTGGAGTCCGAGTGGGACCTTGCCTTTCGGGCAAAACCGACTTTAAGGAGGCTTTTGCTCCAAGTTTCGACCCCAGGGCTCAACATATAAATAGAGGGGCGGGGCTAGCACCCAAGACACATCAAGATACACCAATCCGTGTGCCGGAGGAAGGCTTTCCATGCTTCCAGAGCCATGTATCTGGAATCTCCTGGTTGATGCACATGTAAGTAGAACTTCTTGGTTGTATACTCAGAAGGCTTTCCATGCTTCCAGAGCCATGTATCTGCAATCTCCTGGTTCAGATGCACAGTGGATAATAGTGTGGAAAGAGCCAGCATTTCATCATGGGCCATCTGAGAAAGAGGAAGGGAGAACAACTCTTGAATGTCCTCAGTCATAAAGTAATCCCTGACTGATATAGATTTATCAGAGCAGTAAGAGTGCAGTCTTGGAAATCTATCCCTCAAAGGTATAACCTTGTTATCCAATTCCCAGCTATCATACCAGAACAGAGCAGTGTCTCCTGAGTTCACCTTTATCATTGTTACTGCTCTGAACTTATCCATTAACTTGGACACATCCTTCCACCAAAAAGATCCACATAGAGTAGTGTCATGTGGGACCCTATTAAAGTAATAAGAGTCCCAGATCAAGTTTACCCAGGGTACATCTGCTTTATTGTAAAATTTGCTCAGATGTTTTATGAGGAGGGCTTCATTCTGCAATCCATGATTCAGGATACCAAGTCCCCCCTTGGATTTGGGCCTACAGACTAAAGGCCAAGCAGCCAGAGAAGGGCCCTTCTCTTGGCCATACTTTCTCCATATGCATTGTCTCTGTATTCTCTCCAATTGTTTCAGAATGCCAGCAGGTAATGAGAGGCTGCATAGGAAATATATTGGCAAAGAGGAGATAATAGAGTTAACCAGTTGTAACCTGCTTCCTTGTGGTAAGAACCATGAGCTAGCAGTGAGCCTTCTCTCCATGCAATCAACCAGTGGCATTAAGTCAGCAATCTTAGGTCTGGTGGTGCCTACTGGTAGGCCTAAGTATGTGAATGGCATTGATCCTAACTTACATCCAAGCAGATTTGCCAAAGCAGATGCTGAGCTGACATCAGTATTAATAGGGTACATTGAAGACTTGTGGTAGTTGATCTGCAGGCCAGTAGCTGTGGCAAAGGAGTCCAAAACCCTTCTTAGCGCAAGCAGTTGTGATTCCTCTGCTAGAATAAACAGTAGGGTGTCATCAGCATACTGCACTATGGGAAAATTAGGATCTTGAGTTGGAATGGGCAGGTTGATGTCTCCTTGGCACAAAAGATTATTTATCATTGTTTGCAGAAGGTCAGCAGCTATCACATAGAGGAATGGGGACATTGGATCACCTTGCTTAACCCCACACTTGCATTTGAAGTGCTTACCTGGCACTCCATTAAGTAAGATTGTGGATGTGCCACAAGATAAGAGCTTTTTAACCCAACCAATCCACTTTGGAGTGAAACCTTTAGCCTGCAGGATTCTGATCATTGCCTCATGCTGTATTGAGTCAAAAGCCTTTTCAAAGTCCAACTTGAGCAGAATAATTGACCTCCTAGACTGATTACATTGATGGATGTATTCAAAAGTCCAGGCCAAACAATCCTGGATTCTTCTAGTTTTTATAAAGCCATATTGGTTCTTGTGGATGCAGCCCATAATCATTTCCTGAAACCTGTTGGCAGCCAATTTGGTTAAGAATTTTAGGCCCACACTAGTGAGAGAGATAAGCCTAAAATCAGTAGTAGTTTCAGGTGAGTTCTTCTTGGGAATTAGTGTGATGAAAGCATCATTGAGATTCTCCAACCTGACTGTACCTGCATGGAATTCATGAACTAGAGTGATGAAATCCTGAGAGACAATTGGCCAACAACGCTTGAGGAAGAGTCCATTGAAACCATCAGGTCCAGGCGCCTTATCAATGGGCATTTCTTTGATAACCTTTTCAATCTCTATGGCAGTGAAAGGTTTAGTCAAAACCTCTAGACCAGGAACATGCTTAATAAGAGACAAGATTTCCTCACCCAACACTATGGGTTTTACTGTTCCCATTCTTTTCTTGAACACCTGCAAGAATTCAGCTGCCATGTCATCATGATTAGCCGTTGATGTCCCATCCTGCAACACTAGATTTGCTATGGCATTTTTCCTGTGCCTCTCAGTTGCCATAGCTTGAAAAAAAATTGTGTTGTCCTCTCCCACCTTTATATATCTGATAGTGCACCTTTTCTTCCAATATAAGAATTGAAGATGCAGAAGGTGCTCATGGTGCAACTTGACCAACTTTCTGAAGTTTCTCTCAGGCACTGAGAGGGGTCTGATCTCCTCAAGGTCATCAAACCATAGAATGACCCAATTGGTCTTTAGGAGCAATTTCTTAATATGTGAGAGCCCTTTCTGCCATTTCTTGAGGGCATATCTCAAGGACTTCAACTTGTCAACTATTATTGCAGAAATATGTGACTTTGTTGATTTCCTATGCCAAACTTCCTTAACACACTCCATGAAGCCAGGCTGTTCAACCCAAAAAATTTCAAATCGGAAAATATGTGCCTTGGGGATATTGTTGCTAATAGTAATGAGGCAAGGTACATGATCAGAAGTGGTTTTGGCAAGTGGTGTGACCTGTGTCATTGGGTACTGAAGGATCCAGTTGGCAGAAGTGAAAACCCAATCAAGCTGCTCAAGCAGGGGTGAACTCTGCATATTTGACCAAGTGAACTTTCTTCCTTTAAGGGGTAATTCAAGGAGACCCAGATGCCCAATTATTTCATTGAAGATAAAGATATCATTAATATCTCCGCCAGGAAGGTTTCTATTATGCAATGACCTTATGAAATTGAAATCTCCCATGAGCATACAGTTGGCATCAGGGTCAATATTAAGGCTGTACAACCAAGCTACAAAAGCATCCCTCATTATACCCTCACAAGGCCCATAAACATTCACTAATGTCCATGCTTCATTGTTATGAACCGAGGCGAATTTGACAATAATACCATATGGTTCAATTTGAAGTAACGTGCCCGTGAACATGTCAGACCGCCAAATAGTGAGGATACCCCCAGAGGCACCATTGGAGGGCGATTCAATGAAATGATCAAAACAGGGGGGGGCAAATCTTTTTTATGAGAGCACGGTCAGCGTTCTGTAATTTAGTTTCCTGTAAGCAAACGACAACACATTTGCTAGTGACCACCTTTTCTCTGACTGCACGTTGACGGGCCTCAGAGTTGAGCCCTCTCACATTCCAACACAGAACATTCCAACTACGGGTATCGAAATTATTCATTATATAAATGAGATAAGTAATAAGATAGACGCATGGTACATAGTACCATGGTAGGTTCAACAGTAGCCAACTCTAGAACTCCCTCCACAAAGTTTGTAGCATAACAGAAGGAACCAAAAGGATAAAGAGCCCTTATACAAGGCATGTAGCGATCATAAGTTTGTGTCATCAACATTAATCCTCTTTTGGTGATGAGGAATCCACCTGGGGATCAGCCATAAGCTTTTCCACCGTCACAAGGGAAGGGTCCATCTCCAGCTCGGCCCCAGCTGCTTGCAGAACCTTAATTGGGGTACAATGTGGAACTTCAACATCTTCATGGGGCTTCTCCTGGTCCACATCAGCCGTGTTGATAGCGTCAGCAATTGGCTTGGAACGAGGACGCTTCTTCCTGGGCTGGGAAACAAGCTGCTCAAAGACAGCATTCTTGTACTCATTAAGCCTGACAGAGCTTCTCGTGCACCTTCTGACAGCAGTGTCCACCACAGGGGCACCCTTGCGTTTCTTCTTCGATGCGCTAGGTGCCCTGTCAGCTTGTGCAGTGACTACCAGAGACTGTGAAGGTTTCTCCAGAGTAGGGAAAAGAGCGCGCGCCACCGGACGTCTTGCCGGTGGAGAAAATATGAGAGGTGGCACTTGATCCTGTTGCAGAATAAGAGAAGATGTTCCAGCGTCAGCGTCAAAGACAATGGACCAGTTCTTCTTGGGATAAATGACGGTGCCCATGGGTTTGAAGAGCAGAGGGCGTGGGACTTTAGCCACAGCGATGTCTTCCATGAGAGATTCAAAAGACCTCTTCCAAAGCATGTCAGGTGGCAGAACTGGACCCGCCACAATCTTGATCATTCCAACAAAAATCTGATGTTGCTGAATCAATGGCGGTTGGTATGGCACTATGGCGAGAGGTTGGACTTGCTGGGTCTCCTGCTGCTGAATATGGACTTCCTGTGTCTGGGAGGAGAGCGATTCCTCAGGTTGATCAATGTCAATTGAGACCTGTACCTGAGCGGGAATCTCAGGTTGATTAACTTCTTCATCCTCGCCCCAGACCGCATGGCCCCATCCCTCGGGTATCGATTGTTCCGGCTCCATTTGAGGCAGCTCATTCCAACCCAGAAGCGGGTATTGTGGCATGACGAAATGGAGGTTATCCGGCTGCAAATTGCCAGGCAGGGGGTGCGGGTTTCATCAAGTGGCATGGGATCCTCGTCATTGGCATCTGATCAGCAAAATTTGCCCCCAACACATAGCAAGCAGCAGTCCCGGAAACACGAGCGCCACCCCAATCAGCGTAATCACCGAAAACAACATCCCGCGGCACAAGGGGTGTGTCAGGGAAACTTGCATGAACAATGGATCGGACAAGGTAAGGATCTTCACTGTTCCAAGATAAAAATTTGCCAAAAGTGCTCACTGCCTTAGAAATAAATTCCGTGTTGCGATAATCCAGTGGGATTCCGATAAACATCAGCCAACCAGTTCGAAAGCCATGAACTCCTCTGAAATTTTCTCCTTCATCGTGATTCATAAAGCGAACAAAACGGTCGTATCCAATATGGAATGGCTCATGCTGAGTTAAGCTAAACCGAACAGCCAGGTCCCTAACTTGAAAAAGACCAACACCATGAAACCAGGGCTGGGCGGAGCGGACCAGAATACCTCTGTTTTGAAGGAACAGTATGACCTCTTTGCGAACATGTCCTTCTTCACCCGCCGGAGGTGCAGGCATCACTTCTGCGACCATGTAATCTTCATGGCGGCGGGCCGGACGAGAGGATGGCGAGATGAAGGTGCGCGGCAGCCGGAAGGCACCTCCGTCGATGATGTGATGGCCAGCCGGCATGAAGCACTTTGGGTCAAGCTCGAAGTTCGCCATTGGCGCAGGTCCAGGTGGTGGTGAGAGCAACGGAGGTGGTGGCGTTGGAGCAAGGTTATCTTTGGGGTCGCCGGCAGTGGAGGAAGAGGGGCAAAGAGCCGATGAGACCTTGGTGTCGTCCACAATAACTGATGTGCGAATTCTAAGAGAGGCAGGCGATGCCAAAAAATCAGAGAGCTGCCGCTGCAAAATCGGTTTCCAAACCAATCCATTGCGCCGGGCGAAATCATCACAATTGTTACTTGAGTGACCGACACGGGAGCAAGCCGAGCAGACCGGTCGGATTCCACAGGAGGATGACAGGTGGCCCCGCTGGGAGCATAACGTGTAGGTAAGAATTCGGTCCACCATGTCATCGAGCATAGAGGAAAACTGAGCCGCCGCTTCCTGAGAAGTCGGTAAATCCGGGCTCTTCGAACACACCCTCAGAGGGGTCGGTCTGGTATTCGACGGGGAGGAAAAGGGCCCAGAGATAATAGGAGCATCCGGCCCAATCGGCCCAGTGTGATCCAGAGAGAAATCCGAGGCATGCGTTGCCAGCGCCTCCATGGAGCCCAAAGCCATTTGGCTAGGCCCAGACAAATCCTTAGCAAACTCAGTCGAAGTCCCACCAGTTTGAATAGCCGTTCATGGCGCCTCCGTAACAACCGTGCTATCCGCGTTGATCGCGGGAGCTGTTTCGGACTGCATGCGTTAAGTGACCGGTGGGGGTGCCGGGCGGCTAGTCGCCGGGGAGAAAGGCCTGACTGTGCCAAAAGAAATAGGTGGTCGCGCCACCGTCCAGCGGAGTTCACCAGGGGGTGGCGGATGGATCACTACACGCTCATGTGGTGGAAAATCATATCCACCATCTATAGCAGTTTGAATGTGATCTTCAGTCGCCGGAAAACGATAACCACGGCAGGCAGTGTAGTTCTCAAAAGTAGCAAAAGAAAGCTTCTTCCGTACCGGATTCGCAGACTTAATACAAGAACGAACTGGGGGCTTATGCATAGCTAGCATTGCTAAAGATGAACGACGTTTGTTTGGGCTAACAAAGATTCATTCAGCATCACATTCCTTTCTCCAAATATTGACCTCTCGTTCCCAGTTAGGTCCCCCATTGCCCCAAAGATTGAAATAACACTTGAAATCATAACAGGAGTAGGAACGAAGATCCATGATGAAAACCCCAACTTGCTTACAAGAGACGTGGAACACAAATACCTTTCCTTTGATGTGAGTGACTTGCAAATCAATAGCTGAACCCCCAATCGCGGATTCAATGGCGGCCGCGGCAGAATCTTCATTTAGACGGAAGATGTGATGGCTGAAGGAAACCACTAACTTGAAAGAACGCATCCCATTCATAGGATGGACTGAGCAACCCGTAGATCTGAAGATCCCATCTTCAAACTTGAGGCCCGGGGAGAAATCCAAACCCAGGGTCGAACCACCATGAGAACCCATGAGAGATGGGTATTAACTTGGTCGGTGGAGGACGCCGAAGCCAATCACCGGAGACAATCAAGCAATCAGTGGTGGAGTGCGGAGATCACCGGAGAGGGTGGGAGGAGTGGTGGGTGCGCCATCACATTATTTTATTTTTAGTGGCGGAATCGACAGATCAACTGGAGGAGAAGTTAAGGGCTGCTTAGGAGGACAACAAACATGTTGAAGGGCAAGAAGTAGCTGGTCAACGTGTATTAACACGGACCACTAAGCAATAGAAAGAACTCCTGGATGAAAATATCAAGCAAGCCGAAGAGATAAAGGACCTAAGGGCCCAGCTATCGGATGCCTTGAAGGAAACTAAAAAGTTAAAAGGTGGCATATTCAGTACGACTTTGAACTAGCTTTCATATTATCCAATGATTCAGAGCTTCATAATGCTTTTCATGCAGGTTTGTTAGCTGGGCGGCCCGAAGGAGAAGTATCCGGATTTCAAGGTGACGTGCTACAAGAGCTCTCCAAAGTGCATGAGCGAGTTCGTAAACCCATGAAGAACATGGCTAAAGCCTTATGGACATTTGATTCTCCTCTAGAAATTATGGAGGATCTGGCGAACTTATTCAAAGGAGCTTGGTGTCACTTTGAGCTATGGAAGGCGTCAGCATGCCGAGAAGGTGCACGAGAGGCCTGGGCCATGGTGAAAACACGCTATACCAGGCTTGATCCGAATCATATGGCCCGAGTTAGACCTCGGGGACCGGACAGAAAAGAGATTCCCGTGAGATTGGTGTATGACCAAGTAACGATAACCGCAAAGTTTTCGCAAGAAGACTGTAGTTTAGACAGTCTTATAGATGGCATAGATAAAGAATAGGCGTTTGATTCCATGTAGCAATGTACTTTATCATCAAACTTGTCTCCGACCAAACTTGTAAAAATATCATGGCAGGCCTTCGGCTTCAACCTCCTAAACCCAAGGGTTGGAGTGTTTACGGATACTATACTTGTGGTAAACACTCAGTATGTTTGAAAACCAGGCAATCCAGTCATTTTGCTCGAACAGACAAAATTTGTCCAGGGAGTTATGTTATATTACTATTTAATGTAAGAAACATCTTCCAGGGAGATTAGTTCAATTAAGGGTTCCTTTCCCTGTGTCAGCATGTGTATTTATGCATGCCTAGGCTTTGATCCTAAAGATAGGATTACAGGAAGCCTATCCTTTGATATTGAAAAATTATGTACAAATAAGCAATTCGTCGTTTGTTTACCGACAAATGATTCCCTTAAGAAAGCTAGCTTTCGGATTCACCCATCTGAGGTACAGGTCCGGATTACCCGGTTGTAACAATCGCAGAGGTGCTCCCTTTACACCCTAGCCGAACAATCGGGAATGTACGGTATAAACATAGGAGCAGGGCAACCCATCTTGGCAAAAAACTTAAGTCATAGAGGTGCATATAATGGCGAAGAGACTGTATGAAACAGACGACATGAGTACTGTAAGCGATAAGCTTTAATAGTAAGCTTTGTTATAGAAGCCCCAAGGTATTTTGAGGTATATACATTTAAAGATGTTCACCCCTAACAATTCAGTATAGCCAAACACTTTCTGGGAAGGAAAAAAATGAAGAGGAGGAGAAACAAAGGAAGAAACCTAGGCAAAAATAGAAATAAAAGGTGCTACTGGACTATCCGTAGAATCGTCAAAGCCTAGCAACGTTCCATGGATTCGGCTCGAGGCAATTGTCTGATGCATTTCGAAGGCGATAGGCTCCTCCGGTGAGAAATTCGTCAATGATGAAGGGGGCCTCCCATCTTGGTTTGAGCTTTCATTTTTCTTCTCCTGGAGGCGCAAAACGAGTTCGCCGACGTTGTATGTTCTGGCCCGCACTTCTCTGCTCTGGTATCGCCTAGCCTGTTGCTGATAGAACATGGAACGAGCTTGCGCAATATAGCGCTCCTCTTCAAGGCCGTCTAGGTCATCCTGTGGATCGAGCTCGGCCTCTCGCTCTTCATACATACGTACTCGAGGTGAGTCATGAATAATGTCGCAGGGCAAAACAGCCTCTGCGTCGTACACCATGAAAAAGGTATGTATCCGGTTGTCCGGTTACGTGTGGTCCGTAGCCCCAAGAGTATGGAGTCAAGCTCCTCAACCCAGTGTTTATCTGACTCACATAGGGAGCGCATTAGTCGGGGTTTAATGCCGCTCATTATTAAGCCATTGTCCCGTTCGACTTGACCATTTGTTTGAGGGTGGTACATGGAGGCATAATAAAGTTTAATGCCTAACTTGGTGCACCAGTTCTTCACCTCGTCAGCCGTAAAGTTGGAGCCATTATCTGTGATAATGCTATGTGGGACACCATAGCAATGTACCACGCCGGATATGAAATCGATCACTGGCCCTGCTTCAGCCGTTCTTACTGGTTTGGCTTCTATCCATTTAGTGAATTTATCCACCATAACCAGTAAATATTTCTTTTTGTGGCTCCCCCCTTTAAGGGGTCCAGCCATATCTAGCCCCAAGACCACAAAAGGCCAAGTAATGGGGATGGTTCTCAAGGCGGTGGGAGGCATATACCTTTGATTGGCAAAAAGCTAGCATCCAACACAATGTTGGACTAGGGCTTGTGCATCTGCTCGGGCTGTTGGCCAAAAATAACCTGTTCGGAAAGCCTTGCTTACGACAGCCCGAGTTGCGGCGTGATGGCCGCCCATACCAGCGTGTATTTCGGCTAAAAGTTGACGTCCCTCCTCTTCACAGATGCACCTTTGGAGAACACCAGTAGTGCTTTTCTTGTACAGTTCACCTTCATGAACTTTATAGGCTTTAGAATGCCGAACTATGCGACGAGCCTTATTTTGATCATTTGGGAGCTCTTGCCTATTAAGGTAGGCCAGGAAGGGCTCGGTCCAAGGAGCGATTACGGCCATGATCTCATGAGCTGAAGGTGTTATTTCCATATCCGGATCCCTGGTGACATCTGTATTGAGTTCGGCTGGTGGGGATGTGATCAGGCCTGAATTAGCGTCTCTGCTCTCGTTCTGCCATACAATGGATGGCTTAAATAACCTTTCTACAAAGGTGTTAGGCGGGACTGGGTCATGTTTGGCGCCCATGCGAGCGAGTATGTCCACTGCCTGATTACTGTCCCGAGCAACATGGAGAAATTTGACCCCCTCGAACCGAGCCGATATTTTTAATATGGTGTTTCGATAAGCCGCCATTTTTGGATCCTTCGCATCAAATTCTCCGTTTGTCTAAGATATTGCGAGGTTTTAGTCTCCGTGCACTTCTAGGCGTTGTATGCCCATGGATACGGCCATGCAGAGACCATGCAGTAGCGCCTTGTATTCGGCAGCATTGTTTGAGTCCGTATACATGATTTGTAGCATGTAGCGGACTGTCTCCCATGTGGAAGATATCAAAATAACGCAGGCCCCAGTCCGTCTAGCATTTTAGATCTGTCGAAATACATGGTCCAGTGGGAGTATGACCCGTACTCTTTAGGGAGTTCGGCTTCCATCCATTCTGCGACGAAGTCAGGTAACACCTGAGATTTAATAGCCCGACGTGGTTTGTATGTTATTTCGAATGGTAAGAGCTCGATGGCCCATTTGGCTATGCGGCCTGTGGCATCCTTGTTGTTTATAATATCATTAAGGGGTACTTAAGATGCCAATGTAATCGAACACTCTTGAAAGTATTGTTGGAGATCCGAGATGCCATGAACATCGCATAGGCAATTTTTTGATAATGAGGGTATCGTGACTTGCACGGTGTAAGAACTTCTAATACGTAGTAGACTAGTTTTTGGATGGGAATTTATGTCCCTCTTCCTCTCGTTCAACTATGAGCACAACACTCACAACCTGGTGAGTTGCTGAGATATAGAGCAACATTGGCTCACCAACACTTGGGGCGGCTAGGACTGGGTTGCCCGCTAATAGGGTCTTTATTTCTTCTAGTCCAACTGTGGCCCCATCCATCCATACAAATTTGTCCGTGCGCCTTAGCAGTCTATAGAGTGGCAATGCTTTTTCTCCCAGTCTGGAGATGAAGCGACTTAAGGCCGCTATGCACGCTGCTAGCTTTTGGACTTGTTTTAGATTGGTTGGCGTAGCAAGCTATGATAAAGCTCGGATTTTAGCCGGGTTTGCTTCAATTCCTCTATGGGAGACAATAAACCCTAATAGCTTTCCGGCCGGAACACCGAAGACGCATTTCTCCGGATTGAGCCGTATGTCATATGTTCGGAGGTTGTCAAACGTGAGGCGGGGAGCGTCCACTAGTGATTCGACGTGTTTAGTCTTGATGACTACATCGTCCACGTATGCCTCCTTTGTCATGACGATTTGTTTCTCTAAGCACGTTTGAATCACACGTTGATACGTGGCACAAGCGTTTTGAGCCCAAAAGGCATAGTGTTGAAGCAGAAAGGCCCGTACGGAGTGATAAACGCCGTTGCGGCCTTGTCGTATTCCTTCATTTTTATCTGCTGGTATCCGGAGTAAGCATCGAGGAAGCATAATGAGTCATGTCCTGCTGTTGCATCAATGATCTGATCGATGCGGGGCCGTGGAAAAGGATCCTTAGGGCAAACCTTATTTAAGTCTTTAAAATCGACGCAAAGGCGCCAAGATTTATCCTTGTTCGGCACCATGACCAAATTGGCTAGCCAATCCGGGTGTTTAATTTCTCTGATGAACCCGGCTTCCAGTAACTTGGCCAGCTCCTCCCCCATAGCTTGTCTCTTGGGTTGAGAAAATTGTCGCGGTGATTGCTTGACCGGTTTGAACCCTTTGATGATGTTGAGGCTGTGTTCGGCCAACCTGCGTGGGATCCCGGGCATGTCTGAAGGATGCCACGCGAATATATCCCAGTTTTCACATAGGAATGCGTGCAAAGCCATGCATACCATTGGGTCCAGCTGTGCTCCAATGGATACCGTCTTATTAGAGTCCGTCGGATGTACCTGAAATTTGATAATTTCATCTGTTGGCTTGAAGGAGGTGGATTTAGATCTTTTATCGCGGACCACGTCATCCTCGTCCATGGTGGATCGTAAGGTGGTTAATTCTTCGGCCGCAAAGGCTTCGGATAGTGCCTCAAGGGCTAAGAATGCGGTTTTGTTTTTGGCACGGAGTGCTCTGTCCGGATCACTTGTGACTGTGATTATTCCATTTGGCCCTGGCATTTTAAGCTTCATGTACCCGTAATGGGGTATGGCTTGAAAGCGTGAGAAAGCATCTCACCCTAGAAGGGTGTGGTATCCGTTGTTGAAGGGGACAATGTGGAAGAGCAGCTCTTCTGACCTATAGTTCTCGGGCATGCCAAATACCATCTCGAATTTGATACTTCCCGAACATCGGGCTTCTCGGCTGGGGATAATTCATCGAAAGGTTGTATTACTTTGCTCAATGCGGGTTTTATCGACTTGCATTGTTCTGAGCGTGTCCTCGTATATGAGGTTAAGCCCACTATTGTCGTCCATGAGCACTTTGGTAAGGTAAAAGCCGTCTATAATTGGGTTCAATACAAGAGCGACTGGTGCTCGGACTGATCGGGGCCGTGGTTCATCATTAGCGGTGAAGGTAATTACCGCTTCGTTTCATGGGCTCACCGTGGCTATCAGGTGTTGTAGGATCGAAAGTATGTCTAGAGGGGGTGATTAGACTACTTGACCAAATAAAAATCTACCATTTTCCATATTTTAATTCTTGGCTGATTTTAGCAACTTAGCACAAGTCAAGCAATCAACCTACACATGCAAATCTAAGAGTATAGCAGCGGAATGTAAAGCAATTGCATATGAAGGTAAAGGGAGGAGTTTGAGGGAGCAAACGCAATGTAGACACTGAGATTTTTTTACGCGTGGTTCCGATAGTTGGTGCTATCGTACATCCACGTTGATGGAGACTTCAAGCCACGAAGGGTAACGGCTGCGCGAGTCCACGGAGGGCTCCACCCACGAAGGGTCCACGAAGAAGCAACCTTGTCTATCCCACCATGGCCATCGCCCACGAAGGACTTGCCTCACTAGGGTAGATCTTCACGAAGTAGGCGATCTCCTTGCCCGTACAAACTCCTTGGTTCAACTCCACAATCTTGTCGGAGGCTCCCAAGTGACACCTAACCAATCTACGAGACACCACTCTCCAAAAGGTAATAAACAGTGTGTTGATGATGAACTCCTCGCTCTTGTGTATCAAATGATAGTCTCCCCAACACTCAACTCTCTCTCACAGATTTGGATTTGATGGAAAGATGACTTGAGTGGAAAGCAACTTGGGGAAGGCTAGAGATAAAGATTTATATGGTAGGAATGGAATATCTTGGTATCAACACATGAGTAGGTGGTTCTCTCTCAAAACAATGAGTAATGGAAGTGTAGGTATGTTCTGATGGCTCTCCATGAATGAAGAGTGGGTGGAGGGGTACACATAGCCTCCACACAAAATCTAATCGTTACACACAATTTACCAAACTCGGTGGGACCGATTCAGAGAACTCGGTCAGGCCGATTTAGTTCATAATGTGACCGTTAGGCATTTCGGTGGGACCGATATGATCAACTCAGTAGGACCGATTTCATTACGGTTAGGGCATAATGTAATCTCGGTGAGACCGATTACACAAACTCGGTATGGCCGATTTTGGTAATAAGCACACACAGAGTTGGTCAGGCAAACTCGGTGGGACCGATTTGCTCATTTCGGTGCGACCGAAATGTTACGAAGGGGAAACAGAGAGTTTGCATTGTGAACTCGGTGGGACCGATCGCTCATCTCAGTTAGACAAAAATGTTACGAAGGGAAACAAAGAGTTTGCAATCCCGTCTCGGTGAGACCGAAGTGACTAGGGTTTGTGGCAGTGGCTATGTCAACTGAACTCAGTGGCGCTGAATAGAATGTTTCGGTGGGGCCGAGTTTGACTTTTGGTTTGGGACATATGTGGATGTGAGAAAAGTGGTTGAGGGTTTTGGAGGACATTACTAAGCACTTTGAGCAAGAAACCCGTTAAGCAACACATCATCCCCTTTTAATAGTATTGGATTTCCTATGGACTCAATGTGATATTGGATCACTAAAATAGAAAATATAGAGTCTTGAGCTTGAGCCAATATGTGTCTTTAGCATTTTGAGGGGTCCTAATTCGTAGTCCATGCCATGCCAATCATTGAACTTTTTGAAATGATCATCTTGAAAGAGCATTAGTTCAATGAGCTATATGTTGTTAGTAATTACCAAAACCACCCAGGGATAGTTGCACTTTCAATATCCCCCTTTTTGGTAATTGATGACAACATATAGATCAAAGCTTCGACAAATGATAATAAGATTTAAATACATCGTCGCTTTGAGAAGTATGTGATAAGCAAGAGCTCCCCCTAAATTTGTGCATTATTTGAAATTTGCGTTTGAATGCAAATGCACAATCGATTAGGATCATGGGTCGCTCTTCCATGTCACATACATCTTGGTGGAGCGCTCAAAATGATATAAACTAAAAGCATGCACTCATCACCAAGCAAAGTGAATGATCATATAGGGATATGAAAGATAATATCATTCAAACAAGTATTAAGGTAGCATATGATCAATCACATGATCAAACAAGTATCTCGCACACATAACGTAGAGTATCAAGCAAACACACAATAAAGTTCAACCAAAAAGCAAGAGACCAAGAAGCAAAGCACTCTCTCTCGAAGCCTATGATATATACATATTTCTCCCCCTTTGGCAATAATTTACCAAAAAAGCTTGAAAATGCGTCTCTCAGGCTTGATCTTCGGGAGGCGGTGTAGAGAGAACTCCAAGGACGAAGGCTTCAGATGATGTAGTTGGAGCTGTTGGAGTGGCAACTGGAGGTGGCACTGAAGCTGTGGCTATTGGTGCTGATGTAGTAGCTCTAGTATCTGGTACAGGCACTGCAACAGACCTCTGTCCTCTGGGCATGTAATGCCCAGGATGGGACTATACCTCCTACATGTCGAGGCACGACTTAAAGGTATAAGCCCATTCTAGAATGATCTCAAGTTTGGTATCTTTGCACGACTCATGTAAAAATAGTGATGAAATTGCATAAGGATAGTTGGCTTACACTCGCCACGTCACACAATACATTACATAAGCAAAACATCATTCAAAACATCACAACCCGACTACGGGCGAAGATTCAAAAGAAAGATACCAAAAACATAAAGCCACAGGTCCGAATCGCCCCTAGTAGAAACCACTACTGATCGTCGAAACACGTCACACACATACGGCCACTCTCTTCATCGAGCTCCCAGTGAAGTACTTGAACCAGCTCCTGCATCATACTCGGCTGAACCTGCATCTGGTGTTGTAGTATCTGTGAGCCACGATGACTCAGCAATCCCATAACCATGGGTATCAAAACTAGCAAAGCTTTATGGGTATGGCAAAGGGTAGTGGTGAGGTTGCAGCAGCGGCTAAGCATAATATGGTGGCTAGCTTACGAGTACAAGAATAAGATGAGCACCTACGCAAGCGGTCGTAAACTAGTAATGATCGCTAAAGATCCTGAACTACCTACGAGTCAAACATAACCCCACCGTGTTCTCTTCTCAAAGTGAAAAGAGACAGTCACGGTTACTCACACAGTTGTGTGTTTTACTTCGGATCCTCTGTCAAGTTTTCTACAACCGGACATTAACAAATTCCAATCTGCCACATAACCGCGGGCACGACTTTCGAAAGATCATAACCCTGCAGGGGTGTCCCAACTTAGCCCATCACAAGCTCTCACGGTCAGCTGAAGTGATAAATATAATATCATCACCCCTTATCTTAGGGAAATCCGATCAGGCTCGGCATCCCGGTGCACAAGACATTTCGACAATGGTAAAACAAGTCCAGTAAGACCTCCCGGCGTGCCGACACCCTGATAGTAGCCGCGCGTATCTCGTCTCAGGCCACGTCCGGATGGGCGATGCTACATGTAAAACCAGCCCTCGGGTTTCCCCAAGGTGGCCCTACAAGACCCCCGTTTGGGACCAACACCATCAACACTGGGCCCCCCTGCTATGTAGAAAAGAATCCCGAGGACGCGACCCCCTATGCAAATTTAATTAATTAATTAAGTTGTTATTATGAGGCAAATTATAAACCAATGTTGGGCCTTGCTGGAGGAGTTTTATTCAAAGACGAAGTGTCAAGGGGTCCCCATATACCCAACCGTGTAATGAATGCAAAATCAAGGAACATAATGCCGGTTTATTGGCGCCTAAGGTGGCATGAGTGGAACAAAACACCGAGCAAAAGGCCAAGCCTTCCACCTATGCCCAATATATAGGTGTGTTAATAATAATAATAGATATTGTGATATTCCAATAACAAGTTCCCACCTGGAACGATCTTCATCTTCACCTGCAACTAACAACGCTATGAGAGGGGCTAAGCAAGCGGGTAACATAGCCAAACAATGGTTTTGCTAGGAAGGTTTCGAAGGTTAGAGGTTTCATGGCAACAAGGAGAGGGGCTGACAATAAGATGGGTAGCGCGACATGTAACGATAGCATCGAGACTACTAAGCATGGCAATGATAGTAAAGGTATCCAAGGGTATGATCATCTTGCCTAGGATTCCGCAAGGAAGAAGAACGGGTCCATGAAGTAGGACGAAGGAGAAGCCTTAAAGAAGAACCACGAGAAGTCGAACGAATCCTCACGATCGCAACGGAACAAGCACTAACGAGAAGAAGCAAGCAATACGGTAAACACACAACATGAGACATGACAATATGCTCAAACAAGTATGATGCAACACAAGTCTACATAGGATGCACTACAAGTCTATACAGGAAGCAAAACAGGCAGTCGGCTCTGATACCAACCTGTGACGACCCCGGCCCGACCGTGCACTAATCATACACGCAAATGCACACGATCAAGCCTAAGGACTCACGTGAAGGAAATCACAGCACAACTCTAAAACATAAATAAATACATACAAGTTATATATTACAAGCCAGGGGCCTCGAGGGCTCGAATACATAACATGTGTCACACACATAGTCAGCGGAAGCATTAGATGTCTGGGTACAGACATAGAACACAAGTTCAGATAGGCCTCATACGAGGCGGGGCAAAAGAAAAGCTACGATCGAAAAGGCGCAGGCCTCCTGCCTGGGACCTCCGATCCTACTCCTGGCCGTCGTTCGCCGGCTCCTCGTAGAAGTACTCGCCGGCCGGGTAGTAGTAGTAGCCAGCCTCGGGCTGGTAGTAGTAGTCGTCAACGGGGGCTGCAGGCACCATGGCTAAGTCGTCTGGTTTATCATGCGGGTAGGACAAAAGGGGAAGCAAAGCAACCGTGAGTACTCATCCAAAGTACTCAGCAAGACTTACATCAGATCTATACTAGCAATGCATTATTTTCAAAGGGGGCTTTATGTGGGTGGACTAGACTGCAGAAAGCCAGAGTAGAGAGGGGAAAAGCCTAGTCCTGACGAAGACTAGCATCTTCAGAGTCTTGCAGCAATGAGAAGGGAACAGAATAGTACATCATAATGTATAGTGTTTATAGCAATATTATCTTCATATCACATGTCTCAAGTCACCAGTTCTAGTTGTACCGAAGTGGATACAACTCCGAGTGTCCGTTACCGTAGGACAGGCTATCGATAGTTTGTTTCTTCCCTGCAGGGGTGCACCAAGTTACCCACCACGCTCGCTTAACTCCGGCCGAACACACCATCAGGTCGTGCCCGCCCTCGGCCAAACAATACGACGCAACCCGACCGGATACCGCCAGAGAGGATCGAGCACGCCGGACTAATCCTATGCCCCCGGGGGTCATGGCCGTCGCCCCGGACACTCCTGCACGTTGCGTGGCCGTTCGGTAGCAGACCTAGCAACCCCTTATACAAGCGCAGTTGCATCCTAAGTCCAATCCGAACGGGCCGCTCAATCGCTGACGTCGTGACGACTCCGGCTGATGTATACGACGCAGAGCACCCACTCACACCCACGTGGTGGTTAGTGCTATCGGACCCGAAGGCCCCTCGGATCAAATATCCAAATCGCTTAGTGTATTGGGAGCGCGCGGTAACGAGCAGAGCCTACGATACTGTTGGCCCCGTCGTCCCGTCTCGAGGACTTGTGACAAGGACTGGGAAAGACCGGCCACGCCTCGTAGTTATCTCGCGGGTACCCTCACTGGTCACCCGACTCCACAGCTCACGCCTCAAAGGCACTCGCGGGTACCCCTCTGGGTCAACCCGCCTCCATCCAACATGTGCAGTAGTAACTTCAAAGTGTCATCAGACGCACGATACCTCTGGCCGCACGCCTTTGTTCCTGGCGACGTCCGGCCTCGGGGATCGATACGTCTTTAAACACGGTATGGTAATCCAGGGCATCCGTGTGGTTTTCATGCCGATGAGGAATCCGAGGAATCACCCTCGTTGGACTCCTAAACGACAAGTCCCGTTAAGGTGATACCAGAGGAATCACCCTCGGCGGTAATCACCATAACGGATGCACGACAAAAGCTAAGTCGGAAGTGGGAAGAGGAATCACCCTCGTTAACCCACAACGAGCTAGCTATACTACAGGGACAACATCGAAAGTGAGTTCGGAGGTATCACCCTCGTCACCCGATGTTAACTCTGCGGAGTCGAGCATTTTAGGGGGTGTGCGGTGATGTGAAGAAGGTCAGGGGAGGGGGCTCGATCGCTTGATCGAGGCAAGGGTACTATGCGAGGCAACTACGAGAGTGTGGGACCATAGCAGTGCTACCCAACCTATACTAAGCAGTTTATGAATAAAGACAGGTATCAACAGTTTAGCAAAAACAGGCTATGCAACAATAATAGGAGCAGTAGCAGTAGCAGCAATTCTAATGCAAGAATAAGAGAGAATAGACATAGGCGATATCGGAAATGCTCAAGGGGGGGGTTGCTTGCCTGGTTGCTTGGCAAATGAAAAGGAACAACGGCGGTGAAGTAGTCGATCACCAGGGCACCGTCAGCGGTCTCGGGGTCTACCGGAAGAAAGGGGGAGAGGAAACAATATAAATACACAGTAACGAAAGTAATCACAAGGCATGACGATCTAACGCAGTGCTACCGATAACGGAGAAGGGGAACCCATCCGGGGAAATATTCCCGGTTCCGGACCTGTGTCGGACAGTTGACCGGAGGGGGGAACGGTTGCAGGCCTGCGGTGTTATAGGCAGGTGACAGCAAGGGTGCAGTGCAGGATTGCCTAAAGACCTATCTATACCAATTCAGTTATTTTAGAATATCAGCTGGATTTATTAATCGGTATAAGTGCACTATTCATCTACCGGAAACGGGCTAAAAGTTGCGGGTTCACCTCCGTAGAGGGTCCCGACACGGAAACGGATAGCACGGTTAGGTTCGTCTCGTCGTTCTGAGCAACTTTCATGTAGAAAGTTTTTCCATCCGAGCTACGGATAAAAAGATATGATTTTCCGAAGGTTATAGCAATTTCTGGAATTATTTTAAAACCAGAAAAGAATTATTGCGTCAGCAGTGACGTCAGCACTGCGTCAGCAGTCAACAGAGGCGCTGACCAGGTCCAACTGACAGGTGGGGCCCACCTGTCAGCCTCTGGGAGTTAACAACACTTTAAAACTAATCTAACAGAAACAATTAAGGGTGTGGGCCCCTGTTGTCAGTGTCTGTTTAGAGTTAACTAATTAGAATTTAACTAAAATGTGTTTAATTAGACTAACTAATCGAGGGGGCCCACACGTCAGCGTCAGGGGTGAACAGTGCACCGCGTTGACTTCGGTCAACGCGGTCAAACAAGCGGCGGCCCCCCACGCGTCAGCGACTCTGGGCGGGCCCCACCCTTGCCAGCTCAGCGGAGCCGCCGGAGTTGCTCCGGCGAGCTTGCGCGCGGCGGCAGAACGCCGGAGCGCGTCGGAAAAGCGCCACAGGACACCGTTTCGTGCGGTTCGACTTGCGTTCGAACGAGGAGATCGTCCCGCGTCGAACTAGGGCGACCACGGGTACTGGGGTGGCCTGAGTGGGCGCCGGCGTTGAGCATCGGCGGACGCCGGAGCTCGGGTGTCACCGCAGTCGATGCTACGGCGAACAAAACGAGCGGCACAGGAGCTACACAGCTTCTATGTGAGCTAGTGAAGCGAATGGACACGCGCGCGGGGCCTACGGTTCGCCGGAATCACGCCGGCGTTGAGCTCCTATGTCGGCGGGTTCGGCCACTGCGGTGGAGGTGGCTAGAGGGCTCGCGGGAGAGAACGGAGAGTAGGGGGAGGAAGAGAAGCTCACGGGGGAGGCGCACGTTGGCCCGTCGAAAGCTTAGGAGCGCAGGGGAGCTCGTGGTCGCTGGAGATCGCCGACGGCCGAAGCGGAAGGGGGCGAGGCGGATCCTGTGCGGTGGTGGCTCCCCACTCCAGCTGTGGCCACCGGACGACGTAGTCGAGCTCGTCGCGCCTCCCAGACACGGCAGCGACCCGCGGGGACGCCGGAGAGCACGGGGACGGCGGAGTGGTGGCGACGGAGGCGCTCGGAAGATGGGGAAGAAGAGGGGGCCGAGCGAGGGAGGCGAGAGGGGGAAGCGAGGGAGAGAGGGAGGAATGGCGGAGGCGTCCAGGGGGAAGGCTCGGGGCGAGCTTATCCCCTCGCCCACCTGCTCCCACCGCGGTGGCGAGCGGTGGCTGGCGCGGGCGTTCGGCGCCATGGAGACGACGACACGGAAGGGGGAGCAGGTGAGGTAGGCCGGGGTGGGCTGGGCCGGTGCTCTGTGCACTTATGCCCAGTCCACTGCGGTAGCATTAGGCCTTTTCCATTTTATTTATTAACAGAGGCTTTTTCCTTTTAATTGAGCAGCCAAACCAATTAGTTTAAAATAGGAGTCTTGGCCCAAAAATACTTTGGAGTATTCTGCATTTTTAGAAAAAGGTTTGGGCATTATCTGAACATTCTTGGAATTTACAAAAATGTTTTAGGCATTTTTAATGCTGTTTTGGCACTAATTTAAATGCTCTGACCCAAAACAAGTTGATGGTGATGTTGTTTTCATTAACAACAATTGTTTTGGAATATTTGCAATCAGATGAACATTTTTCCATAATTTTTGGAGCAACTTCATTTTGCAAATAGAATTTGAATTTATTTGAGAGGGAAAGTTTGAACTGGGTGCTTAACCACTGTGATCATATTAAGCAAATGATGATGACATGGCATGATTAAGAGGTGATCACTGTGGTAAGAATCTGGGGGTGTTACAAATCTCCTCCACTACAAGAAATCTCGTCCCGAGATTTAAGTGGGGAAGAAAGGGAGTAATCTTTGGAGGATATGACCCTCACAAGGTCGATCATCTGACAGATAATTCAGGGGATGCGGCAGAAAGAATCTCTCGAGTTAAAACTTAAGCAAACATCGAGAGCAAAGTGTGAAAGTACCATAAGAAGTTTCAATCAAATGGACATTCGATCGATACCTGAACATAGTATAAAAAGGGTCCAGAGCTTCGGGAAGGGATCAACTCTCGAAGGGTGGCTGGTGGTAACACACAAAACCAAGAACCAGAAGATAGTTCGGAATCGAGGATGTACAGGAGGGTCAGGTTCCGATCGTGTAGAACCGTGGCGAGGAACGATCGAAAGTAGGGAGAACGGTGACATTCTACCGGTCGCGACAACAAGGTATGTCAGGGGGCAGTCTGTCAGTTATGTCGGTAACATCGTCGGTACCAAGGGCGAGGGACGAAGAGAACCATTTTCCTGCTCGTTGAACGAGGCGGACCATTAGGCAAAGTTCTCGTCCATCGGTGGTTAGCGGAATGTCATCAACAATAGTAACAGGGTCTCACTGACAGAGTTGTAGACCGAGGTATTTTCATAAGCAGGGAATTATTCCTGCTCATGTCTTAATGATCTCAAGAAAGGTTAAACAAACAAATGGAAAGGAAAATGTGATTAATTGATTAATCACGCCAATGGAAAGAAATATGTGTTTACACACAAGTTTTAGGGGTATATCATTTCGCAAGAAAGAGCGGAGCATGATATACATGATAGGGCAGCAAGTCCAAAAACATTTGGATAAAGGGACGAGAGAAGAATCTTGATATTACCCATACGATGTTGTGTGGATAATGGATCAAGAAACATTTTGTCGAGAGATTTCACGAGGATGCCATCGAACAGCGACGGCATCGATAAAAGGATTGATGAAGCGAGAGGGTTAATGGAGCCACGGATACGGCACAAGCTCGAAATCAAGCTTGTTGTTCGAAGTGAAATGATAAGATGATGAGGATCGACGCAAGCTTAACTCATCGTCGGAAGTTTGGCTACGGGCCTAGGGGCCAGTTAACACGGTTAAAATTAGCACGAAGATGATATAGCCGATCAGACAAAGAATGATATGATGGAGTATCATTCCAATAAGAGTACACTAGAGGTAGTGCAATGACGCAATATCCTCGAGATAACATGGGGCAATACTTGGAGGTAGATCAGGATAGAGGTTGGATAGGTGAGTTGATCTGTAGAAGACAAGTATTTTAACTCGTCCGGGAGATGGGATCAAGGGGAAAATATGGTCGGAACCACGATTGCAAAGGATCAATTCACAGGTACAAGATGAACTTGTACCATGATAAGTTCTACATCGGGTCCATGGGCATGAACTCAAGGTTCAAGGTTGACTCCCACTTCTTCAATGCATTACCTTTCATTCACCTCTCGTCTTCGAGGAAATTGTAGAGTCGAAAATTTATTCGACGGAACGCGAGTGGATATATCTCGCATAGCTTTTGATTCACACAGACTAGAGAAAGCATATGTTCAACCCATCGGGGCAACTTAAGAACATATACCACAAACTTCAGGGGTAAGTAGCATAAGCTTGAGAAGTAGAGTATGGTTGACAAGACGGGGGATACAATTTACCGAAGGTATTATGTATCAGGGGAAACTAACAAGGTTATGGAATATGGAGGGCAGTGTCGGATATTAATCCCACAGAAGATCAGGTGGTCGACTTAGGATCTGATGTGAGTATCGGTACTCAACCAGAAGAAAAAGGATGCAAAGGCATCGGTTTGTGGAAACATCGAAATAATTCGACGCTTAAGCACAAGGGGGTCAAGATTCCAAAGCAAAAGATCAGAAGCAGAGGCTCTGATCAAAGGAAGAATAAGTTGAATAGAGCTAGAGGGACAATCAATTATAACATGATTGGCCGGGATCCAACTCATGACTAAATAACGTCTGAGCCGGAAGGATGAATTAGTAGGAAACAACTGATGATTGCGAGAATTCGCAACATATGTTGAATCAACAGGATCAGAATGATAGGGACAAGGGATATCAATGATGATCACTTAACATATGGAACTAACCATAATGCAAGCAGGTAAAAGAGCCTCAAAGCTGTAGGCTGCAGAGGATTCTCGAAAGATCAGATAGCAATACGAAGTATTTCGTGGAGCTCAAGAACAACTGGGAATGAATGGATCCACAGGGATGAGAGGAACTATCCGCAGTGCGAAAGAAGCTGCACGACAGTAGGCTCAAAGGATTTCCGGATTAACGAGGAGTATTTCGGGTATCTCGTGCACGAAGGAGTAACTGAGAATGAAGAAACAAACGGCAAAGATGTGTAGCTATTCCGGGGATTACCGGTAGCAGGGAACTTGTAAGAGCAGTGGACATAGGGTCTTGGAAAACTTCAGGAAGTATCTTCGGAGTCTTCAGATGATGACACGCTATCTTCTGTAACGAGGGGGCTCTTCGGGAGAAAGCGGTTACGAGAACCTAGTGTTGGAGTTAGTAAAATCTTTCACCCGAATAGAAGAGAGGTTCAGAGTCCCAGAGTAAAGACGAGGAATAAAAGAAGCTACACCACCCAAGTGGCGACGTGGGGCCATAAGCCACACAGCCAAGTTAGTAAAACATTTTTGGACCTCTAGAATCGACTTCGGCCAAGGAGTTGGAAAGGGGGTTCCTACAGGCAGTCGGCTCTGATACCAACCTGTGACGACCCCGGCCCGACCGTGCACTAATCATACACGCAAATGCACACGATCAAGCCTAAGGACTCACGTGAAGGAAATCACAGCACAACTCTAAAACATAAATAAATACATAGAAGTTATATATTACAAGCCAGGGGCCTCGAGGGCTCGAATACATAACATGTGTCACACACATAGTCAGCGGAAGCATTAGATGTCTGGGTACAGACATAGAACACAAGTTCAGATAGGCCTCATACGAGGCGGGGCAAAAGAAAAGCTACGATCGAAAAGGCGCAGGCCTCCTGCCTGGGACCTCCGATCCTACTCCTGGCCGTCGTCCGCCGGCTCCTCGTAGAAGTACTCGCCGGCCGGGTAGTAGTAGTAGCCAGCCTCGGGCTGGTAGTAGTAGTCGTCAACGGGGGCTGCAGGCACCATGGCTCCGTCGTCTGGTTTATCATGCGGGTAGGACAAAAGGGGAAGCAAAGCAACCGTGAGTACTCATCCAAAGTACTCAGCAAGACTTACATCAGATCTATACTAGCAATGCATTATTTTCAAAGGGGGCTTTATGTGGGTGGACTAGACTGCAGAAAGCCAGAGTAGAGAGGGGAAAAGCCTAGTCCTGACGAAGACTAGCATCTTCAGAGTCTTGCAGCAATGAGAAGGGAACAGAATAGTACATCATAATGTATAGTGTTTATAGCAATATTATCTTCATATCACATGTCTCAAGTCACCAGTTCTAGTTGTACCGAAGTGGATACAACTCCGAGTGTCCGTTACCGTAGGACAGGCTATCGATAGTTTGTTTCTTCCCTGCAGGGGTGCACCAAGTTACCCACCACGCTCGCTTAACTCCGGCCGGACACACCATCAGGTCGTGCCCGTCCTCGGCCAAACAATACGACGCAACCCGACCGGATACCGCCAGAGAGGATCGAGCACGCCGGACTAATCCTATGCCCCCGGGGGTCATGGCCGTCGCCCCGGACACTCCTGCACGTTGCGTGGCCGTTCGGTAGCAGACCTAGCAACCCCTTATACAAGCGCAGTTGCATCCTAAGTCCAATCCGAACGGGCCGCTCAATCGCTGACGTCGTGACGACTCCGGCTGATGTATACGACGCAGAGCACCCACTCACACCCACGTGGTGGTTAGTGCTATCGGACCCGAAGGCCCCTCGGATCAAATATCCAAATCGCTTAGTGTATTGGGAGCGCGCGGTAACGAGCAGAGCCTACGATACTGTTGGCCCCGTCGTCCCGTCTCGAGGACTTGTGACAAGGACTGGGAAAGACCGGCCACGCCTCGTAGTTATCTCGCGGGTACCCTCACTGGTCACCCGACTCCACAGCTCACGCCTCAAAGGCACTCGCGGGTACCCCTCTGGGTCAACCCGCCTCCATCCAACATGTGCAGTAGTAACTTCAAAGTGTCATCAGACGCACGATACCTCTGGCCGCACGCCTTTGTTCCTGGCGACGTCCGGCCTCGGGGATCGATACGTCTTTAAACACGGTATGGTAATCCAGGGCATACGTGTGGTTTTCATGCCGATGAGGAATCCGAGGAATCACCCTCGTTGGACTCCTAAACGACAAGTCCCGTTAAGGTGATACCAGAGGAATCACCCTCGGCGGTAATCACCATAGCGGATGCACGACAAAAGCTAAGTCGGAAGTGGGAAGAGGAATCACCCTCGTTAACCCACAACGAGCTAGCTATACTACAGGGACAACATCGAAAGTGAGTTCGGAGGTATCACCCTCGTCACCCGATGTTAACTCTGCGGAGTCGAGCATTTTAGGGGGTGTGCGGTGATGTGAAGAAGGTCAGGGGAGGGGGCTCGATCGCTTGATCGAGGCAAGGGTACTATGCGAGGCAACTACGAGAGTGTGGGACCATAGCAGTGCTACCCAACCTATACTAAGCAGTTTATGAATAAAGACAGGTATCAACAGTTTAGCAAAAACAGGCTATGCAACAATAATAGGAGCAGTAGCAGTAGCAGCAATTCTAATGCAAGAATAAGAGAGAATAGACATAGGCGATATCGGAAATGCTCAAGGGGGGGGTTGCTTGCCTGGTTGCTTGGCAAATGAAAAGGAACAACGGCGGTGAAGTAGTCGATCACCAGGGCACCGTCAGCGGTCTCGGGGTCTACCGGAAGAAAGGGGGAGAGGAAACAATATAAATACACAGTAACGAAAGAAATCACAAGGCATGACGATCTAACGCAGTGCTACCGATAACGGAGAAGGGGAACCCATCCGGGAAAATATTCCCGGTTCCGGACCTGTATCGGACAGTTGACCGGAGGGGGGAACGGTTGCAGGCCTGCGGTGTTATAGGCAGGTGACAGCAAGGGTGCAGTGCAGGATTGCCTAAAGACCTATCTATACCAATTCAGTTATTTTAGAATATCAGCTGGATTTATTAATCGGTATAAGTGCACTATTCATCTACCGGAAACGGGCTAAAAGTTGCGGGTTCACCTCCGTAGAGGGTCCCGACACGGAAACGGATAGCACGGTTAGGTTCGTCTCGTCGTTCTGAGCAACTTTCGTGTAGAAAGTTTTTCCATCCGAGCTACGGATAAAAAGATATGATTTTCCGAAGGTTATAGCAATTTCTGGAATTATTTTAAAACCAGAAAAGAATTATTGCGTCAGCAGTGACGTCAGCACTGCGTCAGCAGTCAACAGAGGCGCTGACCAGGTCCAACTGACAGGTGGGGCCCACCTGTCAGCCTCTGGGAGTTAACAACACTTTAAAACTAATCTAACAGAAACAATTAAGGGTGTGGGCCCCTGTTGACAGTGTCTGTTTAGAGTTAACTAATTAGAATTTAACTAAAATGTGTTTAATTAGACTAACTAATCGAGGGGGCCCACACGTCAGCGTCAGGGGTGAACAGTGCACCGCGTTGACTTCGGTCAACGCGGTCAAACAAGCGGCGGCCCCCCACGCGTCAGCGACTCTGGGCGGGCCCCACCCTTGCCAGCTCAGCGGAGCCGCCGGAGTTGCTCCGGCGAGCTTGCGCGCGGCGGCAGAACGCCGGAGCGCGTCGGAAAAGCGCCACAGGACACCGTTTCGTGCGGTTCGACTTGCGTTCGAACGAGGAGATCGTCCCGCGTCGAACTAGGGCGACCACGGGTACTGGGGTGGCCTGAGTGGGCGCCGGCGTTGAGCATCGGCGGACGCCGGAGCTCGGGTGTCACCGCAGTCGATGCTACGGCGAACAAAACGAGCGGCACAGGAGCTACACAGCTTCTATGTGAGCTAGTGAAGCGAATGGACACGCGCGCGGGGCCTATGGTTCGCCGGAATCACGCCGGCGTTGAGCTCCTATGTCGGCGGGTTCGGCCACTGCGGTGGAGGTGGCTAGAGGGCTCGCGGGAGAGAACGGAGAGTAGGGGGAGGAAGAGAAGCTCACGGGGGAGGCGCACGTTGGCCCGTCGAAAGCTTAGGAGCGCAGGGGAGCTCGTGGTCGCTGGAGATCGCCGACGGCCGAAGCGGAAGGGGGCGAGGCGGATCCTGTGCGGTGGTGGCTCCCCGCTCCAGCTGTGGCCACCGGACGACGTAGTCGAGCTCGTCGCGCCTCCCAGACACGGCAGCGACCCGCGGGGACGCCGGAGAGCACGGGGACGGCGGAGTGGTGGCGACGGAGGCGCTCGGAAGATGGGGAAGAAGAGGGGGCCGAGCGAGGGAGGCGAGAGGGGGAAGCGAGGGAGAGAGGGAGGAATGGCGGAGGCGTCCAGGGGGAAGGCTCGGGGCGAGCTTATCCCCTCGCCCACCTGCTCCCACCGCGGTGGCGAGCGGTGGCTGGCGCGGGCGTTCGGCGCCATGGAGACGACGACACGGAAGGGGGAGCAGGTGAGGTAGGCCGGGGTGGGCTGGGCCGGTGCTCTGTGCACTTATGCCCAGTCCACTGCGGTAGCATTAGGCCTTTTCCATTTTATTTATTAACAGAGGCTTTTTCCTTTTAATTGAGCAGCCAAACCAATTAGTTTAAAATAGGAGTCTTGGCCCAAAAATACTTTGGAGTATTCTGCATTTTTAGAAAAAGGTTTGGGCATTATCTGAACATTCTTGGAATTTACAAAAATGTTTTAGGCATTTTTAATGCTGTTTTGGCACTAATTTAAATGCTCTGACCCAAAACAAGTTGATGGTGATGTTGTTTTCATTAACAACAATTGTTTTGGAATATTTGCAATCAGATGAACATTTTTCCATAATTTTTGGAGCAACTTCATTTTGCAAATAGAATTTGAATTTATTTCAGAGGGAAAGTTTGAACTGGGTGCTTAACCACTGTGATCATATTAAGCAAATGATGATGACATGGCATGATTAAGAGGTGATCACTGTGGTAAGAATCTGGGGGTGTTACAAACAATTCACACATTTTAATGTTGTTAACATGATGCGGATGACATGATCAAGTTTATACAATTTTTTAGTTAAACGTTAACATGAAGAGATATGAAGTATTTGTCACCGTGGTGGAAAGAAAGGGGCCACGGCGGCAAATCCGAAAATGATGCCACGCACCATATCGGTTCTGGTAACTCGTTGAGAGTCCGGTGCAAAAGATGGCGGAGAGAGCGAGTCGAACAAGATGAAAGGTGGGGTGATCCCATCACCGGGTTCCCACGGGTTGGCGACGAGCCAAAAGAGGGGCACAACGGACACGATGCAAACATTCGATTCATCTCATACAACACACATTCACATGCACTCATCCACGGGGTCATCTCGGTGGTATACCTTCGAAGCGTTCGAGGTCGTAGAGGAAGTAGTGGTACTCGCGGGTCGTGGTACACGTTTTGTAGTCGTTCACGTTTCCGAAGATGTTCGGGGTCGACGGTAGAGGTACTTGGCGAATCGAACGTCTTCGGGGCGACGGTAGTGGTACACGGTTCTTTGGCGACGGTCGTCGTACACGTTCCGTAGATGTTCATGTTTCCGTAGAGGTACTTGTCGCAGCATCGGACGTAGTGGTACTTGACGCGTCACATCATGTAGTCGTACACGGGGTCGACGGTAGAGGTACTTGTCGCATCCACCAAGTGTAGTCGTACTCGTTTCTTCACCGAAGGTAGTCGTTCGGGCGTCGAGCGTCAAGGTACTTGGCGGGTCGTCGTCTTCCTGGTACTTGGCGTTTTGGACTGTAGCCGTTCTAGCGATGGTGTTGAACTTGCCGAGGGAAGCGGTACTTGGTCTTCGCCGACGAGGTACTTGGCAGGTTCCAGTGCAGCAGCAAGACTTGTCAGCGTCGGTGGCCGTTGAGGCGCGGAGGAGGCCGAAGCAGAGGCGAACAGCGCGCGATGGGAGGAGCTCGGTGCCGTCTAGGCGAGCGAGGAGGAGACCGGCCACGGCGAGCTAGCGAAGAAGGGGAGGTCCGGGGCGCCGGGGAACCACGGCGGCAGACCCGTTCCTGCCGGAAACGAGGTCAGTGATGGCGAGGCTGGACGAGGCCCACGCGACAAAGATGGAGGTTGGCGGCGAGCATCCAGGTGGGGCGACGAGGAGGCAATGGAAGGGCGACAGCGACAGCAGCGGCTCGCCAACCAACGGGGCGCCATGGTTGCAGGAGAAGGCCGCGAGAAGGGTCGGCCGGAGGAGGAACGGGGAAGGAGGAGCTCGGACAGCGCACGGGGCTGCTGCTTCTGCTTGGGTGCCTGGCGAGGCCCTGCGCGGCGGCGGAAGCAGAAGGACGAGGGGATCGGGAGGAGCGGCGCTGATGCGCGGCCCTGTGCGTGCGAGCTTGTGGGATGTGTGGCGGCGGCAGAGGGAACGAGGGAGGAGCGAGGGGTGAGGGAGAGGCTCGGTCGGGTCTAGGGTTAGAGAAGCTGGGGGCGGCTGGGCCTCGGGGAAAATGGGCCGGTCTGGGCCTCGACCACTGGCAGCCTTAAGCAGGCTGCAGGGAGCCCTTTCCCTTTTATTAAAAAAATGCAGATTCAAAATCCCCGGTGAAGAAAAGGAAAAAGGACAGGGTGTTAGAGGAAGAATGTGAAGGAAGTAAAAATATACTTGAACTCCTAGATTTATGCACAATTTTAATAAACTAGTTTGGACATTTTAAGGATTTAAAAATAATTCAAGTTTGAATTAAATTCAAACTTGAGCCATTTCTGAACCCAACCAAAACAAGTCCAAAGGAAATAAAAATTGGCAAGGATGTTGAAGGCATGGTTGAGAATTGATAGGAAAAGAATGAACATTAAATTGGTGCAGGAAATAGAATGCTACAATTTAAAAGGACTAACGAAGAAGGAGAAGAAGATGATCAAGCAAGGTTGTGGGAGTCAAAACTTGGAGTGAAACAGACATGGGGAAAATTATGCAAGTGTGTGATGGTTGCTTTCAACAATGGAATATTTTATCATAGCTCCCTAAATATTAGGAGGATATATATATATATATATATATATATATATATATATATATATATATATATATATATATATATATATATGTTATAAAGAGAAGTCATCCTTCCCTCGATTTAAATAGATCAAACGATCTATGCAATTTATTTAGTTGAGATGCAAGGATTAATGACATGATGGCATGATGACATGATGACATGATGCAAAGCAAAATAAATAACACAAGCACAAATGAAACACACGGGAGAACCTGGAACATCTGGAATCTTCTCGGACGTCGGTCTTCGGGCATCACAGGGCACTAGCTGAAAGGCATCTGTGGTAGCCTGCCCTTTCCTCTCCTCTACTTCCTCCTAGAGTTGCTCAACTGCAGATTGTATCTCAGTCACCTTCAGATCAAGATCATAGAACTTTGTTTCAATGATCCTCTCCAAGCTCTCCTAATTTTGAGTCAAGGTGGCCAAGCCCTTATCAATCCTCAAAGTTGATTGAATCAGATATGCCATTTGATCTTGCTTTGACTTGAGGGACACCTGAGATGCCTCTTCAACACTTGGCATCTTGGCAGCTTTCTCAGCTCTAGCTTTGGCTCTCTTCTCCTGTGCTTGCACTGATGAAGGTTCATTCTCATCCATGACAACAGTGTTGTCCTCAAAGTCGGGATATAAGGGTAGATGTTCCTTGTCCAACAAGTATATGCTTGTGCCCATCTCGGAGTTGATGAGCTCCTAAATGTGTGGAGCATACCCACATGATCTCTTTTGATCAGCAGCAGTCCTCTTGATTGTTTCAATAATCAGAATCACGACCTTGAACTTTTGAGGGACATAAAACATGTGCATCAAGTTGATTGAATGTCCTCTGATCATCTTATGATCTCCAGATTGGGCAACAATGTACGCCTCAAGATAGTGTTGATTGTTGCTAGACCAGACAACAAGAACTGTACAGATCCAAACTTGTGTGTCTCTAAAGTTGCATCAGGGATCTCTTTGTACATGTTGGCCATAGAGTTGTGGTCTTGCTTCTTCTTGGCATAGATATCCAAGTCATCTTCATGCTCTTTAGGGGCTTTTATCAACTTGGCCCACTCATCAACAGTTGACTGGTACCTTGTACCTTCAGACATCCACACAATTCTACCATTTGGATAAAAGTGAGTTGTGGAGTAGAATTGCATGATGAGTTCATCATTCCATTTGTGAGCTTCTGACCCACAAAATTGTCTAACACCACATGCTTTGAAGCTTTCAAGCACACTTGGAAAATGATCTTCATTTTCCTTGATGTAGTCCCAATCAACTCTCTCATGTCACATACCATTGGCTTCTTGTCAAGCAGAACTGTTTCATAGAAGTCTTGTTGTTCTTTGGTGTGGAACATGTAATCCACATCAGTCCTTCTCCTCACAGCATATGGGTCACTTTGTCTTCATCTTCTGAGACCTGCATCCTTCCTTAACTTCATGTCCTCAGCAACAATATGAGTATTATCATGGTCAGGAATCTTGGGCTTCAACTTTCTGAGCACTTCGACCTCGGCATCTTCATCAATCTCAGGCACTGGGGCCTTGTTCTTTTCTGCAGCTGGAATGTTCCTAGTGCTTCTATTGGGTGCATACTTGGTGGCTTGAGCAGCAGCTTTGGGAGCAGTCTTGGGCTTTGAAGGAGCAGCTCTAGACTTGATTGCATCTCCCGTAAACTTATGAGCTTTAGGTGCTGGTGCATCATCCTCTTCTTCTTCTTCTGCAACTTCATCATCATCATCCTCTCTCATGGATGGCTTGCCAATCACTCTGGCTGTGGTTTTTCTTGCTCTCTTCTTAGCTCCTGCTGGCTCATCTCTGGTTTCAAGAGTGAAAATGATTGTCTCTTGAGTAGAGGCTCTGACCTTAGACATTGGAGCTCTTTTGGCAGGTGCCTTTTTGTTCAGACCTGGCTTTGTTGCAGCAGTTGTGCCATAGTATTTCCTAAGCACCTTATTCTTTGAAGTGGCCTCATCAGCCACAATTTCCTCATCCTTAGTATCTGAGGTTTTCTTCTTTCTTGTCTTGGTAGCAGCCTTGGGCAAGTATCTTGGTGTGCTCCTGCTACCCTCATAAGAGCTGTTAGAGGGACTAGTGCCCTCACACATGTGAACTTCCTCCCCAGACCTATTCTGGCTGTCACCCTGGTCAGACATCTTGGAATATACACTGACAAGAAACCCAGTTAATAGATGTATATGAGGTAGAGTGGATGAGCATCACAAAGTGCAGAATTTGTGCAAACCAGATCACTCAAAAAACTTAATTTTAGTTCTCTACAGAAAGCATTTTGGAGCTACCGATTTGTTAAACTCGGTGATACCGAAGCAGTTCTGGAACCTAAACTAGTGAACTCGGTCAGACCGAGTCACACTTCGGTGGCACCGAGTTTGCTGGGGTTTCACAGAGAGTTGAACTCGGTCACACCGATTTGCCATTTTCGGTCAGACTGAAAAGTGCAAGTGCAATGGCCTAAGCCAAATCGGTGAGACTGATTTCTACAACTCGGATGGTCCGAGATGAGTTCGGCGGAGACCTAACCCTAAATTTTCAAATCAAAACTAATCTATATGGAGTTTCTGCTGGACAAGATGATTTCAATCGTGGCAAGAATCATGGCAAAGTAATGTGCTATGAATCAGAGTTAAGGAATAGCACATAGGTCGAGCTCATACCCTAACTTGGCGGCGAGCTCGCTATGGCGGCAATGGCGGAGCAGATTGCCGTTGACGGTGGTGGAGACCAGCGGCTGGAGGTCGCTGGCGGCGAGGAAATGATCCGGAGACCCGAGATGGTAGAGCAGGTTAATCATGGGCGGAGTTTTTGGAAAGTTTTCTAAAATTTGACCCGTCGGTATATATAAACAGACCCTGTTGGTGTGACCGAGTGGAACAACTCGGTGGCACCGAGATGCAAAACTGCTCACAGTTACTGCAACTCAGTGTGACCGAAATGTTCAAATCGGTTGCACCGAAATTGAAAACCTAGATCAACTTAGTGAACTCGGTGTGACCGAAATGGATTATTCGGTCATACCTAAATGCACAAAGAGGTTTTGGAAGTTTAAGTCAATGACGAATCGGGGACTCCGAGTGCTCCTCACACAGAGTGGTTCGAATCTGACTTGATCAAACTTTGTGACGTAGCATGAATAGAATTTGAGATGAGAAAAGCATAGATAGCTTGAGGAGGTTCTTAGGAATTCTTGTCCATCCATTTGGCAAAATAAAAAGAGCCAAACAATCAAAGCAACAAATGGATGTCTTCGAATGAGTAAAATATGCATCCAACATGATCACACAATCAGATAGCAAATGAAACATGTGGCAAAGCATGCACAACCATTTTATCATCTATCAAGCAATTGGCGATGACTAGGTCATCTATATATGAGTATATTGACTTAGGAGTCAAATGAGAACATTTGATCATAAGTCATACTCATCGTTTAAGCACAAGTGGGGTTACCACTTTTACATAAAGCATTGTTGTGTTCACATCATTAGGCTTGCTTTAGCTCAATTGATTAGAGTAAAGCTCCCCATAGATGTGATATCCCCCTAAGAGGGATGAACTAACCTTGGGTTTTGTCGATGATGACTTCATGTAGGTGTTGAAGATGTAGATGATCAATGTTGATGTAGATCATTTGGAGCAATCCATTGGAGTGAGTTGCACTTTCAATACCTACACGGGTTAGTCCCACAAGGAACAAACAAAGATATCCATGGACATAGAGTGAATTGCACACAAGATGATGTCCATGAAAGTATTTGGTTACCTTGTCCCTTGTCTTACCAACAAGAGGGTTTGTGATTCCTTGAACTAGTGCAAGATATGGAAGTTCTTTGCACTTGTCCTCGCCAAAATGATATGAGTGAAATATGTTGGCGGAGTCACCCTCAAGAACTCTCTAGTTCTTCTTTTTAGGGATCAACACCATCTTGATGGGAATCCTTGGAGTTGTAGTCGTACTTGATGAAGTAGAACTTGATGTAGTCTTGGGAACCCACTTGACCAAGGCCTTGGGAGCTTATTCAAATGCATCAATCTCCTCTTGAAGCTTGTCCTTGCCCTTTAGCTTGTTGTCTTGTGGTGGAAGATCATCTTGTGCTTGTGTCCCTTGAAAGGAAGTAGGATCATACTTCTCTTGTTGAGGAACAAACTTCGTCTTGGGGTATTGATCTTCTTCCCACTCAAATCCATTGGCATTGAACTTTCGTTCAAAACCAACACCTTGATTCTTCTGGTGCCTTCCTTGCTTGCGTACAATTTCCTCAAATTGCTTACTCTCGGCAAGGCTTTTGTAAACACCTTTCTATATAATTCCCTTCAATAAGCTAATTTCTTGCTCAAATGTAACTTGGCTAAGAGGATCATTAGTGGAATCAAGAGAACTACTAGAAGCAACATCATTGGATTTAGCATGATTGTTGTTACTACTAGATGAAGAATCTTTCTTTTTCTCGTTGCTAGATTTTACTTGTGGCATGTAAGTAGACAAGAGTAAACACTTAGCAATGTAAGAAGAACTTTTCTTGCGAAGATCATCATTGATCACTTTTAAGAACTCATGCTCTTGCTCAAGGTTGAGCTTTTCAAAGCGTAACTTCTCATGAGTCTTTAAAAGTTATCGATGATCTTCCAAGGTAGTTTCATGAGCTAACTTAAGAGTGTTTAGTTCTTTAGTTATACGCTCAATCTTCTCCTTATCATTGTCATTCGTTTTATCTTGATTGGCATGATTAATAGCAATTTCATCATAGTTTTCATCATAGGTTTCATTACTATTGCTAGCAACAAGTAAATCATCGTCTCCTAGCAAGTCATCTTCATCAATATTGAAATCAAGATACTCGGGGTGTGATACCTTAGGGCCTTTAGCCATGAAGCATCTTCCAATTCCTTCGTTTGGTGAGTCAAATATGTCGTAGGAGTTGGTTGACACAAGAGCAATTCCGGCAACACCTTCATCTTGAGTATCTTCAGAGTCGGAGTAATAGCTCCTCTCGGAGTAGTCATCGAAGTCGGAACCGGATACCCATTCACCAACATGAGCTTGATGTCTTCGTCTTGTATAGCTCCTTGATGATTTGTCCTTCCTTTCCGAATATTTGTTTCTCCGAGAAGGTCTTTGTTCATAACGATCATCTCTACTCCTTCTCTCTCTTGGTGGTGAATCTTCTCTTCTACTTCTACTTTTAGGTGAGTCTTCTCTTCTTTTGTGGGGAGCCGTACACTCATTGGACTAGTGTCCGGGTCTTCCACAGTTGTAGCAATTTCAGTCACGACTAGAAGATCTTTTGTCATTGTAGGACCTTGACTTGGAACTTCTCTCTTTGCTTCTATTCTTGTAGAACTTGTTGAAGTTCTTCACCATGAAGCTCAATTCTTCATTTAAGACTTGTTTCTCACTTAATGATGTAGGAGCATCACATGAGGCTTTGTAAGCACCACTTGACTTGTTGTGAAGCTCTTCTTTATCTGTAAGTGACATCTCATGAGCAACAATTCTTCCAATGACTTCTATTGGCTTGATATCTTTCTAGTTGGGCATCATTTGGATCAATGTGCACACGGTATGATATTTTCCATCCAAGGCTCTTAGGATCTTCTTGATGATGAATTTGTCGGTCATCTCTTCACTTATTAAGCCGGCGATCTCATTTGTGATGAGAGCACGCCTAGAGTACATTTCAGCGACACATTCACCATCCTTCATCTTGAACTTGTCAAGTTGACTTTGAAGCACATCTAACTTGGATTCCTTGACGGACTCAGTACCTTCGTGCATATCAATCAAAGTATCCCAAATTTCCTTTGCATTCTCAAGACGGCTGATTTTTTTGAATTCTTCGGGGCACAATCCATTAAAGAGGATATCGCAAGCTTGATCATTGTATTGCAACATCTTCAACTCTTCCACGGTAGCTTCAGGATTTGATTCCTTCCCATCGAGGAATTCACCTTGCAAACTAATACACACAATAGCCCAAATGGCGGGGTTATGTCCAAGAATATGCATTTTCATCTTATGCTTCCAACTAGCAAAATTAGTACCATCAAAGTAAGGACCTCTACGGTGGTAACCTCCCTCGCTAGACGCCATACTCTCCTTGGTTGTGAAACCAAGGCTATGATCAGCAAAGCTATGGAAATCAAGGCAAATGGAGACCAAAGATCTGATACCACTTGTAGGATCGAAAGTATGTCTAGAGGGGGTGTAATTAGACTACTTGACCAAATAATAAATCTATCATTTTCCCAATTTTAATTCTTGGCAGATTTTAGCAACTTAGCACAAGTCAAGCAATCAACCTACACATGCAATTCTAAGAGTATAGCAGTGGAATGTAAAGCAATTGCATATGAAGGTAAAGGGCAGAGTTTGAGGGAGCAAACGCAGTGTAGACATGGAGATTTTTAACGCGTGGTTCCCATAGGTGGTGCTATCGTACATCCACGTTGATGGAGACTTCTACCCACGAAGGGTAACGACTGCGCGAGTCCACGGAGGGCTCCACCCACGAAGGGTCCACGAAGAAGCAACCTTGTCTATCCCACCATGGCCATTGCCCGCGAAGAACTTGCCTCACTAGGGTAGATCTTCACGAAGTAGGCGATCTCCTTGCCCGTACAAACTCCTTGGTTCGACTCCACAATCTTGTCGGAGGCTCCCAAGTGACACCTAACCAATCTAGGAGACACCACTATCCAAAAGGTAATAGACGGTGTGTTGATGACGAACTCCTTGCTCTTGTGCTTCAAATGATAGTCTCCCCAACACTCAACTCTCTCTCACATATTTGGATTTGGTGGAAAGATGATTTGAGTGGAAAGCAACTTGGGGAAGGCTAGAGATCAAGATTCATATGGTAGGTATGGAATATCTTGGTCTCAACACATGAGTAGGTGGTTCTCTCTCAGAACAATGAGTAATGGAAGTGTAGGTATGTTCTGATGGATCTCTCCACGAATGAAGAGTGGATGGAGGGGTATATATATATAGCCTCCACACAAAATCTAACCGATACACACAATTTACCAAACTCGGTGGGACTGATTCAGAGAACTCGGTCAGACCGATTTAGTTCATAATGTGATCGTTAGGCATTTTGGTGGGACCGATATGATCAACTCAGTAGGACCGATTTCATTACGGTTAGTTCATAACATAATCTCGGTAAGACCGATTAGACAAACTCGGTAGGACCGATTTTGGTAATAAGCACACAGAGAGTTGGTCAGGCAAACTCGGTGGGACCGATTCGCTCATTTCGGTGAGACCGAAATATTACGAAGGGGAAACAGAGAGTTTGCATTGCGAACTCGGTGGGACCGATCGCTCATCTCGATTAGACTGAAATGTTACGAAGGGAAACAGAGAGTTTGCAATCCCATCTCGGTGAGACCGAGATCCCTATCGGTGAGACCGGAGTGACTAGGGTTTGTGGCAGTGGCTATGTCAACTGAACTCGGTGGCGCCCGATAGAATGTTTCGTTGGGGCCGAGTTTGACTTTTGGTTTGGGACATATGTGGATGTGAGAAACTAGTCGAGGGTTTCGGAGGACATTACTAAGCACTTTGAGCAAGAAACCCATTAACCAACACATCATCCCCTTTTAATAGTATTGGCTTTCCTATGGACTCAATGTGATCTTGGATCACTAAAATAGAAAATGTAGAGTCTTGAGCTTGAGGTGGGACCGATCACTAAAATAGAAAATGTAGAGTCTTGAGCTTGAGGTGGAGGGGTATTTATAGCCTCCACACAAAATCTAGTCGTTACACACATTTGACCCAACTCGGTTAGACCGAAATAGTTCAAAATGTGAACGTTAGGCTTTTCGGTGGGACCGACAATATCAACTCGGTGAGACCGATTTCAGTAATAGGCTAACAGAGACTTGGCCAGGCAAACTCGGTGGGACCGATCGCTCATTTCGGTGGGACCGAAACGTTACGAAAAGGAAATAGAGAGTTTGCATTGCCAACTCGGTGGGACCGATCGCTCATCTCGGTTAGACCGAAACATTACAAAGGGAAACATAGAGTTTGCAATCCCATCTCGGTGATACCGAACTGATTAGGGTTTGTGGCAGTGGCTATGTCAAGTGAACTCGGTGGCGCCGTATAGATCAAATCGGTGGGGGGGCAAGTTTAACTTTTAGGTTTAGGACATATGTGGAAATGAGAAAGTGGTTGAGAATTTTTGGAGCATATCTCTAAGCATTTTGAGCAAGTAAGCCATTAAGAAACACCTCATCCCCTTTTTATAGTATTGGCTTTTCCTATGGACTCAATGTGATCTTGGATCACTAAAATGAACATGTAGAGTCTTGAGCTTTTGCCAATCTTTTTCGTTAGCATTTTGAGGGGTGCACATCTCTAATCCGTGCCATGCCCTGCCAATCATTGAACTTCCTGAAATATTTATCTTGAAAGGATATTAGTTAAATGATTTATATGTTGTTATTTATTACGAAAACCACCCGGGGATTAGTTGCACCTTCAGTCTCCCCCTTTTTGGTAATTGATGACAACATATAGATCAAAGCTTTCACAAATGATAATAAGAGTGAAATATATCATCGCTTTGAGAAGTATGTGATAAGCAAGAGCTCCCCCTAAATTTGTGCATTATTTAAGATTTGCTTTTGAATGCAAATGCACAATTGAGTAGGGTCATGGGCTACTCTTCCATGTCACATACATCTTGTTGGTGCGCTCAAAATGATAAGATTTAAACAACAAGCACTCATCACCAAAATAACCAAGTGAATGATCATACGCAATCAAATAGGCACACATTAAGCATAGTATGATATGATCAAGCACATAAAGTATCTCACACATATAAGCAAATTGTAGCAAAAACTAAACGATCAAGCAAACGAAGTAGCAAGCAAAAACCAACAAAGAAAAGCAAGACTCTCTCTCTCTCTCTCTCTCTCTCTCTCTCTCTCTCTTAGCCTAATGATATATACACTTTCTCCCCCTTTGGCAACAAGTTACCAAAAAGCTTGAAAATGCATAGTGCTATACGGCACTCTAGGCATGATCTCCAAGAGCTGGTGAAGAAGTCTTCTCGCTGGTGGCTCCAGTGTACGTAGACGGCGTGGAAATAAGAGCATCTTCAAACGCTTCCGACGAAGTCTGTGGAGCTGGAGGAGTTTTCTACTTCTCGAGCTTGCGTTGTATTCCCTCGAAGAGGAAAGGGAGATGCAGCACAGTAGCGTAAGTATTTCCCTCAGTTTTTGAGAACCAAGGTATCAATCCAGTAGGAGACCATGCGCGAGTCCCTCGCACCTGCACAAACAAATAAGAACTTCGCAGCCAACGCGATAAGGGGTGGTCAATCCCTTTACGGTCACTTACGAAAGTGAGATCTGATAGAGATGATAGTTGATATTTTTGGTATTTATGATTATAAGAACAGAAAGTAAAAGCGGAAAATTAAAGTAGATTGTAGATTGATATGTTGACAATACACCCGGGGGCCATAGTGTTCTCTAGTGGCTTCTCTCATGATAGCGATATTCTACGGCGGGTAAACAAATTACTGTCGAGCAATTGATAGAAAAGCGAATAATTATGAGACTATATATGCATGATCATTATATATAGGCATCATGCCAGAGACAAGTAGACTGAAACAATTCTGCATCTACTACTATTACTCCACACATCGACCTCTATCCAGCATGCATCTAGTGTATTGAGTTCATAAGAACAGAGTAACGCCTTAAGCAAGATGACATGATGTAGAGGGATAAACTCAAACTTAGTGATATAAACCCTATCTTTTTATCCTCGATGGCAACAATACAATATGTGCCTTGCTGCCCCTACTGTCACTGGGAAAGGACACCGCAAGATTGAACCCAAAGCCAAGCACTTCTCCCATTGCAAGAACTATAGATCTAGTAGGCCAAACCAAACCAATAATTCGAAGAGACTTGCAAGGATATTATAATCATACATAAAGAGTTCAGAGAAGAACCAAAAAATTTCTCATAGATAATCTTGATCATAAACCCACAATTCATCGGATCTTGACAAACACACCGCAAAAAGAGATTACATCGAATAGATCTCCTCGAAGACCGAGGAGAACTTTGTATTGAGATCCAAAGAGAGAGAAGAAGCCATCTAGATACTAGCTATGGACCCGAAGGTCTGTGGTAAACTACTCACAACTCATGGTGAGGCGATGATGATGATGTAGAAGCACTCCGTGGTAGATCCCCCCTCCGGCGGAGCTCCGGAACAGGCCCCAAGATGGGATCTCACGGGAACAGAAGGTTGCGGCGGTGGAACTAGGGTTTTCTCTGTTGTTCTGATAGTTTCGGGGTACGTAGGTATATATAGGAGGAAGGAGGGCACCGGGGGCCAAATGTGGGGCCCACGAGGCAGGGGGGCATGCCCCCCACCCTCGTGGGCACCACGTGTGCCCTTCTCCATGGTTCTCAAGTCTCCCATGCGTGATTTTCTCCAAAAATATCTCTCCCAAAGGTTTCATTCCGTTTGGACTCCGTTTGATATTCCTTTTATGTAAAACCCTGAAACAGGCAAAAAACAGCAATCTGGACTAGGCCTTTGGGTTAGTTGGTTAGTCCCAAAAATAATATAAAAGTGTATAACAAAGCCCATTAAACATCCAAACCATCATAAATAATAGCATCAAACAATCAAAAATTATAGATACGTTGGAGACGTATCAGAGTTGACACTGGAGGAACAACTGTGGCAGTGGCTGCAGGAGCTGAAAGTGTAGGCCTGGGCTCGACAACTGGCACAACTGAAGATCTTGGTCCTTTTGGGACTCCCTGGAAAGCATTAGTGGTGTCTCTGTCCTCAGCATCTTCCTTGAGCTTCTCCACAACAGTCTGTATCTCAGTGATCTTCACATCAAGATCATAGAATTTAGCTTCCACTCTCCTCTCAAGACTCTCTTGATTCTGAGTCAAGTTGGCCAAGCTCTTGTCAATCCTCAGAGTGGCCTCAAGCAGATGGCTAAGATGATCTTGCTTGGTATTGGGAACTCCAGAAGCACTTGCTAACTTTGCTGCCTTTGCTTGTGCAGTCTTCTCTTGGCCTTCAACAGATGTAGGATGAGATGCATCCATGACAACTTCATTGTCCTCAAAATCTGGCCTAAGAGGTAGATGCCTCTTGTTAAGTAGATATGTCTCTTTATCCAACCTGGAGTTGATAACCATATGAATGTGAGGGGTATATCCACATGACCTCTTCTGGTCTGCTGTTGTCCTCTTGATTGTTTCTACAATCAGGTTCATGACCTTGAACTTCTCTGGAACATCAAACATATGGAGCAAGTTGATGGAGTGACCTGAGATCATTCTATGATCTCCTGACTTGGGCAAAAAATTGTGCCTCAATATGGTGTTGGTAGTGGTCAGTCCAGACATTAGATGATATATAGAACCAAGCTTGAGACTCTTCAAGTCTTTGTCAGGAACTGGCTTATACATGTTTGCCATAGAGTCATGATCCTTCCTGGGCTTGGCATACACATCTGTGTCATTGTCATCTTCCTTGGGGGCATTGATCAAACTTGCTCATTCAGCATCTGTTGATTGATATATGGTTCCTTTTGTCATCCATACAATCATTCCATCTAGATAGAAATGAGCAGTGGAGTAGAATTTCATGATCATCTCATCATTCCATCTAGTCAATTTCTTTCCAACAAACTTGTCAACCTCATTCTGTCCGAAACTTTCATGTTCACCTAGAAAGACATCAACATGCTTGTCAATGTATTTCCAATCAACCAACTTCATATCACGAACAATGGGCTTCTTGTCCAACAAGACTGTCTCATAGAAATCCTGCTATTCCTTGGTGTGAAATCTATAGTCCACAACAGTCCTCCTCCTTGTAGCATATGGATCAGTCTGTCTCCAATGTCTCAGACTTGCATCATTTCTTAGTTTCATGTTTTCTGCAACAAGGTGAGCATCATTATGATCTGGAATTTTTGGCTTGAGCTTTCTAAGCATCAAAGACTCATCATCATCTGAGGATTCCTCTTCTTGATCTTGCTCTTCTTATAGAACATCTGGCACTCGGGCCTTGTTCTTCTCAGCTACAGGAATATCTCTGGTGCCTTGGGGTCAGCTTTGGGCTTGGATGGGGCAGCCCTATCTTTGATTGCATCCCCCATTAGCTTCTGAGTCTTTGCAGCAGGTGCAACATGCATCTACATCATCAGCAACATCATCATCATCTCTCATAGAGTAAACACCATGGTTTCCAATCACTCTGGCAGTAGTCTTCATATCTCTCTTCTTTGTTCCAGCTGGCTCATCATATCTTGTTTCAAGAGTAAACACCATGGTTTCTTGAGTGGAAGATCTTGCTTTTGACTTTGGCACTCTCTTGGTTGGAGCTTTCTTGTGCAACCCAGGCTTGGTTGCAGCAGCAGTGCCATACTCCTTGTTGACAACCTTCTTCTTTGAAGTGACTTCCTCATGAGCCACAAAATCTTCATCCTCACTGTCAGAATTCTTCTTCTTCCTTGTCTTGGTGGCAGCCTTTGGCAGATTGCTTGGAGTGCTTCTGCTACTCTCATAGTAGCTGCTGTTGGAGGGACTAGAGCCCTCACTAAGATCTTCCTGCTCCACAGACCTGTTCTGGCTGTCACTACCCTCAGACATGGCTGAAACTGCAAGCTGACCCTGTGAATAGATATAGTTGAGATAGAGTGGATGAGCATCACAACGTGTAGAGATTTTACAAAACAATTGAGTCAAAAACTTAGTTTTAGGTTTCTATAGAAAGCATTTCGGAGCTACCGATCTTTTGAACTCAGTGACACCGAAGCAACTTTAGAGTCTAAACTAGTGGAATCGGTCAGACCGAGACACAGTTCAGTGACTCCGAGATTGCTAGGGTTTCACTGAGAAACGAACTCGTTCACACCGATTTGTGAGTTTCGGTTAGACCAAAAGTCACAAGTTGGACTAAGCCAAATTGGTGAGACCGATTTCTACAACTCGCTCGGTCTCAGATGAGTTCGGCAGAAACCTAACCCTAAGATTTTGAATCAAATCTAATCTAAAGGAACTTTTTGCTGGACAGGATAATCTCAAACGTGGCAAGAATCATGGCATTGACTTTGTGCGAAGAAATCAGATTGATTAAGAACAAATAATCGAACTCATACCCTAACTTGGCAATGAGTTTGCTACAGCGACAACGGCGGCAAAGATTCCCGTTGATGGCGGCGGAGACCAGCGGCAGGGGGTCGCTGGCGACGAGGAGATGATCCGGAGACCTCGAGTCGGTAGAGCTGGATAGGCGCGGGTGAAGGGTTTCGGAAAATTTTCCAAAGTTCGACCCGTGGGTATATATATCCAGACCCTGTCGGTGTGACCGAGTGGAACGGCTCGGTGGCACTGAGATGCAGAATCGCAAGCGGTTACTACAACTCGGTGTGACTGAACTGGTCAAATCATTACACCGAGATTGAAACCTAGATCAACTTAATGAACTCGGTATGACCGAAAGGGATAAATCGATCAGACCGAAATGCAATACGAGGTTTTGTAAGTTTAAGTCTATGAAGAATCGGTGGCTCTGAGTGCACCTTACCCAGAGGGTTCGATTAGACTTGATCAAACTTTGTGATGTAGCATGAATAGAGTTTGAGGCAAGAAAAGCATAGATAGCTAGAGGGGGTTCTTAGGCATTCTTGTCTATCCATTTGGCAAAAGAAGAAATCCAAACAATCAAAGCAACAAATGGATGTCCTCGAACAAGAAAAATATGCACTCAACTTGCTCACACAATAAGATAGCAAATGAAATATGTGGCAAAGCATGCACAAACACTCTAGCATATATCAAACAATTGGTGATGACTGGGTCAGCTATACATGAGTATATTGACTTAGGAGTCAGATGTGAACATTTGATCATAGGTCATACTCATCGTTTAAGCTCAAGTGGGGTTACCACTTTTACATAAAGCATTGTTGTGTTCACACCATTAGAGTTGCTTTAGCTCAATTCTTAGAGTAAAGCTCCCCCTAGATGTGATATTCCCCCTAAGAGGGATGAACTAACCTTGGGTTTTGTCGATGATGACTTCATGTAGGTGTTGAAGATGTAGATGCTCAATGTTGATGTAGATCATTTGGAGCAATCCATTGGAGTGAGTTGCACTTTCAGTAACTACATGGGTTAGTCCCACAAGGAACAAACAAGGATATCCATGGACATAGAGTGAAGTACACACAACACTGGTATGCGTCGGTGCTATACAAACGGTTTTTAACCCCTTTCCGTGATGGCATTTGGAACCGTCGCCAATTGAGTGTGTGTGATAGGGTATACTTCCCACACGACCCAAAAATTGTCGGGGATAGGCCCTCCTGGGACCCCAGGCAGGGGTTGTGTGCGATCCGACAAGGCATCGAAACCCAATCATTTTCGTAGGTATGTACATCCCACACGGTAATCCAAGAAAATCATTTCCGTAGGTATGTACATCCCACACGGTGAATCCCAGAAAAACATTTCCGTTCATATGTATATCACACACAATCAATCCAATGAATACGTTTCCGTTCTTATGTACATCCCACAAGTTAATCCAGGGAAAACGTTTTCGTTCGGACGTACATCCCACACAATTTTTCTTATACGCTCGTGTGTGAAAGGTGTAACTATCACACACGTTCTGCCTTGGTTAACTGTTTGCTTTCATTAACTACATCACACACGATTTGATGTAGAAAACTGTGTGGCATTGGGCTATCCATCACAAGCGCTTTTACTGCCAGAACTGTTTGTAAAGTTCCATGACCATCTGTTCTCTTTTTATTTTAGTCTGTAATTTATTATTCTAATTGGAAATTTTGAAATATGAAATGTGCAATTCAAATTCTCAGCACAATGGTTCAATAACGAATCCATAAATAAAATTGCCAGTACAATATGTTCAGTAATTACATGATTAGGCAGCAATTAACTATGATGAACCACAGTATTTAAAGGCGCTAAAGGTGAAGAGACAACTGTAAATCGTTTTGGCTGCCGACGATGTTGAAGAAGCGGAATGCCCATAATGTGCCTTCCTGCATGCCATAGGCACGAACCACTTTTGTCCAACCCCTTGTGACGATTGCCCGCCCATCCTTCACGCCTTCAGGAAGACTTCTAGAGCATTATCATGGTAGCATGAATTATGTACTTTAACCTTAGTTGCCTCCACTCCGGTCATGTAGTTTGCAAGGTAATCATTAGTAAATAGCTTCAGAAACAACTGAAAAGAGAAAAATATCAGATATTGAGGTCTAAAAGAGTAACTTGTTGTGGGAAGGGGGAAAGGCAACACATTACTTACCATCCTAAAGTTCACTGTTGTCTTCGACAAAGTGTAAATAAAGAGCTTAATTCCAATCAACCGTTTCTTTCACCTAACAATCTTTCTTAGTTTCCTCACTTGACGCTTGTTCATGAATATCTCATTGCCCCATACGCAAAAGGGATCAAAGCGTGGATCAGTACCGCTCATATATGTACCTGCAAGCAATCAGTAAATGTTAGAAGCTAAACCGAGATTGCACAAATGATGTAAAATACAACTACCTATGTTCCTATGTACAAGCATTTTTTTAGATTTCAATATGAACTACATACGGATGTATATAGAATTATAGATATAGTTTAGATTAGAATCTAGAAATCTAGATTCACTCATTTTGCTCCTTATGTAGTCAATATTGGAATCCCTAAAAATACTTATATTAGGAATAGATGGTGTATATGACATGGGATGCAGCTAACCTCGACGGCAAACAACAACATCGCCCACTATAGCCCTGTGTAAGTACATGGAAAGCCAATGTTAACAACAACAGGGTTAACATCCACCAAAAATAGCAAATGGTAATAAAACGGTAGTATCTGTAGTGATATCTTTATTTTGAAAGTAATACGGTAGCAAAGGGACGGATTAAAAAATGGATACAACTGTTAATGGCAACAGGCTTAACAACATCCTAATTTATGTTTTGTAAGTCTATAGCCATTGAAATACAACTCTTTAAAAATGGATACAACTGTTAATTGCAACAGGCTCAATAGCCATTGAAACCAGTACTGATAAAAATGCAATTGGCAGAGTTAAACAACACAGGGCAGGTGTTGCCAGAGCAGATAATATCCCAATTGTCTATAAAAAGGTAGGGAAAATAGCTCAAACATGTTAGGCATGTTTACTACAATATGCTTAATACATCAACAGTACAAAACATAGCCATTAATTGCAACTAGTATTGGTAAGATTGCACTGGTGGGTACATAGTTGGTAAGTCTTGAGAGGTAGTTGTTGGGGCACTTCATCTTGGCCAGAGCCCACCCAAAGTCAGTGGCGGCGAAGGCGAGCTGTTCCTCTGGGTCAAAGCGTGGATCAGTGCCACTGACATGTGTACCTACAGGCAACCAGTAAATGGTAGAAGTTAAACTGCAATTGCACAAATGATGTGAAATATTGTAAGACATGGGATGCAGCTAACCTCGACGGCAAACAACAGCATCGACCGTTATGACCCTGCGTAAGTACATGGACAAGCATGTTAAGTACAACAGGGTTAGCATCCACCAAAAATAGCAAATAGGGCAGCATCTCTAGTATATCTTCATTGCGGAGAGTAGCATGGTAGCAAATGGACAGATTAAAAAATGGATACAACTGTTAATTGCAAGAGGCTTCAGCATCCTAAGTCATGTTTTGTAAGTTTGTAGAGATTGAAATACAAACTGTTTAAAAATGGATTCAACTATTAATTGCAACAGGCATAATAGACATTGATGCCGGTACTCATAAAAATGCAATTGTCATAGTTAAACATCACAAGGCAGGTGCTGCCAGAGTAGAGAATTGCCGAGATGTCTATAAAAAGGTAGGGAAAGTAGCAAAAACGTGTTAGGCATGTTTACTAGAACATGCTTAATACATCGACCATACAGAACATAGCTATTAATTGCAACTGGTATTGGTAAGATTGAACTGGTGAGTGCATAATTGGTAAGTCCTGAGAGGTAGTTGCTGGGGCACTTCATCTTGGCCAGAGCTCGCCCAAAGTCAGCGACGGCGGAGGCGAGCTGTTCCTCCGAGTCGAAGCGTGGATCAGTGCCACTGACATGTGTACCTACAGGCAACCAGTAAATGGTAGAAGTTAAACTACAATTATGTGAAATATTGTAAGACATGGGATGCAACTCACCTCGACGGCAAACAAAAGCATCGGTCGTTATGACCCTGCGTAAGTACATGGACATGCATGTTAAGTACAACATGGTTAGCATCCACTAAAAATAGCAAATGGGCAGCATCTCTAGTGATATCCTGAGTCATGTATTGTATGTTTGTTGCTGGTATTGGTGAAATTGAGCTGGACAAGGTAATATTTGAACATCACACAGTGTGCAGTACTGAAATAAACAAGGCACAAACATGCTTAATACATCAATCGTACAAATCATAGCCATTGCAAGTGGTATTGGTAAGATTTAGATGATCAGATCTTACCCGCTAAGTCCTAGGGGGTAGTCGCTGGGGGACTTCATCTGGGCCAGAGCCTGCACCATGTCGGCGGCGGCGGCGGAGGAGAGGTGTTCCTCCGGGTCATCACGCACAGCGGCCATCGCGCCATGGACCGCCATCAGCTCCTGGCGGGGGGGATTTGGAGGCATGAGGATGTTTCGCAGGCACCATTTACGCAATCAGGCCCGGGACGTGATAGAGATCGGTGGATTACCTGACTGGATCCGAGGAGAACGTAGATGTGGTTGAAGGTGTGGTTGCGGCGGAGGCAGTTTGAGATGTCAGTAGGGGGAGGCGCAAGGGAGGGGGGATACTGATGGGAAGGGGATGTCGTTGGAGGAATAAATTCTGAAATCGCGCACCTAATGAAAGTTTCGGTGCGAAACTTGAAACTTGGGCGGGGGAAACACACAACGCAGGCGAAGCGCGTAAAATACCCGTGTGCAAGAAAAAAGAAAGTCGGCAGATCCCATCTCCAAACAAATGTACACGCGTAGTAGATTTTTTTCCGATCAATGGTATGCCTGGTTTATTAGGAAATATCGCACAGGTAACTGACTTACGGGTCATTAACGCAAAAAAACGCAAACGGGTACGGCATAGAAACCGTGTGTTTTCTGATCTTCTAATGATTAACGCAAAAAAACGCACACGGGCACACATGCTAATCAACGATCAAAGCCCTCAAAGCATTCTCTTACCGACATTTAATGTTAATACTACAAACTTAAAGTACTACTGGTAATTTGATGTAATACTACAAACTTAAACTACTTCTCATTATCGCACACGGTTCATCTTCGTCGCTTCCGAAAACAGTGTGAGTTGAGCCTATTGTGTGTTGCGCTATGATTGGCCGGAACCCCAGCCACGCGGATCGCGCGTGTGCACCGTTGGATGTGGCACGATTGAACGGCAATCCACGTCCCTCACATCACACCCGTGCACCTGTAGCTGGATTGGATTTATATGCGCTAAATGCCTAGAAAATGCACATAATCCACTAAATATGATAAATGAGCCCGGAGAAATGCCAAATTTGAACACGGTGATTTGCAGGGTGTATGTTCGTCGTAGAAAAAAAACTCCATGGCAAAGAACAAAGAAAATGTGGATTCCCCTTCAATATTGGGGATTTCCCTCTCGAAAGCATGGAACTTCCTTGGTGATGGTTCGATTTATGAAGGGCGTGCATGACGACATAAGCCAAACCTTCTTAATTTTTTACCAGGGCATGGTGAAGTCATACCATGGCACAATGCCAGGCGTCATGTTTTTTAAGCATTTATTACATTTTATTCTATAGTTGAAAATCCAACAAACAAACATTTGTGCTTGACTATTGCCACACATTTCATCGAAATATCTATCCATTCCATGTAAAAGGCATGAGAATTTGCTAAATGGCACGAGCATGGTTTTCTATCCCGTTCTTGTGGACCCTTTCATGCATGCATCGATTGTTTGAACTTGAATTATGCGCATTGATGCCTAGGAAATGCGCATAATCCCCTAAATATGGCAAATGAACCCGGAAAGTGCCAGATTTGAACACGGTGATTTGTAGGTTGTATGTTCATCGTAGAACAAAACTCGTGGACAAAGGACAAAGGAAATTCGGACCCCTTCAATCTTGGTGATTTCCCCCTCGAAACCATGAAACTTCCTCGGTGATTGTTCAATTTATGAAAGGCGCGCATCACGACATAAGGAAAACATTCTCCAATTTTTACCAGAGCATGGTGAGACCATACCATGCATGGCACCACGCGAGGCGTCGTGTTTTCCAACCATGTGTTTCATTTTTTGTATAGTTGTTAACCGAGTAAATGACGCATTTATGGTTGACTATTGCCACATATTTCCTTGAAATATCTGCCCATTCCTTGTAAAAGGCATGAGAATGTACTAAATAACACGAGCATGGTTTTTCAGACCATTCCTGCGCACATTTTCATGCACCAATTATTTGAATTTGAAATATGTCCATTAATGCCTAGAAAATGCACATACTCCCCTAAATATGGTAAATGAGCCCGGGAAAATGTCAAATTTGAACACATTGCATTTGAGGCGGTATGTTGATCGTTGGAAAAAAAACTGAATGACAAACTAGGTTGAAAATTTTGATTCCCCTTTAATCTTGGGGATTTCCCCTCTCAAAAGCATGGAACTTCCTCGGTGATGGTTCAATTTATGAAGGGCATGCATGAAGACATAAGCCAAACCTTCTCAAATTTTTACCAGGGCATGCTGTGGTCATATCATTGCACCATGCCACGCGTCATGTTTTTTAAGCATTTATTTCATTTTTTTCTATAGTTGAAAACCCAACAAACTAACATTTGTGGTTGACTATTGCCACACATTTCATCAAAATATCTGTCCATTCCATGTAAAAGGCAAGAGAATTTACTAAATGGCACGAGCATGGTTTTCTAGGCCATTCTTGTGGACCCTTTCATGCATGCATCGATTTTTTGAACTTGAATTATGTGCATTAATGCCTAGGAAATGCACATAATTCCCTAAATATGGCAAATGAACCCGGAAAAGTGCCAAATTTGAACACGGTGATTTGCAGGTTGTATGTTCATCATAGAAAAATACTCATAGATAAAGAACAAAGGAAATTTGGATCCCCCTTCAATCTTGGTGATTTCCCCCTCGAAACCATGAAACTTCCTCGGTGAAGGTCCGTTTTATGAAAGACGTGCATGATGATATTTTTACCAGGGCACGGTGAGGTCATACCATGGCACCACACTAGGCGTCATGTTTTTCCAAGCATGTATTTCAATTTTTGTATAGTTGTTAACCCAGTAAACGACGCGTTTATGGTTGATTATTGCCACACATTTCCTTGAAATATCTTCCCATTCCTTATAAAAGACATGAGAATGTACTAAATAGCACGAGCATGGTTTTCCAGACCGTTCTTGTGCACCTTTTCATGCACCGATATTTCGAATTTGAATTATGTGCATAATAATGCCTAGAAAATGCACACAATCCCCAAAATATGGTAAATGATGAGTTCGGAAAAATGTCAAATTTGAACACGCTGCATTTGAGGCGGTATGTTTTTCGGTGATTTACTATCGCACACGATTCATCTCCGTCGCCTCTGCGAACCGTGTGTGTTCACTCACACATGCAAAAGGAAAAGAAAACCCTCGCCCACTTCGTCCCCACTCACTCGCCGCGGACTCCTCCCCAACTGTGCACCCTAAGCTCGACGGCTGTTGGCAGTGGGTGTAGGTCGTGCTCCAAACGGCACCGTATTTTGCCTCCACCACAATCCGCCACCTATCTGCACCGACATTCTAGACTCTGGTTGATTGGGGTTTTCTGCGGGATTGGGCCAGGGGTTTTCTCATGGAGAAGGTAATCAACTTAATTAGCGAAATATTCACTCATCTCTTATCGCAGTCCGTCCGTCGCTGTTAATCAACCGGCGGAAATCGCCGTGGAATCATTTTTATTCTAGCTGATCCGTGGGTATTCATTCATGTGTCCACAGTGCGAGCACAAATCGGGCAACTATGGTCGTGGCCAGTCGGAAACGAAGTTCTATCTCACCATTCCGGATGACTTCAGGGAGCGCTCGGTATGTTCAATCTCAACCAACCACGGTTGGCATGGCCTAAAATTGTGAACATATACTACATTATCTATATATTTGCATCAAATCTTAGTTACATTATCTATTTTAAATTCTATATTTTTGTACTTTGCTTTCATCTATATATATATATATATATATATATATATATATATATATATATATATATATATATATATATATATATTCTATCAGTTACTCCCATATTTGCATCTTGCTCTGTTATTTCAATAAATTTAATTTACGATCTTAATTCTCATTTCAAGCAGTACATCCCTTGCTTTGCAAGAACAGGAGTAGAAGGAAATCTTGGTCTTTACTTTGCTGATGACTCCCAGGATGTCATATTGTCAACGCAGCATGGATTTACAATGACGATTAGCGTAAAACTTGATAAAGATGGTCACTCCTATTTTAATGCGGACCTTTGAAGAAAAATGTCTGAGTGTTATGAACTGAAAGCTGGCAATAAAATTCTAGGGCGTGCACCACAGCCTGGTCTAATTAACATGGATGTTTACTTCCCCAACGTCATCAGCCGATCAAAGTCTGATCGAGGTTAGTGTCCTTTCAACTTTCTCCTTGTTGTCATATTACTATTTAAGCAACCAATTAATCACTATTTAAGCAACCAATTGTGATATCATATTTTGACACCGTTCCTAGGCAGTAATTCTATTTACCAATTTATGCGCACTATATATTCTTCTGCCATGTTCTGAATAAATAATACCTTTCCACCTTTTAAGCAGGATATGTTGGATGCATAGTGAACGATCCGTATGTTACTAAGCGTACCAAATTTCACTGGAAGGACTTGAAGCATGTCATAAACTTTGTTGATAATCTAAGAGAGATAGCACAGCGTATGAACGCAGGATTTTAGATGGGATTAATTAGACCTATGGTACACACACTGAACAAGACCAATTATGTGCACAAAACGCTTGTAAAAGTCTTATTTTAATGTTGATACTCATAAACTATATATATCTTCAACGAAATGTTACAATTGTTTTTTATTCTACATGTCAACGGAAATTGCCCCCTGTAGCATTTCCTGGATCAATTTCCCGACGTGGTCGAATTACACTTGTGCCTGCTAATAACGCCAAAGTGATTGCAAGGTACTACATTTCCCGCAGAAATGGAACCATTCAAATTAACAAGTTCTCGCTTCTCGTGGCAATGCATCCATATTGGAAAATTGGAGACAATGTTCTACTCATGATCTACCAAGGCACATGAGGGATCTTCCTTTTCATTGACGAGATGCCGAGTCGCCGTGATCAAGATGCTTCCAGTGGATAGTTGTGGTTGTTGGCCCTCAGCCTCTTAAAATGTGCTAGTTGTTACTATATTAAAGTACGTAGATATGGACCATATGGTTGTTGGCCCTTAGCCTCTTAAAATATGATAGTTGTTACTATGTTAAAGTACGTAGATATGGACTATATGGTTGTCAAAACCGTGTTACGAAGATCCTCCTTTTGTCGAATATTGTAATCACTATATATATGTTACTCAAATGATGTTACCCAAGTTCATAAATTTTCATGGAAAGTATTAGTATCGTACATAGTTCATTGAGTTTAAGCGTCTGCCCAATAACCATAAGGCATTTGCATATTAACTGTCCATATTGCAAATTCACACACATGTTAACATAAGGAAACATATGTGTAACATACTAATCATCGCACACGAGTACTCGCAGATGCATCGTGTGCAATACGCCGCCACCGCAAGCAACTACTTTGCATTTTTCAAAGTTTTTTGTACACATAGAATCGCACACGAAGTAACTGCATTGATCGTCTGTATTGTAATTTCTCATCGCAAACAGTTCATCCGAGTCGGCTGTTTGCCACGTATCACACACATCTTGTTTACATGACTCGTTTGTGTTCTTTTGGCTCATCGCAAACAGTTCATCCATGTGAACTGTATGCCGCACATCACACACATCTTGTTAAGTTGAACCGTTTCGGTTGTGTTCCCTAATCGAAAACAGTTCGTCCGAGTTAACCATGTGTCCTGCATCGCACACACAATGTTATGGCTGCCCGTTTCTGTTGTTCTGCCTCATCGCAGACAGTTTGAATGGATTAACGTGTGTCCTGCATCGCACATGGAACTAAAATCTGAACTGTGTTTGATGTCTCCATCATTGCAAACGTTTTGCACCTTTTTGATGTTTTTTACACCACCATTTGCTATTATTGCATCGCACACAGTTTCGGCAAAGGGTCTCTGATCGTACTGTCGCGTTAGCAGTATCCTGCAGTAGTGCAAGATGATGTCCATGAAAGCATTAGGTTACCTTATACCTTGTCTTACCAACAAGAGGGTTTGTGACTCCTTGAACTAGTGCAAGATGAGGAAGTTGATTGCACTTGTCCTTGCCAATATGAATATGAGTGAAGTATGTTGGCAGAGTCACCCTCAAGAATTCTCTAGTTCTTCTTCTTCGGGATCCACATCATCTTGATGGGAATCCTTGGAGTTGTAGATGTACTTGATGAGGTAGAACTTGACGTTGTCTTGGGAACCCACTTGACCAAGGCCTTAGGAGTTTCTTCAAATGCATCAATTTCATCTTGAAGCTTGTCCTTGCCTTTTAGCTTGTGGTCTTGTGGTGGAAGATCATCTTGCACTTGTGTCCCCTTGAAGGAAGTAGGATCATACTTCTCTTGTTTAGGAACAAACTTTGTCTTCGTGTATTGATCTTCTTCCCACTCAACTCCATTGGCATTGAACTTTCGTTCAAAACCAACACCTTGATTCTTCCGGTGCCTTCCTTGCTTGCGTACAATTTTCTCAAATTGCTTACTCCTGGCAAGGCTCATATAAACACCTTTCTCTATAATTCCCTTCAATAAGCTATTTTCTTGCTCAAGTGTAACTTGACTAAGAGAGTCATTAGTGGAATCAAGAGAACTACGAGAAGCAATAATATTGGATTTATCATGATTGTTGTTACTACTAGAGGAAGAATCTTTCTTGTTCTTATTGCTAGATTTTACTTGTGGCATGTAAGTAGACAAGAGTAAATGCTTGGCAATGTAAGAAGAACTTTTATTACGAAGATCATCATTGATTGCTTTTAAGAACCCATGCTCTTGCTCTAGATTTAGCTTTTCAAAGATTAGCTTCTCATGAGTCCTCAAAAAGTCTTGATGGTCTTCTAAGATATTTTCATGAGCTAACTTAAGAGTGTTTAGTTCTTTAGTTAGACGCTCAATCTCCTTCTTATCATCGTCATTCGTTTTATCTTGATTAGCATGATTAATAGCAATTTCATCATAGTTTTCATCACTAGTGCTACCAACAAGTAAATCATTATCTACTAGCAAATCATCTTCATCACTATTGAAATCAAGATATTCAGGGTGTGATACCTTAGGGCCTTTAGCCATGAAGCATCTTCCAATTCCTTCATTAGGTGAGTCAAATATATCATAGGAGTTGGATGACACAAGAGCAATTCCGGCAATACCTTCATCTTGAGTATCTTCGAAGTCAGACTAATTGCTTCTCTCGGAGTGGTCATCGAAGCCGGAACCGGATACTCATTCACCAACATGAGCTTGATGTCTTCGTCTTGTATAGCTCCTTGATGATTTGTCCTTCCTTTCCGAATCCTTGCTTCTACGAGAGGGTCTTCGTTCACAATGATCATATCTACTCCTTCTCTCTCTTGGTGGTGATTCATCTCTTTTACTACTCCTTTTAGGTGAATCTTCTCTTATCTTGGGTGGAGCCGTACACTCATTTGAGTAGTGTCCGGGTCTCCCACAATTGTAGCAATTCCGATCATGACTAGATGATCTTTTGTCATTGTAGGACCTTGACTTGGAGTTTCTTTCTTTGCTTCTATTCTTGTAGAACTTGTTGAAGTTATTCACCATTAAGCTCAATCTTCACTAAAGACTTGTTTCTCACTTGATGCATCATCACATGAATCTTTGTATGCGCCACTAGACTTGTTATGAAGCTCTTCTTTATCCTTACGTGACATCTCATTAGCAACAATTCTACTAATGACTTTCGTTGGCTTGAGATCTTTGTAATTGGGCATCATTTGGATCAATGTGCACACGGTATCATATTTTACATCCAAGGCTCTTAGGATATTCTTGATGATGAATCTATCGGTCATCTCTTCACTTCCTAAGCCGGCAATCTCATTTGTGATGAGAGCAAGCCTAGAGTACATTTCAGTGACACCTTCACCATCCTTCATTTTGAACTTGTCAAGTTGACTTTGAAGCACATCCAACTTGGATTCCTTGACGGAGTCGGTACCTTCGTGCTTATCGATCAAAGTATCCCAAATTTCCTTTGCATTCTCAAGACGGCTAATTTTTCGAGACACCATCCATTGAAGAGGATATCGCAAGCTTGAGCATTGTATTGCAACATCTTCAATTCTTCAGCGGTAGCTTCACGATTCGGTTCTTTTCCATTGAAGAATTCACCTTGCAAACCAATACACACAATATTCCAAATGGCGGGGTTATGTCCAAGAGTATGCACTTTCATCTTATGCTTCCAACTAGCAAAATTAGTGCCATCAAAGTAAGGACCTCTACAGTGGTAACTTCCCTCGCTAGACGCCATACTCTCCTAGGTTGTGAAACCAAGGCTATGATCACCAAAGCTATGGAAATCAAGGCAAATGGAGACCAAAGCTCTATACCACTTATAGGATCGAAAGTATGTCAAGAGGGGGGTGATTAGACTACTTGACCAAATAAAAACTTAGCCTTTCCCAATTTTAAGTTGTGGCAGACTTTAGCAACTTAGCACAAGTCAAGCAATCTCCCTACACATGCAATTCTAGAGTTGTGGCAGCGAAAAGTAAAGCATTGCATATGAGGGTAAAGGGAGGGGTTGGAGAGTGCAAACACAATGGAGACACGGATGTTTTTGGCGTGGTTCCGATAGGTCGTGCTATCGTACATCCACGTTGATGGAGACTTCAACCCACGAAGGGTAACGGATGCACGAGTCCACATAGGGCTCCACCCACAAAGGGTCCACGAAGAAGCAACCTTGTCTATCCCACCATGGTTATCGCCCACGAAGGACTTGCCTCACTACGGTAGATCTTCACGAAGTAGGCGATCTCCTTGCCATTACAAACTCCTTTGTTCAACTCAACAATCTTGTCGGAGGCTCCCAAGTGACACCTAACCAATCTAGGAGACACCACTCTCCAAAAGGTAATAAATGGTGTGTTGATGATGAACTCCTTGCTCTTGTGCTTCAAATGATAGTCTCCCCAACACTCAACTCTCTCTCTCTCTCACAGATTTGGATATGGTGGAAAGATGATTTGAGTGGAAAGCAACTTGGGAAGGCTAGAGATCAAGATTCTTGTGGTTGGATTGGAATATCTTGGTCTCAACACATGAGTAGGTAGTTTTCTCTCAGAAAATGAGTAGTGGAAGTGTAGGCACGTTCTGATGGCTCTCTCACTGATGGAGATTGGGTGGAGGGTTATTTATAGCCTCCACACAAAATCTAGTCATTACACACATTTGACCCAACTCGGTCAGACACTCAGACCGAATAAATGAACTCGGTCATACCGAAGCAGTTCATAATGTGAACGTTAGGCTTTTCGGTGGGACCAGCAATATCAACTCGGTGAGACCCATGCGTTAGGGTTAGGGCTAAACCTCATCTCGGTGAGACCGATCACATGAAATCGGTGAGACCGATTTCTGTAATAGGATAACAAAGACTTAGCCAGGGAAACTAGGTGGGATCGGTCGCTCATTTCGGTGAGACCAAAATGTTACGAAAAGGAAACAAAGAGTTTGCATTGACAACTCGGTGGGACCAATCGCTCATCTCGGTTAGACCGAAACGTTATGAAGGGAAATAGAGAGTTTGCAATCCCATCTCGGTGAGACCGAACTGATTAGGGTTTGTGGCAGTGGCTATGTCAAGTGAACTCGGTGGCACCGGATAGATCAAATTGGTGGGGCCGAGTTTGACTCTTAGGTTTACGACATATGTGGAAATGAGAAAGTGGTTGAGGGTTTTTGGAGCATATCACTAAGCATTTTGAGCAAGTAAGCCATTAAGCAACACCTCATTCCCTTTTAATAGTATTGGCTTTTCTATGGACACAATGTGATCTTGGATCACTAAAATGAAAAGGTAGAGTCTTGAGCTTTTGCCAATCTTTGTCCTTAAAATTTTGAGGGGTCCACTTTTCTAATCCATGTCATGCCATGCCAATCATTGAACTTCCTGAAATATTTATCTTGAAAGGATATAAGTTCAATGAGCTATATGTTGTTATTTATTACCAAAACCACTCGGGGATTAGTTGCACTATCACATGTATTGGGCAGGGTTTGTCCTGGAGTTCATCAAGAACGGACTTGTGTCCCGCGAAGGGTTTATTTTTCTTGCCGACGGGATTATGATCAGATGCCCCGCTAGGGTATGTCCATTTGCTTTAGTGGCATACTGCCCAAAGACACACTGTTCCAGATGAGTTTTGGGGCCTTCCAGGTACTTTCCATTGCGCACTACTTTCAAACTAAGTGCGAAAACTCTGTGAAACATTGTACCCGACGACAATTGAGGGCGTTCAAGACTACCTCGTCCGTGCAATTGGGGTGAAATACCAGAACCGTGTCGTCGTCGTAGCAATCTTTAATCTTGTTATTAACAAGTAGGAACCTGGTCCTGAAGTGATGGACCATCTCCTGGGGTTGCTACCGTACGTACATTAAGTCACATATGTCTAGAGGGCCAGAGTTACTTGGATAGTATTGAATGTGGTGGGTGGGTGTGGGAAAATTTGAGTCCCGACCCAATATAGTATCCAGGGTTTGCAAAGCCTCCTGTGTAGACAACTCGGGCCTGGCAGGATCTGAGCGTTCCCCGGGCTCCGTGTTTGTCCTTGAGCTCAAAAGAGGTAGAGTCTCGCCCGAAGGAAGGGTGTTCGGCCCAAAGGGTTCGGAGACCCGAACACAGCCGGTCTCCGGTTCAAGAGGGGAAGTGTTTTCGGCCCGTTCCTCGATGGCCGCCACCAGATGAGTGATCGGGGTGGAATTATCTTCCCCCTGGTCGGGTTTAGGCCCGATCCGATCATTGGGCACTAAAAGCCCCAGGGCGGCGATGCGATCTAGCAACTCGTTTAAGGACGAGGTATCCGCTGGATTCGCGTTTTCGGAGTGTTCGATGTCGATTTAGGAGTGATGCTCGATGACCGCAAGGGACGCGGTCGGCTTCACGGCCATGCGGGTGCATATGGCGAACCCGCCGAGCTAGAGGACCTGGCCAAGAGTCGGGCTTCTTCCGAAGGTTATGTCGTTGTTGATGACAAGACGAGCCGCCAGTCGCTTCTCATGATTACACAGTGGAGCTCTCAACTAAAGCACCATTGTCGGTGTCAAAACTGGCAGATCTCGGGTAGGGCGGCCCAAGTTGTGTATCTGTGGGTCGGTGGTAGCAGGGGGAGACAAGGACACGATGTTTACCCAGGTTCAGGCCCTCTCGATGGAGGTAATACCCTACTTCCTGCTAGACTCATCTTGATGTATATGGAGATTACAAGAGTCGACCTACCTCGAGATCGTAATGGCTAAACCCTATATTTCTAGCATATGATTGTTCTGTTAACCTCTACAGACTAAACCCTCTAGCTTATATACACGCCAGAGGGGGCCTAGGGTTGTACATCGATGACTTGAGGAGGAAGGAATAATTACATCCGGACACCTATTTTGCCTTTCTACATACATAGGAGTCCTACCCGGACACGGGGGATGATCATCTGCTTCTATCTTCACGGCCCATCAATCCGGCCCACCTTCAGTAGTAAGGACACCCGAGGACCCCCAAATCTAGGACTCCCTCAGCATCCCCAAGCTTAAATGCTTGAGTCTCCTTGAAATATTTACTTGGGGCGCCATGGGCATCCCCAAGCTTGAACTCTTGTCTCGCCGTATTCTTCTTATATCGATACCTCCTCGATCTTCGAACACTTCATCCACACAAAACTTAACAAAAACCCTTGTGAAATCCATTAGTATAATAAAGCAAATCACTACTTTTAGGTATAGTTTTAAACTCATTCCAATTTCATATTAGCATTAGATCTACTGTATTCCGACATAACCATGGTTCGTACCCCCCCCCCCTCGATACAACCCATAGATTCATCAAAATAAGCGAACAACACAAAGAAAACCGAATCTGTCAAAAACAGGACAGCCTGTAGCAATCTGGAAACTTCGTATACTTCTGTAACTCTAAAAATTCTGAAACATTAGGAAGAAATGAAACAAATTGTATAGCAGTACTGTTTAAAAATTTCACAAACTTTTGATGTTCCAGTAAAAAATGTAAATTCATGCACTACAGCCAAAGTTTCTGTTTTTACACTGCACATAGCAAAGAAGCAATCTAATCATCCTAAAACCAAAACTTGGCACATTATTTTTATAATACAATGGATATAGAAAAGGGGGTAATTATTTTTTAGAAACTTCCACGAAAAATTCTACATTTTTTCCATGAGCATGAACACAAGTGTTCAAGGTCGACCCTCACTTCTTCAATGCATAACCTTCCAATCACTTTTATTTTTGAAAAACTTATTAGGCATAAGGGGCAAGTATTTTTTTTTTGTATTTCACATTCTTAATTTTTTTTGTTTCACCCACAGCTAAAGAAAACAAAAACAAAATAGAAAACAAAATCTACTTAATGAAGATAGCAAACCAGCACACACGAGAATATCAACCCCACGTATTGCTCCCCGGCAACGGCGCAAGAAAAGAGCTAGATAATCCCCAAGTAGAAGGAATTATCGTAGCAATTTCCGAAGGTGGAAGTGATAAGTATGGAGTGTCGAACCCACAAGGAGATAAAGGTAAGATCATTATTCTCTCAAGTCCTATCTACCACTGATACGACTCTACGTACACCGAACGTTTGCTTCCATCTAGAAACGAGAAAAAAACTATGTTGTGGGTATGAAGAGGATAGCTTTGCATTATATCGGAGAACTAAAATATAAAAACAGGTGTTGTTATCACAAAGTTAGAATATATTAATATATATATTATAAATAGCGAGTGTGGAATAATGATGGATCGGTGTGCGGAATTGTCCTAGGCAATTATTAATAAGATCGGTAATCAGTATTGCAATTACATATGAGCGAAAGGCATAAACTAGCATACTCTACTTAGATCATATCCACTTATGATTGGAACTCTAGGATGCATTCGCAACTACTAAAGATCATTAAGGTAAAACCCAAACATAACATTAAAGTATCAAGTCCCCTTTATCCCATACGCAACAACCCCCTTACTCGGGTTTAAGTTGTTGTCACTCTAGCAACCCACTATAAGTGAATCACAAACATATTGCAACACCCTACATCGGGAATCCTTCATGTGTGCGCGGCACGGAAGGCACCATTGGACAGCACCAGAATAAAACATACAACTCAAACCAATCTAGATCATCAATCAACCCAAAAGACAAACGAAATGTACTCAAAACATCATAGGATGGCAACACATCATTGGATCAGAATATGTGGCATAAAGCACCATGCTCAAGTAGGGGATTACAGCGGGGTGCGGGAGAATGGACCACTTAAAAGAGATGAGGAAGGTGATGAAGATGGTGATGTTGATGAAGACGATCACACAATGATGGTTCCCCGGCGGCACTCCGGCGCCACCGAGAGAGAGAGAGAGAGAGAGAGAGAGAGAGAGAGAGATGTCTACTACACAACTTGTTCTTGTAGACTCGTGTTGGGCCTCCAAGTGCAGAGTTTTGTAGGACAGTAGCAATTTTCCAAAAAGTGGATGACCTAAGGCTTATCAATCCGTGGGAGGCGTAGGATGAAGATGGTCTCTCTCAAACAACCCTGCAACCAAATAATAAAAAGTCTCTTGTGTCCCCAACACACGAAATACAATGGTAAATTTTATAGGTGCACTAGTTCAGCGAAGAGATGGTGATACAAGTGTAATATGGATAGTAGATATTGATTTTTGTAATATAAACAATAAAAAACAGCAAGGTAGCAAGTGATAAAAATGGAGCACAAACGGTATTGCGATGCTTGAAAACAGGGCCTAGGGTCCATACTTTCGCTAGTGCAATCTCCAACAATACTAATATAATTGGATCACATAACCATACATCGACATGCGTTGAAGAATAGCTCCAAAGTTCCTATCTAGCGGATAACTCACGTGCCCCATGCCAAATCCATGACACCTCTGGAAAGCCTGCTAATCACACCAACCATAATTGTTGGGTGATAAAATAGGCGAGCAAAGTCACAACCGAGGACTCGGTAGAAGCCCCCATAGCAAGGACGACGAAGAGCCTCGCAGGCCGAACAATGGAGGCCAAAAACAATTCCCTCCTGGGGTCAAGACTGTGAACATGATCTACGCCACCCATGTGCCCAAGAAGGATAGAAAGCGGGCGTTATGGGATGTCTATGACGTCGAGCCCGTAGCCCCTAAATTCAACCCATGGTTGGCATGCCGAGTCACTTTCGACCGCAAAGACCATCCAACCAGTATCCATCACTGAGGAACGACGGCCATGGTTCTCGACCCCATTTTCGATGGGTACCACCTCACTAGAGTCCTTATGGATGGAGGTAGTAGCCTATAGATACAGTGAGGAAAATGGGAATCGATCCGTCAAGGATCAAACCCAGTAAACCTTCAAGGGGGTTATCCCAGGCGTGGAGGCCCGCTGCTAAGGCAACATAACTCTAGAAGTGGTGTTCGGATCACCGGCCAACTTCCGAAGCAAAGACTTGATCTTCCACATAGTCCCCTTCCGCAGTGGCTATCACACCCTTCTCGTCTGAACATCGTTTGCACGCTTCAACATCGTCCCACATTACGCATACCTGAAATTAAAAGTGCCCGGACCCAAGGGCGTCATTACGGTCAACGGTAATACGGAATGCTCACTCTGGACCGAGGGACACACTACAGCACTGGCAGCTGAAGACTACACCGGCGTCGAGAGGGCCAGATACTAGCCCGCCACCCAGGCCCGAGAGGCAGCAAAATGGGCTCGAGCCCATTCCCCGATCTAGGAACCTCCCTGTATTCGTCGCAAATAGGGATACGCTCCCCACGGCTTACTCACCCTAGTCACACACCATGTGCCTCCCCAGCACAATTTTGTGCTCAAGATACCATGGGGCGCCATGAGGGCCTAAGGATAAACCTCAGTACCATGTGTTCGGCTCAACCTAACTATAGTCCAGAATGTCTTCGGATGGCAACAGGCACCATCTCGGACTCATTCAGCATCAACCTCCAACGGCTACTTCTCAAGGCCCCTATTCAAGGGCTGCTACTTCTTGAGCTTGCGTTGATTTTTCCCTTGAAGAGAAAAGGGTGATGAAGCAAAGTAGAGATAAGTATTTCCCTTAGTTAAGAATCAAGGTATCAATCCAGTAGGAGGTACAATCAAGTCTCTAATATATACACATGCACAAACTAATAAACACTTACACGCAACGCAGAAAAGGGGTTGTCAATCCCTTCAACGTCACGAAAAAGAGTGAGATCTGATAGAGATAGATTTAAAAGTAAAGTAGCCTAAATAAAGTAAACACAAAATAATTGCAGCAAGAAATTTTTGGGCTTTTGATTTTATAGATATGAAAATATAAGATAGAAAATAGACCCGGGGGGGCATAGGTTTCACTAGAGGCTTCTCTCTTGAATAAAGCATACGGTGGGTAAACAAATTACTGTCGAGCAATTGATAGAAAAGCGCAAAGTTATGATGATATCTAAGGCAATGATCATGAATATAGGCATCACGTCTGTTACAAGTAGACCGACTCCTTCCTGCATCTACTGCTATTACTCCACACATCGACCACTATCCAGCATGCATCTAGAGTATTAAGTTCATAAGAACAGAGTAATGCCTTAAGCAAGATGACATGATGTAGAGGGATAAATGCAAGCACTATGATATAAAGCCCATCTTTTTATCCTTGATGGCAACAATGCAATACGTGCCTTGCTACCCCTTCTTTCACTGGGCGAGGACACCGCAAGATTGAAACCAAAACTAAGCACCTCTTCCATTGCAAGAACTACCAATCTAGTTGGCCAAACCAAACCAATAATTCGAAGAGAAATACTAAGATATCAAATCATGCATATAAGAATTCAGAGAAGATTCAAATAATATTCATAGATAATCTGATCATAAATCTGCAATTCATCGGATCTCGATAAACACACCGCAAAAGAAGATTACATCGACTAGATGTCCAAGAACATCGAGGAGAACATTGTATTGAAGATCAAAGAGAGAGAAGAAGCTACCTAGCTACTAGCTATGGACCCGTAGGTCTATGGTAAACTACTCACGCATCATCTGAGGGGCAGCAAGGTTCATGTAGAAGCTCTCCGTGATCAAATCCCCCTCCGGTAGAGTACCGAAAAAGGCCTCCAGCTTAGATCTCACGAGATCAGAGACCTGCGGCGGTGGAAAAGTATTTTTGTTGCTCCCTCTAGGGTTTCTAGAATATTTGAGAATATATAGGCCAAAGAAGCGGTGCAGGGGAGTCACGGGGGAGGGGGGCAGAAGCCCAGGGGCACCCCCCCTAGGGCGTGCCCCTACGGCTTGTGGCCACCCTGTGGCTTCCCTGGCCCCTACTCCAAGTCACGTTGGTGTGTTTCTGTCCAGAAAAAATTGTTGCAAAAGTTTTATTCCGTCTGGACTCCGTTTGATATTCCTTTTCTACGAAGCTCAAAAACAAGGAAACAACAGAAACTGGCACTAGGCTCTATGTTAATAAGTTAGTCCCAAAAATAATATAAAATAGCATATTAATGCATAGAAAACATACAAAGTTGATAATATAATAGCATGGAGCAATCAAAAATTATAGATACGTTGGAGACGTATCATGGGCCCACTAGTCGATCCTTTTTTCACCTAAGCAGAAGAAAAGGCGCAGACGTGCAGTAGGGCACATTAGAGGCTTCAACCCACGCATCAAGGCCGTGCGTAAACCTTTCAACTGTTAAGCATTTCCCTTTCTTTCTTTTTACCTGTAATAGATGCCTCGGAAGTCCGAATTGTACGGATAGACGTCCCGAACATACTGAACTAAAAATCGCCTCTTACAGTATTTGGGTAGACATCTTTACTGCCCTCATTTGTTTCTTTGATGCTCTTCGACTTGCTCGGCACACACGTATTTTTCACAAGATACAATGAGCTAATAAACCAAGGGCGCAATCTTACCCGCCCCATGCACCAAGTCTGGCACTACATTCTCGTTGTGTGTCCGGCATCCCGGATATTGCATTATATGAATCAGGTCAGAATTATGTCTTGGGTCAATAGTGGGGTTGCCCGGCTCCCATGTTTACCCCCTTACATTCTGCATGTTCAGCTAAGAGGGAAAAGGGAGAACCACTACGATCGTGCTTCTGGCTGGCCTAGTAAAGCACAACAGTGGAGAAAGTCGAAAACTGACTGTCATAATGAGCGAGAACTGGTCGGCGATCCGGTGATAAGTGTTAATCTACAAATCTATAGTTATTTCCCCATGTCATACGAAGGGTTTGTCCTTACCCAAACCACTTGATTTAAGGCATATGCCTCGGATTTTCCGAACATCACAAAACACTTGGGGCTAGTCATTGGCCCTCGCAGTCAATCTCATATGGCTAAGTGAAAGCATTAAAGTCGTATGGTCCGATTGCCTAGTTCCCCATACGCACTGCTACCTCCGGGCATCGAGACGTCGGCTAAGGGTCACAGTGCGGGGACGAAACACCCCGTGTAGTATCTACCTGGGGGCTAAAGCTGATGACTAGTAACTTCCAGACTTAAAACGGCCGCACAGGAGTCAAAATTAAAATCAACACAAATACACATCCGGTAAAAATGCACAAAGGACTCACTATATAATCAAAAGATCTAATTGGCATTCACATAAGGTAATTTAATCAAGGATTACATCTTTGGAGCACTAGCCCTCTATCGCCCGAGCACCGTCCATAACAAGGGGAAATACTGCTCGGGGCGCCGATGCTCCTTCCCGGCAGGAGGGGGACCTGTGGCCATCTGCACTGGCTTGATCTTTGGCTAGTGTACCATGGTCCTCACGAAGGCCATCCGCGCTCCCTCAATCACGGAGCGCTTTAGGTCATCAATCTGGGGCAACACGTCGTGCAGCTTCTACACCAGGACGAAGTAGCTGCTCGGTACTGGCTCTGAGGGCCACAGTCGGACACAAATGTCCTTCATAGCCGGCTCCACCATCTGATACAACTCCATCAGCTGCTTCATCTGGTTGCTTAGGAGGGGAGGATTTTCGGGCGCCTGGAAATGTGCCCAGAACAACCTTTGATTGGTGTCCTCCTCCCGCGCTGCGTAGTGCTTCGACACATCCGCCGCACTCCACGGAAGCTCCGCGAAACCGCCTGCAAAACGCCAAATCCGGGTGAGCAACGTGAATCTCTTCCCGCCAAAGACACTTGGTAGTAAGTACTGCTTACCATCATCAATTTGCCTCACTTGGCAAAGCTACTCCCAAACACCTCGCACCTCCGTCCTTGCCTCCTGGAATTCCTACTTCACCGAGGCTGCGACAAGCCCGCGACACACGTCGTGGGGGTAGGGTGCGCCTAGCAGGCTAGTGGCTTACTCGTGAGGCTTCTGGTCCTTCCTCGAAGCTTCGGGGGTCTCTTTTGGTCCACAAAAAATCATTGTACATTTTCAGTCCATTCCGAGAACTTTTATTTCTGCATAAAAAATAACACCAGGGTAAGTCTGTTGAAAATATCATCAGTCCGGGTTAGTTCTAATCAAATCATACCAAAACCATATTTTTTTATAAACATGGCATGAATACTTCGTAAATTATAGATACAATGGAGACGTGTCACATACCTTGAAACTTGTGACGAGGTTCTCGAAAACCTTGGGTAAGCCGGCCTCCGCGGACCAGAAACCCTGTAGCGTCATGCTTATCAAAGGAAGGTGCTCTTCCTTAAGGGAGGAGCGCCTGAGGATCTCCTCCATCTCTTCGGTCCACACCGCGTCAGCCTGTCCTTGAGCAGTAGGCGGAGGTGGTGGAGCGACCTCGGACCTGGGCACCGAAGTGCCGGCCCGAGCAGTCTCCGCCTACGATGGCGGATCCGACGTTGACATCGGGTGGGTCGAGGGTGCCCAGTGTTGGGAAACGTAGTATGCAATTTTAAAAATTTCCTACGCTCACGCAAGATCTATCTAGGAGATGCATAGCAACGAGAGGGGGATAGTGTGTCCACGTACCCTCGTAGACGAACTTCTTTTAGCTCCAACCGATCAAGCACCGAACGTATGGCACCTCCGAGTTCTGCACACATTCTGCTGGATGACGTCCCTCGAACTCTTGAATCAGAAAAGTGTCGAGGAAGTAGATGAGTTTCATCAGCACAACGACGTGGTGACTGTGATGGTGAAGTGACCCACGCACGGCATCACCTAAGCACTACGAGAATATGACCGGAGGCGTAAAATGTGGAGGGGGGCGCCGCACACGGCTAACAATTGTTGTTGTGTGTTCTAGGTGCCCCCTCCCCATGTATATATAGGTTGTAGGGGAGGAGAGGCAGCCAAGGGGGCGCCCCAAGTAGGAGGAATCCTACTTGGGGTCCTCTCTAATTTGGCCAACCCCCTCTCCTATTCCTATTCGAAGTATGAAGGGAAAAGGAAGAGAGGGGAGAGGAAAGGAAGGTGGAGGCCGAATCCCCCCCTTTCCTTCTCCCACTTGGCCGGCGGCCTAAGAGGGGTGTGCCAGCCCCTTGTGGGCTGGTGTGCCCCTTCCCCTTTGGCCCATGTGGCCCATTAACCTCCCGGGGGTTCCGGTAACCCCCCCCCCC
>LR738711.1:880057645-880092913 GCA_902687465.1 Secale cereale | reverse complement strand
CCCCCCTCCCCCGATACTCCGATATTTACCCCATACCCCTCGGAACACTTCCGGTGTCCGAATAGTATCTTCCTATATATCAATCTTTAACTCTCGACCATTTAGATACTCCTTGTCATGTATGTGATCTCATCTGGGACTCCGAACAACATTCGGTCACTAAATCACATAGCTCGTATAATACAATATTGTCATCGAACGTTAAGCGTGCGGACCCTACGGGTTCGAGAACTATGTAGACATGACCGACGCACCTCTCCGGTCAATAACCAATAGCGGAGCCTGGATGCTCATATTGGTTCCTACATATTCTACGAGATATTTATTGGTCGAACCGTAATGACAATATACGTTATTCCCTTTGTCATCGGTATGTTACTTGAATGAGATTCGATCGTCAGTATCTTCATACCTAGTTCAATCTCGTTACCAGCAAGTCTCTTTACTTGTTCCGTAATACATCATCCGCAACTAACTCATTAGTCACTTTGCTTGCAAGGCTTCTTATGATGTGTATTACCGAGAGGGCCCAGAGATACCTCTCTGATACTCGGAGTGACAAATCCTAATCTCGATCTCTGCCAACTCAACAAACACCTTCGGAGATACCTGTAGAGCATCTTTATAATTACCCAGTTACGTTGTGACGTTTGATAGTACACAAGGCATTCCTCCAGTATCCGGGAGATTCATAATCTCATAGTCGAAGGAATATGTATTTGACATGAAGAAAGCAATAGCAGTAAAACTGAATGATCATTATGCTAAGCTAACGGGTGGGTCATTCCCATCACATCATTCTCCTAATGATGTGATCCCATTATCAAATGAAAACTCATGTCCATGGTTAGGAAACCTTAACCATCTTTGACCAACGAGCTAGTCTAGTAGAGGCTCACTAGGGGCACAATGTTTGTCTATGTATACACACATGTATCAAGGTTTCTGATTAATACAATTCTAGCATGAATAATAAACATTTATCATGAACAAGGAAATATAAAATAACAACATTATTATTGCCTCTAGGGCATATTTCCTTCACCTAGCCCTTCTTCAATAACCTTGGGGAACTTCTCCCCTAGGTTTTGTTGGGCCGAGGTATTTACCTTGGCCACAACGATCAAGTCTTCAACCCCCTCCGTGCTGGCTCGGGGGGCAAAAGCAGATGTCGCCTCCCCTAGCCCGTCATGAGCTAGAGAAGGAGCGGCAAAATCTGGAGTCCCGCTAGCTGAGGGCATCCCTCTTGAGGAACCGCTAGGTATCACATTAGGCGGGCTGCAAGAAACATATATCCTGTAAATTTACCACTACTGAGAGGACCTATTTAAGTGTACGCTATAAAAACAATGGCTTACCCTCTTGGTGTCGGCTTCTTCCTCCCCATTGTGAGTATGTCCTCTTCTGAGTCGTGAGAGAGCTCGATTCTCTTTGATGACTTGCCAGCCACCCGGGGCGAGGTCCTCCTCGGCCTCTTTGAGCCCTGGGGTTGTTACCCAGCAGCAGCGTCCTCTGACACCGACCTCTTCCCCTTTGAGGGGGGATCTCTTCTTCCTCGTCCTCCTCTGCATCATCTTCGTGGGCGGAGGAGGCACGGGTCCCCTCGGACTGGGTCACTGAGGTCTCCCGAGCCCGAGTACTCCCCTTGCCCTTCAGGGCCTTCGACCCTTTGGGTGCCACCGCATGCGGCTCCTCGGCAAGGAGCACAATAAGCTGAGTCAGCGGCTGCTCGGGCAGTGGGGCTGAGCATCGCACTTCTTGCGATTAGGCGAGCCATTTCTGCAAAGCATTGAAACACATGTGATTCATCAGAATCGACCCGCCAATATAAAGGGTGGAAATTCAGATATGTGTGATAGAACACTTACCAGGGGGTGTCATGACCGTCCTCAAAACCTTGGTCCTCCCCCTCCTTGGGGATTTTTTCCTTGGACATCTTCATAAGCTTCGTCCACATCTTGGCCAACGTGTAGCGGAACAAGGCCGTGAGGGGGCACATATTCTCGGGCTTCTGGGCCCACATCGGGGTAGCCCGAAGCTAGAGTGGGAGTGCGGCAGTTGAGCATGATGTTGATGACGTCGGAAAGTTGGAGGTCCATGTTGGTGACCGACCATTTGATCCTCTTCATCATGGCATCCACCTCGGCTGGGTTCCCCTAGGCGATGCCCTTCTCCTTACAGGACTTGAGCTTCTTTGAGGGCCCACCGAGAAGGCTGGGACTTCAACCTGGCCAGGGGCGAGCGGTTCGGTGATATAGAACCATTCCCGATGCACACCTTCGCCGCCTCGATGAATGTTCCCTTGAGCCATTCGGCCCCTTGGTTGTTGATCACGGTCCATCCGCACACCATGAGGTTGGAGCCACTTGACTTCAGCTTAATCCTAAAGAGCTTCAACCACAGGTCGATGTGTGGTTCACAACGGAGAAAGGCCTCGCAGACCGTGATGAAGGAGGCGAGGTGGAGAATGGAGTTCGGGGACATGTGATGGAAATCGAGCATGTAGTAGAACATCACCCCGTGCACAGAAGGGTGCAGCGGAAACCCCAGGCCTCGGATGAGGTGGGGAACGAAGATTACCCGCTCCCCGGCGTTGGGGGCAGGCACTTGTCTGCCTTCAGCGGGAGCGTGGGCAGCGACGTTGGGAACTAGATACCCGGCGCTACGCAACTCCAGGATGGTTCCCTCCGCCACGTTGGAACCCCCGGTGACCCTTGAGGGTGTCAGCCATGGCTGGTGGTGGAGGGCGGATGTGATGAAGGAAGGAGGAGCGAGGTCAGATATGGGCGCTGCAGCTCGGTGAGGCAGTAGAGGGGGAAAATGGGAGTGTAGTAGACTGCACTATTTGCCCCTTTGTTCTTATAGGTCGGTGAAAGGCATAGAGTCCCCTTATTGCACCGATAAAAATGCTACTCCCCAAAGATGTTGTTAAGCCTATGGGGGGAAATAAAATCGTAATGATATCCCTAAGAAAACGGGCATGATCTCCACCTAGAAGGGATGCTCCAGTAAAAAGGCAGCCTCAAACCGTGATTTGAGGGAGCAATAACTACCCGACCTGTCATGATGTGTGCCGCTTCAATAAAGTTGTCAGACCCGATTGAACCATTCATACCTATACGGTTGGCCTTCGAGGCTAAGGTATTTGCCCTCTTTGGGCGGGGTATCAGTTTGGCTGGGCCTCGAATGGCATTACTACTATTACAGAAGTAAAATCATGAAGGAAAACGCGTCTGTCGAGCCAAGGACTCCGGATCCGAGGTGGTGTTTATCGTCCTCGACATAGAAGACCAGTTCGGGGGCTACTGACGGTGTCCTGGATTAGGGGGGGTGCTAGCCTGCCTGGCCCACTGTTCGAGTGGGCCAATGGGTCCTCGTGCGTGATCAGGATAGACTACGGAGGCCGTGTGCAGGAGGCGTGACCAAGACTGCCTCCACCGAATACTTGACGTATAATCCAAGATCTCTCCTACCGCCTTACTTCTAGATACCGACCTTGTAACCCTAGATCCCCTCCCTGGCATGTATATAAGCCAAAGGGTTTAGCCCGTAGAGGGGACATCAACGCAATATCGTTCACCTAGTGAGGGAGTCCTGGATTGAGGGGTCCTCATGTGGCCGGATAACTTGTTGTGGGCCTAACTGGTGGACCGTGAAGATCATCGCTGAAAATCGTCTCTCGTATCCGGATAGGACTCATGTGTGCATATAATGGCAGGTTTTAGGTTCGGGTGTAATCTTTCCTTCCTCTGCAAGATGGTCATGTACAAACCCTAGGGCCCTCTGGTGCATATATACACTGGAGGATTTAGTCCGATGAGGCTGAACAATAATACCTGATTCATAGCAATCACCCTGGTTAGACTACTAGGGTTTAGCCATTACGATCTCGAGGTAGATCAACTCTTGTAATCATATTCATCAAGATCAGTCAAGCAGGAGTAGGGTTTTACCTCAATCGAGAGGGCCCGAACCTGGGTAAACACTGTGTCCCTCCTGTTACCATCGATCCACAGACGCATAGTTCGGGACCCCCTACCCAAGATCCGCCGGTTTTGACACCGACATTGGTGCTTTCAATGAGAGTTCCACTATGTTGTCGACCGAAGGACCAATGGATCGCTTCGTCAACAACGATGGCACCACCGCCGAGGAGATCTTCCCTCCCGGCCAGCTTTTTGTGTTTGGCGGCTTCACGCTCTGGCCCAACACAGAAGGCCACCTCGAGCAGGTTGAGAGCTACGCCCTTGGACATCAGGTCAGGTTTGGAAGCTTGAACTACGTTCCTGATATCCGTGGAGACTTGATCTTTGACGACTTCGAGCCCATGGAGACCGCTCCCTGCCACCACGATGAGCATGACCTGAATTTGTCATCGGACCACATCCAGGGGATAGCACCTGTAACTGCTCTGGCCCTAGATCCGGAGCAGATCGCGTCACTCGAGGACGGGAAGCTCAACCCCGCCACAAAAGCCGCAGACTCAGTGGCGCTGGAGCCGCACATAGACCCAACCTTGAGCGGGATCTGTGTTACCGGAACTTTGGACTCGTCTCCGGCTACAGGTTCCGAACCATGTGCATCTACGTCCTTCGAGCTTAATCATGCGCCTATCGTCAAGTTCAGCTCCGCAGATATCTTCCGGCACTCACCTTTAGGCGATGTGCTAAACTCATTAAAATCCATGTCCTTAGCAGGGACTCACAACTGAATTATATCCGGTTTAAACTGGAGGTTGATGATGGAGAATTTCGCTTCCCACCCACCACCCATTTGGTTGCCACGGTCAAAGATTTAACCGATCTACTTGACTACGCTTCCAAAGACTTCAAAGGGATGGACCTCGAAGCCGAAGAAGATCTAGACCAAAACCCGCCCGTAACCGGGCGATGGACAGCTACATCCTCATACGATGTATATATAGTGGACACACCTAAAGAGAAGGAGGAGGACGATGATAATGATCCCAAAAAGGATAAGCATGTCGATTAACCTCCCAAGAGTCAGCGTCAGAAGCACCGACCTCGATCTCGTAAAGGGAAAGATAGCAACACTGTCACTGACAACGGTGATAATCCGGACCAAGCAGATGACCCGTAGATCCAGCGATGGAGCAGGACGAGCAAGAGGATGGCGAACACAGTCCGGGACTGCTGTCTGATCACAGCGATGCCGAAGACAACAATTATCAACCTGTCTCCAAAGAGGGTGTTCGCCTGGGCGACGGCGAATTCATCGTCCCAGAAGAACCCTTAGAACAAGAGCGCTTTCATCGGAGACTTATTGCCACCGCAAGGAGCCTGAAAAAGCAGCAGCAATGGCTTAAAGCTGCACAGGATACGCTCAATGATAGATGGAACGAAGTGCTAGACGTTGAGGAAAAATATGGCTGCAATCGCCAAACAAAGGGCTATCCTAAGCGTAAACTGTTGTCCGAATTCGACGACGAGGCTATTACGCCTATACCGTCGAAGAACAATACCGCCAATATGGCGGACCGACCACCTCGTGGACGGGACAGAGTGGCTAGCAACGGCGTACACAAGCCCGCACCCCCTCCACGTAAAGGAAAGGAGGTTGCGGCTCAGGGACAAAAACACGATCTATCAGGACCTGAACAAAAAGGCTGGCATGGCCAGATCCAGGGACCGTGCTCCAGCACGGGACGTCGGTTATCAAGCCAAATATGCCGGTCATATACCAGTTCAGAGCCAATACCGAACATCACAACCGTCGGACCTACGCCACGACATAGCAAAATACAGGGGTGCCGCACACCCTCTGTGCTTCACCGATGAGGTGCTGGATCACGAATTTCCAGAAGGGTTCAAACCCGTAAATATCGAGGTGTATGATGGAATGATGGATCCTGTTGTCTGGATAGAAGACTTTATCCTTCACATCCACATGGCTCGTGGAGATGATCCCCACGCCATCAAATACTTACCCCTCAAGCTGAAAGGACCAGCTCGGCACTGGCTGAACAGCCTCCCAGAAAACTCCATAGGAAGTTGGGAAGAACTTGAGGATGCTTTTCGAGCCAATTTTCAAGGGACCTATGTCCGGCCCCAGGATGCTGACGATCTAAGTCACATAATCCAACAACCCGGGGAGTCAGCTTATAAGCTTTGGAATCAGTTTCTCACTAGGAAGAACCAAATCGTCGATTGTCCGGACGCCGAAGACTTAGCGGCCTTCAAGCACAGTGTCCGGGACGAATGGCTAGCTAGACACCTCGGCCAGGAAAAGCCGAGGAGAATGGCAGCCCTAACTACACTCATGACCCGTTTTTGCGCGGGCAAGGATAGCTGGTTAGCTCGTAGCAGCACCAGCGACCCTGGCACATACGAAGTCCAGGATGTCAATGGAAAGCCACGACGTAACAAAAATAAACGTTGAAATAATGCTGGAAGCCTAGATGATACAGTGGTAAATGCCGGATTCAATGGCTCTAGACCCGGTCAATGGAAGAAGCCATTTAAAGGCAACAAAGATAGTCCATCTAGCTTGGACAAAATATTAGACAGGCCCTGCCAGATCCATGGCACCCCGGCTAAACCTGCGAACCATACCAACCGTAGTTGTTGGGTCTTCAAGCAGGCCGGCAAGCTCAAGGCCGAACACAGGGGGACAAAAGAAATTTCCATCGGAGATCAAAACAGTGAACATGATCTATGTCATTCATATCCTAAAGAGGGAACACAAGCGCGCACTCCGAGATGTCTATGTCGTTGAGCCTGTTGCCCCCAAATTCAACCCATGGTCGGCCTATCCGATCACCTTTGATCGTAGGGATCATCCGACTAGTATCCATCATGGGGGTTCTGCTGCCCTAGTACTCGATCCAATAATCGATGGATACCATCTCACACGAGTCCTTATGGACGTCGACAGCAGTCTCAATCTGATATACCAGGACACTGTCTGCAAGATGGGGATAGACCCGTCAAGAATCAAGCCAAGCAGCACGACCTTTAAAGGAGTGATACCGGGCATAGAAGCCCGCTGCACAGACTCTTTAACATTGGAGGTCATATTCGGCTCTCCCGATAACTTTCGAATCGAAGAGCTAATCTTCGACAAAGCTCCGTTCCAAAGTGGCTATCATGCACTACTCGGAAGAACGGCATTCGCCCGCTTTAATGCAGTCCCGCATTATGCTTATTTAAAGCTCAAAATGCCTGGACTACGTGGCGTCATCGCGGTCAATGGAAATATGGAGCGCTCTCTGCGTACGGAGGAGGACACTGCGGCCCTAGCAGCCGAAGTCCAAAACGGCATATTCAAGCCGAACAGCTCATCGGTCGTTAAGACCGCGGACACAGCTAAATGTGTCCGGCATACGCCTCAGTGCGGCAGCTCAGATGAACCTGAGCTTGATTAGCAGCTATGCCCCCATCGACTGCCCCATACGGTGGTAGCATACGTGCCTCGTGTACACAATTATGCCCTTAAAATTCCTTGGGCGGCACTGGGGGCACACTGCATACAAATAGTCCATAGTTCGGCTCGACCCTATTTGGGCCCTAAAATTATCTTTCAAGGTTCATTAAACAAACCAGCTTTGTTTACAGCCACACTGGATTCTTTTTTCCAGGTTTTTTCCTTTTCTTTTTTTTTTACAGATGGCCATCACACTTCCCCCTTCAAGGACACAACACAAAGGAGAAAACGGCGCAGACGTGCAACAGGGCTCTGCGCTAAGGTTTGTTTTTAGATTAAGACCATGTGTAAACCTTTTATCTCTTTTTGTTTTATACTTTTCTTGCATGTAAAATGTCCAAGTTATCGGCATTATCTGTAAGTATACGGCTCGCCGTACTAGAACGGGATATTATAGAAGCAACTTGGTTCATATTGCGTTTGGAGTTTTATTCTCTCACCACATGTGTTCTCTCCCCATGTCAGATTGCCACATGTGCCTTGACACCAGGGTCCACTCCCAGGGGCTGTATTCGGCCCGGTATATGTTGAAAAGTCCGAACACCTATAGGGCGTGTTCGGCGTCGTGGATATTGCTTTATATGCATCAGTTCTGAATCATGTCTTGGGTCAATAGTTGGGTTGCCCAGCTCCTGTGCTTACCCCTACGTTCCCGATTGTTCAGCTAGGGTGTAAAGGGAGAACTACTGCGATTGTACTTCTGGTTCGTCCGGTCAAGTACCTCAGTAGAGAAAGCCGAAAACTGACTGTCATGATAGGCGCAAATCTGGTCTGCGATCCGGTGACTTAGTGTCATACTACGATCGATGGAGATCTACCCCGTGTTATACGAAGGGTTGATTTTTTTCCCAGCCGCGTACAAATGGATACCTTAATTCGGAAACACCATATACGCACCAGGGGCTAGTACTTAGTCCCACTCGTCAAACTCCTATGGCTAAGTGAAAGCAATAAAGCCGCAAAGTCTGATTGCCTGGTTCGCTAAGCATACACCTCCTACATGGAGCAAGACGTTGGATAAATAGTGTTTATGCATATGACCGAACACCCCAATAATATTTACATGGGGGCTGAAGCCGACGACTAGAAACTTTCAGATTTAAATAAACGGCCGCATAGGAGGTGAAAGTCGCTCACATTATAATAGCGCACAATTATATATACATCAGCTCATAAGCTTAACTCTTTACAACCGGATACAATTACTCAAAGGTAATATCCTTTGAGCACTGGGCTTCTACAAGGCGGGCGCCTTCTATGACGTCCTCAAAGTATCTCTCCGGCTTGCGGTGCTCCTTGCCTTCGGGCTGGCCAGCAATGTCTATGTATTTCGCCTTCATCTTCACCCAGTGCATTTTCACACGAGCGAAGGCCATCCGAGCACCCTCTATGCAGGCCGAACGCTTCAATGCGTTGACCCGCAGACTCGCTTCGACGAGCCGCTTCACCAATCCGAAGTAGCTACTTGGGATTAGCTCAGCGGGCCACAGCCGGACTATCAGGTCCTTCATGGTTGAACCCGCCATGTTGTGCAGCTCGACCAACTGCTTCATCTGGTCGTTGAGGGGCACTGGATGTTTTGGCGCATTGAACTGTGATCAGAACAGCTTCTCCGTGTTGTTCCCCTCCTGGGCTCGGAAGTATTGGGCGGCGTCAGCACTGCTCCTCGGGAGATACGCAAACACGCCTGGAGAACTCCATAACCATGTCAGCCCAAGGTACTTCTTCCCTCCAAAGATGCTCTGTAAGAGAAAAGTCTTACCATATGCTATGTCCCGCGCCTGCTTGACTTCCTCATAGACGCTGCGTGACTCGCTTCGCGCCTCCTGGGCAGCATTGACTGCCGCAGTGAGCTTGGATGCTTGTTTCGAAGTTGTTTTTTCTAATGCCTCGCATTTGCGAATAGCATCGTTGAGCTCACTTTCGACCTCGGCCACCCGAGCCTCGTGCTTTTGGCACGCGGCCTTTTCGGCCTCTAGATTGGCAACCGCTTTGTCATCGGCTGCCTTGCTCGCTTCGGCCTCCTTCTTGGCCTTCACGAGGTCGCCCTTGAGGGCGTCGAGCTCAGTGACGCCAACTGTTTAATACAGAATATCACAACGAGTTTATACTCATAATCAATTAAAATTATTAGTCTTCTTGACATCTCAATTTTGCAAATCTGCATACCTTGTGTCTCATCCAAACGATGGTTGACGTGGTCGAGGTCCGCGTTGGCCTCCGAGAGCTTCTGATTTAGTTCGGCAACTTCTGCAGCTTGTGCAGTTGCCGCAACTAGTGAAGCCTGTTCAAATGCAAAATCATACAGTTTAGCTCTATAATATGCTAAATTATGGATACTTCGTCCGATTCTGATCAGAATCACACAAAGCATCAGGAGCTACTGGCTATATATGTTCATATAAAATAAATAAAGTTCCATAAAGCACATTACATTGCATACCTCGAAGCCTGTTAGTAGGTTGTTGAAGGCTTCATTCTGTCCGCCTTTGACGGACTGAATCTTCTTCACCACCGCACCCATTATGGTGCGGTGCTCCTCCACGATGGAAGCACTTTCTAGTGCTCCCTCCAGAGGGTCCTGAAGGAAATATGCCCTAGAGGCAATAATAAAGTTATTATTTCTTTCCTTATATCATGAAAAATATTTATTATTCATGCTAGAATTGTATTAACTGGAAACTTAGTACATGTGTGAATACATACACAAAACAGAGTGTCCCTAGTATGCCTCTACTAGACTAGCTCATTGATCAAAGATGGTTATGTTTCCTAGCCATAGACATGAGTTGTCATTTGATCAACGGGATCACATCATTAGGAGAATGATGTGATGGACAAGGGCCATCTATTAGCTTAGCACTATGATCATTTAGTTGTACTGCTATTGCTTTCTTCATGACTTATACATGTTCCTATGACTATGAGATTGTGCAACTCCCGAATACCGGAGGAACACCTTGTGTGATGTCTAACGTCACAGCGTAACTGGGTGATTATAAAGATGCTCTACAGGTGTCTCCGAAGGTATTCGCGGTGTTGGCATAGATCAAGAATAGGATTTGTCACTCCGAGTGTCGGAGAGGTATCTCTGGGCCCTCTCGGTAATACACATCATAATAAGCCTTGCAAGCAAATGACTAATGAGTTAGTCACGGGATGATGTATTACGGAACGAGTAAAGAGACTTGCCGATAACGAGATTGAACTAGGTATTGAGATACCGACGATCGAATCTCGGACAAGTAACATGCCGATGACAAAGGGAACAACGTATGTTGTTATGCGGTTTGACCGATAAAGATCTTCGTAGAATAAGTAGGAGCCAATATGAGCATCCAGATTCCGCTATTGGTTATTGACCGGAGATGAATCTCGGGCATGTCTACATAGTTCTCGAACCCGTAGGGTCCGCACGCTTAACATTTGATGACGATCTGTATTATGAGTTTATGAGTTTTGATGTACCGAAGGTAGTTCGGAGTCTCGGATAAGATCACGGATATGACAAGGAGTCTCGGAATGTCCGAGACGTAAAGATTGATATATTGGACGACTATATTCGGACACCGGAAGTGTTCCGGAAAAGTTTCGGATTTAGCCAGAGTGCCGGAGGGGGTTACCGGAACCCCCTTGAGGGAGTATGGGCCATAGTGGGCCTATGAGGGAAAGAGAGGGGCAGCCCATAGGGCTGGCCGCACCCCCTAGTGTTCCTAGTTGGACTAGGAAAAGGGGGGAGGCGCCACCTCTCCTTTCCTTCTCCTCTCCCCTTTCCTTTCCTACTCCTAGTAGGAATAGGAAAGGGGATTCCTATTCCTACTAGGAGTAGGAATCCTACTCCTGGCGCGCCTTAGAAGGCCGGCCGCACCTCCCCCCTTGCTCCTTTATAAACGGGGGCAGGGGCACCCAAAGACACAGAAGAAACATTGTTCTAGCCGTGTGTGGTGCCCCCCTCCATAGAAACACATGACGGCTTCTCGCCCCTCGTTGGTTACCCCAAGTGGAAGGTTTGAGATGTAGTGTAGCGGAAGTTTTCCCTTGGCAAAGATACCAAGGATCGATTTCCCCTGAGACTCCCAGTTTCAACAAGAAGGTGTCAACTGCTAACGGCGCCAGGTATTAGCAATCAACGTGGACCTGCACACAGATACAAATAACTTTGCTCCCAACGAGTACAGAGAGGTTGTCAATCCCTCCGGCCTTGTAGTTTACAAAGGATCAAACACAAGTGATAGTAGTGATAGATATTGCTGCAATAGTAAATAAAAGCGGAAAGTAAATAGCGGATGTGATCAATGATGGTAATATGGACCGGAGTCCCATGATGTTCACTAGTGATGTCTCTCTCCCAAAAGACGATAAAACTGCTATGTGAGGTAAACGAATTACAGCTGGGCAATTGATAGGACCATGTGCGCAAACCAATGCTGACTAAGTTGCAAGAAAGGTAGAGGTTCAAAGCATGGGCGGTACGCCAAAGTAAGTAGACCGAAATCCATCTGCATCTACTACTAATCATCCACCTTGAGATATCTATCCAGAACATCTCGCTGGTATTAAGTTGCGAGTCCCACCCATAGTGTAAACTCAAAGCAACAGACAACTGCATTAAAAGAACTTTGCGTAAAGTAAACAATCCTTGCACCCGCGGGCACAAGCACCGTTGTTTTCCCCCTTGTGGCAACAGCACATCCCCTAGACTCATGTTTCTGTCACTCAAGCTAGTCATCGAGGGGCATGAACCCACAATCAAGCATAACGTTCCCTCTTGGAGTCACTACCTACTACTTGGCCAAAGCAATAAATAACAACGGAGAAAATGCAAGAATTACTTACGAACATAAATATAAAAGAGGTGAATCAAATATATTACTCAAACACAATCTGAACATAATCTCATAATCCATCGGATCCCAGCAAACTCATCATAGCAACAGCATAAGGATTACATATGTGCCTCGATCATGTAGGGCAGCTCACGAGGACTAATTAGTGAAGCACAAGAACGGGAGGAGAACATCACATAGCTACTGGTCATGGACCCATGGTCCAAGGGAGACTACTCACAACTCATCCGGGAGGCGTCCATGGTGGTGGAGAAGCTCCCGGTGGTGATCCTCCCCTCCGCCAGGGTGCCGGGAAGAGTTCTCCTGGTGCTCCCGATCTTGGAAGCGGCGGCGGCGGCGGAACAGAGATGAGATCGCGAAAAAGAGTTCCCGTCTCAAGGGTTTCGGGACACGATATAAATATATGCCAAAGGGGGGCATCAGACGAGGCTCGGGGGGCCCAGGCGCCCCCCGGCGCGGCCCAGGGGGGGCGCGCCACCAGGGCGTCTGGAGCCCTGGTGGCCCCCCTCCGGCTGTGCTTCGGGTGCCTCGTAGCTTCTGGAACGCTGATTTTTTATATAATTTTTCGGGATTTTTCTGGCAGTTCTCGTAATGGGAAAACCTGAAATACAAAAACAACCGAAAACAGAAACTGGCACTGGGGTGCACTGAGTTAATAGGTTAGTCCAAATATGATCAAAAGTGTATGGAAGTGTATAAATATCATAGCAATATCACCCAAAAGAGGCATGGAGCAAGCAGAAATTATAGATACGTTTTGGTCGTATCAACATCCCCAAGCTTAATTCCTGCTCGTCCTCGAGTAGGTAAATGATAACAAGAATAATTTCTGTGGTGACATGCTATTAACCATATAGGACTTTTTCATAGTCACATGACAAAAGCTTACTGAGACAATGAATCTATAGTAATTAAGTTGCCTCATGAGAAAATCACAAAGAACTAAAAGTTTTACAATATGATACTGAAACATCAAATAGATTTGCAATGAGCATGGTGTGCAAATATGATAAAGTGATATCTCGCTTGCCCCCTTTAGTCAAGCAAAACATAAATGCAGGGGCACCTCCAAGGTTTAAGTGATGACTAGATACAATGATTTCAGAATAAACAATATCACAATCATGCAAAAGACAATGCTACTTTGGGACAATGCACATTACACTCAGAATGACAATCATGCTCTCAGTAGTTGGTGCTTTTAAAAGAAGGTGGAGACTCTCAAACCGTGGCTTTTGTTGGCAAGGTTGAAAACCCGTAGTCGAAAACAAAGACAAAACATGTACCAGAGCTCTTGGTTTTAAAAACAGAGGTAATAATATATTTTTTAGATCATGCATGTTTCGTCAACGAATGCTAGCAGACAACTCAATCACTTCTTGAGATGGACAAGTTTCGAGGAACGGCTCCCGAATGAGGACGATCACATCCTCTTAATCTCCTTTGTTTATCACTGCCAAAGTTTTCTGATTTCTCATGAACAAAGCGTGAAGGAGGGTTTGTTTGTTATATTATCTTTTTGAGCCGGGCGCACTCAATGCCAGTTCCTTCTCGTATTATGGGTTTGCACATTATACATGCAATCCCGGGGTGAAGCTTATCCAACTTAAAAAGATCATGAATTAACTACTACTTCCTCATGAACTTACAACAGAGGAACAAAATAGGATTGCATTTTCTTTTTGAATAATTTCGAGATGGTACATGAAAGTCTCCGTTAGGAATGGCAGGTAAATACCATGTAGGAAGGTATGGTGGACTCATATGGCATAACTGGTTTAAAAGAATTTGGATGCACAAGCAGTCAGTCCGCTTAGTACAGGTGGAGGTTAGCAAAAGACTGGGAGCGACCAACTAAGAGAGCAATGACGGTCATAATCATGCAGAGCGACAAAGCAACATTGAATCAGGCATGGAAGTTATATCGCTACTCAAAAACAAAAGATCATCAAGGCTTGACAGACTTTCTTTACAGTCTTAAATATGCGTGAGCATACGCCAAGTCAATCAAAATAAATTTTTCAAGGAAGATATTACTAAACCATACCACATCATAGGCAAACAAATCATGTTGGTACTCCAATAACACATTGGGAACCCCCCAGCTATTTGAGACTAACCATAAGAAAACATGAACTACTAAGCGCCATTATGCACGTAGCATCTTTATCATAGACATATCAACCAATGCAACGGAAGCAAACTATCTTAATAAGATAATCATGATAAATAAAGAGAGTTCAAGCAACCAACTAAACAAAAGCTCTTTTAAAAAGATAAGCATGAAAGTTAAGAGCTAAGCATGATAGTAGCTATTAAAAGACGAAGAACACACACAGCAAAGATAGACATGAAAATTCTATGTTATGTTCTAGGTAGAAGTGGAGCGTGTTTCTCTCCCACATAAAGAAAGCTGAGTTCCGACTCGTTATGAAAAGCTAAGGAAAACTAAAAAGGAAAACTAAAAGCAAGACGCTCCAAGCAGAGCACATAACACATGAAGTGATAAAAATATAGTGGAACGAAAGACGAACTGATAATGTTGATGGAGAAGGGGATGCACGGGGGCATCCCCAAGCTTAGACGCTTGAGTCTCCTTGAATATTTCTTGGGGGTGCATGGGGGCATCCCCAAGCTTGAGCGTTTGACACTCCTGAATCTTTTTATCTTCTTCCCTCGCACACTTGAAAACACCCTTCATACATAACTCATCATAATCTGATTAGCGAGGTTAGTACCCATAATAAAATAATTGTTCCTTGCTGGAAATAAGGATATTCTTGAAGATCTACTGTTTCTCAAGATTGCCAAAAGGTTTTTGGAAAGAAAAAGCAAGCTCTAGGTTTGCAAAATGAAGGAAAGGCAAAGCAGGACATAATCTGTGAAAAACAGAACAGCAGGTAGTAAATGATTTTTTCGGGGCACTTCTGCAACTCTAATAAAAAAACTCAGAACAGACGCCCGAAATCCAATTGTATAGAGCACGCTGTCGAAAAAATTCAGACCAAAAAAATGATCTGGTGATTTTATACGAATTTTTCTGTCCAAGGACAGAATCTGTTTCCTGGACAGCACGTCACAACTTTTGAACTTTCTTGCAATCAGAGGCTAAACTTGGCACAAAGCTGAAAAGAAAAGATACAATGATGATGTTACTCTAGTAACAAACATCAAGACCACTAAAAACTGAAAGAACAAACTGAAAGCAAAGATAACAAGGGTTGTCTCCCTAGAGCTCTTTCTTTATAGCCATAAAGATAGGCTTAAGACCTTAATGATGCTCTCGTAGGAATAAGAGTTGAAGAACAAAAGAGAGCATCAAGAAGCAAATACCAAACACATTTAAGCCTAACATGCTTCCTATGCATAGGAATATTGCAATACAATAATTCATTGAAGCACAAAGCAATAAGCATAGGAAGACAAAACAAGTGCAGCTTCAAAACCTTCAACATAAAGAGAGGGAACTTGGTATTATTGAAATATCTATAAGCATATGTTCCCTTCTCATAATAATTTTTAGTGGGATCACGAATAAACTCAACAATATAAGCATCACATAAAGCATTGTTACCATGATCCACATGCAAAAAGGTATCATTACTCTTTATATAAGCAAAATCTTTCTTATTAGGAATAGTGAGAGTAAAGCAATCATAACCATCATGGTAATCAATGTATTTAGGAGGCATATCATAATCATAATAAATTTTATCCTCAATAGTAGGTGGACTGAAAACATCATACTCATCATTGTAATCATCATATATAGGAAGCAAAGTATCATCTTCAAAAGTTGGGGGACTAAAAATATCATGTTCATCAAACGTGTCATCCCCAAGCTTAGAGCTTTCCATGTCATTAGCAATATTGATATTCAAGGAAAGCATACTAATAACATCACCACCGTCATGATTGTTATGCAAATAATAAAGTTCCATAGGTTTTTTAATTTTCTCTTCAAACACATCATGTCCCAAAGCAAGGTAGAGCTTATAAAGCTCTCTCATATTTTTGTTGTTTTCCATTAAGCAAAACTAGTGAAAAGACATAAAGAAAACTGAAAGGTAAACTAACAAGACTAAAAGCAGAGACAAAAGATAGTGTGCAACTCCCCTATCTTGAAGAGTGGAGTCCCCGGCAACGGCGCCAGAAAACTTTGCTTGATGGCTTCTCGCCCCTCGTTGGTTACCCCAAGTGGAAGGTTTGAGACGCAGTGTAGCGGAAGTTTTCCCTTGGCAAAGATACCAAGGATCGATTTCCCCTGAGACTCCAAGTTTCAACAAGAAGGTGTCAACTGCTAACGGCGCCAGATGTTAGCAATCAACGTGGACCTGCACACAGATACAAATAACTTTGCTCCCAATGAGTACAGAGAGGTTGTCAATCCCTCCGGCCTTGTAGTTTACAAAGGATCAAACACAAGTGATAGTAGTGATAGATATTGCTGCAATAGTAAATAAAAGCGGAAAGTAAATAGCGGATGTGATCAATGATGGTAATATGGACCGGAGTCCCATGATGTTCACTAGTGATGTCTCTCTCCCAAAAGACGATAAAACTGCTATGTGAGGTAAACGAATTACAGCTAGGCAATTGACAGGACCATGTGCGCAAACCAATGCTGACTAAGTTGCAAGAAAGGTAGAGGTTCAAAGCATGGGCGGTACGCCAAAGTAAGTAGACCGAAATCCATCTGCATCTACTACTAATCATCCACCTTGAGATATCTATTCAGAACATCTCGCTGGTATTAAGTTGCGAGTCCCACCCATAGTGTAAACTCAAAGCAACAGACAACTGCATTAAAAGAACTTTGCGTAAAGTAAACAATCCTTGCACCCGCGGGCACAAGCACCGTTGTTTTCCCCCTTGTGGCAACAGCACATCCCCTAGACTCATGTTTCTGTCACTCAAGCTAGTCATCGAGGGGCATGAACCCACAATCAAGCATAACGTTCCCTCTTGGAGTCACTACCTACTACTTGGCTAAAGCAATAAATAACAACGGAGAACATGCAAGAATTACTTACGAACATAAATATAAAAGAGGTGAATCAAATATATTACTCAAACACAATCTGAACATAATCTCATAATCCATCGGATCCCAGCAAACTCATCATAGCAACAGCATAAGGATTACATATGTGCCTCGATCATGTAGGGCAGCTCACGAGGACTAATTAGTGAAGCACAAGAACGGGAGGAGAACATCACATAGCTACTGGGCATGGACCCATGGTCCAAGGGAGACTACTCACAACTCATCCGGGAGGCGTCCATGGTGGTGGAGAAGCTCCCGGTGGTGATCCTCCCCTCCGGCAGGGTGCCGGGAAGAGTTCTCCTGGTGCTCCCGATCTTGGAAGCGGCGGCGGCGGCGGAACAGAGATGAGATCGCGAAAAAGAGTTCCCGTCTCGAGGGTTTCGGGACACGATATAAATATATGCCAAAGGGGGGCATCAGACGAGGCTCTAGGGGTCCAGGCGCCCCCCCGGCGTGGCCCAGGGGGTGCGCGCCACCAGGGCGCCTGGAGCCGTGGTGGCCCCCCTCCGGCTGTGCTTCGGGTGCCTGGTAGCTTCTGGAACACTGATTTTTTATATAATTTTTCCGGGATTTTTCTGGCAGTTCTCGTAATGGGAAAACCTGAAATACAAAAACAGCCGAAAACAGAAACTGGCACTGGGGTGCACTGAGTTAATAGGTTAGTCCAAATATGATCAAAAGTGTATGGAAGTGTATAAATATCATAGCAATATCACCCAAAAGAGGCATGGAGCAAGCAGAAATTATAGATACGTTTTGGACGTATCAACACACCTCGGTCATATCGTTGCAGTGCTTAGGCGAAGCCCTGCGCCGGTAGCTTCATCAGCTCCGTCACCACTCCGTCGTGCTGACGAAACTCTCCAGCGAAGTTCTACTAGATCAAGAGCTCGTGGGACGTCATCAAGCTGAACGTGTGTTGAACGCGGAGGCTCCGTACGTTCGGTGCTTGATCAGTTGGATCGCGAAGAAAGTTCGACTACATCAACCGCGTCACTAGACACTTCCGCTTTCGTTCTACGAGGGTACGTAGACACACTCTCCCCTCTCGTTGCTATACATCTGGTAGATAGATCTTGCGTGATCGTAGGAAAATTTTGAAATACTACGTTCCCCAACAGTGGCATCATGAGCCAGGTCTATGCGTAGATGATATGCACGAGTAGAACACAAGTGAGTTGTGGACGATACTAGTCATAATGCTTACCAGCATGTCATACTTTGATTTGGCGGTATTGTTGGATGAAGCGGCCCGGACCGACATTACGCATACGCTTACGCGAGACTGGTTCTACCGACGTGCTTCGCACACAGGTGGCTGGCGGGTGTCAGTTGCTCCAATTTTAGTTGAAACAAGTGTGGCTACGCCCTGTCCTTGTGAAGATTAAAACAGCACATACTTGACGAAATATCGTTGTGGTTTTGTATGCGTAGGTAAGAACGGTTATTGCTAAGCCCGTAGCAGCCACGTAAAACTTGCAACAACAAAGTAGAGGACGTCTAACTTGTTTTTGCAGGGCATGTTGTGATGTGATATGGTCAAGACATGATAAGTGATACGTTATTGTATGAGATGATCAAGTTTTGTAAAGTTATGGCAACTAGCAGGAGCCATATGGTTGTCGCTTTATTGTATGAAATGCAATCGCCATGTAATTGCTTTACTTTATCACTAAGCGGTAGCGATAGTCGTAGAAGCAATAGTTGGTGAGACGACAACGATGCTACGATGGAGATCAAGGTGGCGCGCCGGTGACGATGGTGATCATGACGGTGTCTTGGCGATGGAGATCAAAGGCACAAGATGATGATGGCCATATCATATCACTTATATTGATTGCATGTGATGTTTATCTTTTATGCATCTTATTTTTCTTAGATCGACGGTAGCATTATAAGATAATCTCTCACTAAATTTCAAGGTATAAGTGTTCTCCTGAGTATGCACCGTTGCGAAAGTTCGTCATGCCGAGACACCACGTGATGATCGGGTGTGATAAGCTCTACGTTCACATACAACGGGTGTAAGCTAGTTTTGCACACGCAGAATACTCGGGTTAAACATGACGAGCCTGGCATATGCAGATATGGCCTCGAAACACTGGAGACCGAAAAGTCGAGCGTGAATCATATAGTAGATATGATCAACATAAGATGTTCACCATTGAAAACTACTCCATCTCACGTGATGGTCGGACATGGTTTAGTTAATATGGATCACGTGATCACTTAGATGATTAGAGAGATGTCTATCTAAGTGGGAGTTCTTTAGTAATTTGATTAATTGAACTTTAATTTTATCATGAACATAGTCCTGGTAGTATTAGCATATCTATGTTGTAGATCAATAGCTCGCGTTATAGCTCCCCTATGTTTTTGATATGTTCCTAGAGAAAACTAAGTTGAAAGATGTTAGTAGCAATGATGCGGACTAGGTCCATGATCTGAGGATTATCCTCATTGCCGCACAGAAGTATTATGTCCTTGATGCACCGCTAGGTGACAAACCTATTGCAAGAGAAGATGCAGACGTTATGAACGTTTGACAAGCTCGGTATGATGACTACTTGATAGTTTAGTGCACCATGCTTTACGGCTTATAACCAGGATTTCAAAAATGTTTTGAATACCACTGAGCATATGAGATGTTCCAAGAGTTGAAATTAGTATTTCATACTCATGCCCATGTCGAGAGGTAAAAGACCTCTGACAGTACTTTGCCTACAAGATGGAGGAGAATAGCTCAACCAGTGAGCATGTGCTCAGATTGTCTGGGTACTACAATTGCTTGAATCAAGTGGGAGTTAATCTTCCAGATAAGATAGTAATTGACAAAGTTCTCTAGTCACTATCACAAAGTTAGTAGAACTTCGTGATGAACTATAATATGCAAGGGATGACGAAGTAATTCCCAAGCTCTTCGCAATGCTGAAATCGGCGAAGGTAGAAATCAAGAAAGAACATCAAGTGTTGATGGTTAACAAGACCACTTGTTTCAAGAAAAGGGCAAAGGGATAGAAGGGGAACTTCAAGAAGAATGACAAGCAAGTTTTCACTCCCATGAAGAAACCCAAAGCTAAACTCAAGCCTAAAACTAAGTGCTTCTACTGCAAAGGAAATGATCACTGGAAGTGTAACTGCCCTAGATACTTGGCGGATAAGAAGGATGGCAAAGTGAACAAAGGTATATTTGATATACAGATTATTGATGTGTATTTTACTAGTGTTCGTAGCAACCCCTGGGTATTTGATACCAGTTCAGTTGCTAAAATTAGTAACTCAAAACGAGAGTTGCAGAATGAACAGAGACTAGTTAAAGGTGAAGTGACGATGTCTATTGGAAGTGGTTCCAAGATTGATATGATCATCATGGCACACTCCCTATACTTTCGGGATTAGTGTAGAACCTAAATAAATGTTATTTGGCATTTGCATTGAGCATGAATATGATTTGATCATGTTTGTTGCAATACGGTTATTCATTTAAAGTCATAGAATAATTGTTATTCTGTTTACATCAATAAAACCTTCAATGGTCATACACCCAATGAAAATAGTTTGTTGGATCTCGATCGTAGTGATACACATATTCATAATATTGAAGCCAAAAGATGCAAGGTTAATAATGATAGTGCAACTTATTTTGGCACTGCCGTTTAGGTCATATTGGTGTAAAGCGCATGAAGAAACTCCATAGTGATGGACTTTTGGAATCACTTGATTATGAATCACTTGGTGTTTGCGAACCATGCCTCATGGGCAAGATGACTAAAACTCCGTTCTCCGGAACAATAGAGCGAGTAACAGTTTTGTTGGAAATCATACATACTGGTGTATGTGGACCGATGAGTGTTGAAGCTCGCGGCGGGTATCGTTATTTTCTGACCTTCACTGATGATTTGAGCATATATGGGTATATCTACTTGATGAAGCACAAGTCTGAAACATTTGAGAAGTTCAAAGAATTTCAGAGTGAAGTAGAGAATCATCGTAACAGGAAAATAAAGTTTCTATTATCTGATCGTGGAGGTGAATATTTGAGTTACGAGTTTAGTCTTCATTTGAAACAATGTGGAATAGTTTCACAACTCCCGCCACCCGGAACACCAGAGCGTAATGGTGTGTCTGAACGTCGTAACCGTACTTTATTAGATATGGTGCGGTCTATGATGTCTCTTAAAGATTTACCACTATCGTTTTGGGTTATGTATCAGAGACAGCTGCATTCACATTAAATAGGGCAACATCTAAATCCGTTGAGACGATGCCTTATGAATTGTGGTTTGGCAAGAAACCAAAGTTGTCGTTTCTTAAAGTTTGGGGCTGCGATGCTTATGTGAAGAAGCTTCAACCTGATAAGCTCGAACCCAAATCGGAGAAATGTGTCTTCATATGATACCCAAAGAGACTGCTGGGTACACCTTCTATCACAGATCCAAAGGCAAGATATTCGTTTCTAAGAATGGACCCTTTCTAGAGAAGGAGTTTCTCTCGAAAGAAGAGAGTGGGAGGAAAGTGGAACTTGATGAGGTAATTGTACCTTCTCCCGAATTGGGAAGTAGTACATCATAGAAACTAGTTCCAGTGATTCCTACACCAATTAGTGAGGAAGCTAATGATGATGATCATGAAACTTCGGATCAAGTTACTGTTGAACTTCGTAGAACAACCAGAGTACATTCCACGCCAGAGTGGTACGGCAACCCGGTTTTGGAAGTCATGTTACTAGACCATGATGAACCTACAAACTATGAGGAAGCGAAGATGAGCCCAAATTCCGCAAAATGGCTTGAGGCCATGAAATCTGAGATGGGATCCATGTATGAGAACAAAGTGTGGACTTTGGTTGACTTGCTCGATGATCGGCAAGCCATTAAAAATAAATGGATCTTTAAGAGGAAGACTGACGCTGATGGTAATGTTACTATCTACAAAGCTCGACTCGTTGCAAAAGGTTTTTGACAAGTTCAAGGTGTTGACTACGATGAGATTTTCTCACTCGTAGCGATGCTTAAGTCTGTCCGAATCATGTTAGCAATTGCCGCATTTTATGAAATCTGGCAAATGGATAACAAAAATGCATTCCTTAGTAGATTTATTAAAGAAGAGTTGTATATGATGCAATCGGAAGGTTTTGTCAATCCTAAATGTGCTAACAAAATGTGCAAGCTCCAGCGATCCATCTATGGACTGGTGCAAGCATCTCGGAGTTGGAATATACGCTTTGATAAGTTGATCAAAGCATATAGTTTTATACAGACTTGCGGTGAAGCCTGTATTTACAAGAAAGTGAGTGGGAGCACTATAGCCTTTCTGATAAGTATATGTGAATGACATATTGTCAATCAGAAATGATGTAGAATTTTCTAGAAATCATAAAGGAGTGTTTGAAAGGAGTTTTTCAAAGAAAAACCTCGGTAAAGCTGCTTACATATTAAGCATCAAGATCTATAGAGATAGATCAAGACACTTGATAAGTTTTTTCAATGAGTACATACCTTGACAAGATTTTGAAGTAGTTCAAAATGGAACAGTCAAAGAAAGAGTTCTTGCCTGTGTTGCAAGGTATGCAGTTGAGTAAGACTCAAAACCTGACCACGACAGAAGATAGAGAAAGAATGAAAGTCATTCCCTATGCCTCAGTCATAGGTTCTACAAAGTATGCCATGCTGTGTACCAAACCTGTTGTGTACCTTGCCATGAGATTGAGAAGGAGGTACAATAGTGATCCAGGAGTAGATCACTGGACAACGGTCAAACTTATCCTTAGAGGTCTAAGGAAATATTTCTCGGTTATGGAGGTGATAAAGAGTTTGTTGTAAAGAGTTACGTCTATGCAAGCTTTAACACCGATCTGGATGACTCTGAGTCTCGATCTGGATACATATTGAAAGTGGGAGAAATTAGCTAAAGTAGCTCCGTGCACAACATTGTAGACATAGAAATTTGCAAAAATACATACGGATCTGAATGTAACAGACCCGCTGACTAAACTTCTCACGAAGCAAAACATGATCATACCTTAGTACTCTTTGGGTGTTAATCACATGACGATGTGAACTAGATTGTTGACTCTAGTAAACCCTTTTGGTATTGGTCGCATGGCGATAAGAACTATGGGTGTTAGTCACATGGTGATGTGAACTATTGGTGTTAATCACATGGTGATGTGATCTAGATTATTGACTCTAGTGCAAGTGGGAGACTGAAGGAAATATGCCCTAGAGGCAATAATAAAGTTATTATTTATTTCCTTATATCATGATAAATGTTTATTATTCATGCTAGAATTGTATTAACTGGAAACTTAGTACATGTGTGAATACATAGACAAAATTGAGTGTCCCTAGTATGCCTCTACTAGACTAGCTCATTGATCAAAGATGGTTATGTTTCCTAGCCATAGACATGAGTTGTCATTTGATCAACGGGATCGCATCATTAGGAGAATGATGTGATGGACAAGACCCATCCATTAGCTTAGCACTATGATCGTTTAGTTTTACTGCTATTGCTTTCTTCATGACTTATACACGTTCCTATGACTATGAGATTATGCAACTCCCAAATACCGGAGGAACACCTTGTGTGCTATCAAACGTCACAATGTAACTGGGTGATTATAAAGATGCTCTACAGGTGTCTCCGAAGGTATTTGTGGTGTTGGCATAGATCAAGAATAGGATTTGTCACTCCGAGTGTCGAAGACGTATCTCTGGGCCCTCTCGGTAATACACATCATAATAAGCCTTGCAAGCAAATGACTAATGAGTTAGTCACGGGATGATGTATTACGGAACAAGTAAAGAGACTTGCCGATAACGAGATTGAACTAGGTATTGAGATACCGACGATCGAATCTCGGACAAGTAACATGCCGATGACAAAGGGAACAACGTATGTTGTTATGCGGTTTGACCGATAAAGATCTTCGTAGAATATGTAGGAGCCAATATGAGCATCCAGGTTCCGTTATTGGTTATTGATCGGAGATGAATCTCGGTCATGTCTACATAGTTCTCGAACCCGTAGGGTTCGCACGCTTAACGTTTGATGACGATCGGTATTATGAGTTTATGAGTTTTGATGTACCAAAGGTAGTTAGGAGTCCCGGATGAGATCACGGACATGACGAGGAGTCTCGGAATGTCCGAGACGTAAAGATTGATATATTGGACGACTATATTCGGACACCGGAAGTGTTCCGGAAAAGTTTCGGATTTAACCGGAGTGCCGAAGGGGGTTACCGAAACCCCCCTGAGGGAGTATGGGCCATAGAGGGCCTATGAGGGAAAGAGAGGGGCAGCCCATAGGGTTGTCCGCACCCCCCTAGGGTTCCTAGTTGGACTAGGAAAAGGGGGGAGGCGCCACCTCTCATTTCCTTATCATCTCCCCCTTCCTTTCCTACTCCTAGTAGGAATAGGAAAGGGGATTCCTATTCCTACTAGGAGTAGGAATCCTACTCCTGGCGCGCCTTAGAAGGCCAGTCGCACCTCCCCCCTTGCTCCTTTATATACAGGGGCAGGGGGCACCCAAAGACACAGAAGAAACATTGTTCTAGCCGTGTGCGGTGCCCCCCTCCACAGAAACACACCTCGGACATATCGTTGCAGTGCTTAGGCGAAGCCCTGCGCCGGTAGCTTCATCATCTCCGTCACCACTCCGTCATGCTGATGAAACTCTCCCGCGAAGTTCTACTAGATCAAGAACTCGTGGGACTTCATCAAGCTGAACATGTGCTGAACGCGGAGGCTCTGTACATTCGGTGCTTGATCGGTTGGATCGCGAAGAAAGTTCGACTACATCAACCGCGTCACTAGACGCTTCCGCTTTCGGTCTACGAGGGTACATAGACACACTCTCCCCTCTCGTTGCTATGCATCTAGTAGATAGATCTTGCGTGATCGTAGGAAAATTTTGAAATACTACGTTCCCCAACAGGTCCGGCGCCCCCGGATTGACGTCGGGCGCCGTAGGAACAGTTGTATCCTCCCCCACCTTGGGGGTCTAGTCTTCGTACTCCGGAGCCGCACTAGGCTCCGGACCAGTATTCGGTGGGGCCCTGGATTGTTTGGGCCCCCCGTCTTCGGTCTCCATGGGGACTATTTCCCCATGGTTAGCGGCAGCCGAGGTGTTACCCTCGGTCACCTTATCACCTGCCCCGCCCCCATCTCCTTGAGAAGGAGATGCACGCTGGGAGGACACTTCGGTGTCCCCGCGAGCCACGGGTGATGGAGCTCGAACCGGTGGGTCGCTCTCCCTAGGCTTCACCACAAAGCTATAGGTCAAAGAGTTCCCCTCCGATGAGGAGGTATTGGGGTGTGCTCAGGGAGGGCTGTAGGTCAGCAGGTGAGAAATACTTAAAAAGCATCAATATGTTGAATAAACAAAGTGCAGTAATTAATACATCCGAACAACTTACGTTTCGGCTAGGGGCTTCTCCCTAGGCTTCACCACAAAGCTGTGTTCGGACGATGAGTCCGAACGGGCGAGGAGGTTTAGCCTCCTCCGGGGTGCGGCCTTGCCTGCGTCAGCAGGGGTGATGGGCCTCGAACCCCTCGTTGGTTACCCCAAGTGGAAGGTGTAAGATGCAGTAAGTAGAAGTGTTTTCCCCTAGCAAAGATGCCAAGGATCGATTCCCCAGAGACTCCTAGGTTCAATAGGTAGGTGTCAATTGCTACGGCGCCAGATTAGTAGCAACCAACGTGGACCTGCACACAGATACAAATAACTTTGCTCCTAACGAGTACAGCGAGGTTGTCAATCTCTCCGGCCTTGTAGTTCACAAAGGGTTAAAAGCAATGATAGTAGTGATAGATAGTTTTTGCGATAGTAGATAAATAACGAAAAGTAAATAGTGGATGTGATCAATGATGGTAATATGGACCGGAGTCTCATGATGTTCACTAGTGATGTCTCTCTCCCAAAAGACGATAAAACAACTATGTGAGGTAAACAAATTACAGCTGGGCAATTGACAGGACCACGAACGCAAACCAATGCTGACTACATTGCAAGAAAGGTTGAGGTTCAAAGCATGGGCGGTACGCCAAAGTAAGTAGACCGAAATCCATCAATATCTACTACTAATCATCCACCTTGAGATATCTATCCAGAACATCTCGCTGGTATTAAGTTGCGAGTCCCACCCATAGTGTAAACTCAATGCAACAGACAACTGCATTAAAAGAACTTTGCGTAAAGTAAACAATCCTTGCACCCGCGGGCACAAGCACCGTTGTTTTCCCCCTTGTGGCAACAGCACATCCCCTAGACTCATGTTTCTGTCACTCAAGCTAGTCATCGAGGGGCATGAACCGACAATCAAGCATAACGTTCCCTCTTGGAGTCACTACCTACTACTCGGCCAAAGCAATAAGTAACAACGGAGAACATGCAAGAATTACTTATGAACTAAAATATAAAAGAGGTGAATCAAATATATTACTCAAGATCAATCTGAACATAATCTCATAATCCATCGGATCCCAGCAAACTCAACATAGCAACAGCATAAGGATTACATAGGTGCCTCGATCATGTAGGGCAGCTCACGAGGACTAATTAGTGAAGCACAAGAACGGGAGGAGAACATCACATAGCTACTGGTCATGGACTCATGGTCCAAGGGAGACTACTCACGAGTCATCCGGGAGGCGTCCATGGTGGTGGAGAAGCTCCCGGTGGTGATCCTCCCCTCCGGCAGGGTGTCGGGAAGAGTTCTCCTGGTGCTCCCGATCTTGGAAGCGGCGGCGGCGGCGGAACAGAGATGGGATCGGGAAAAGAAGTCCTGTTTCGAGGGTTTCGGAGAGTCCTTTAAATATATGCCAAAGTAGGGCACCGGGGGAGTCTCGGGGGGCCGAGGCGCCCCCCCGGCGCGGCCCAGGGGGGGCGCGCCCACAGGGCGCCTGGAGCCCCTGTGCCCCCCCCCCCCCAGGTTGCCCTTCGGACGCAGTGTTGTTTCCGGTTCACTGATTTTTTTATATAATTTTTCTGGATTTTTCTGGACAGTTCTCGAAACGTGAAAACCTGAAATACAAAAACAGCCGAAAACAGAAACTGGCACTGGGGTGCACTGGATTAGTAAGTTAGTCCAAATATGATCAAAAGTGTATGGAAGTGTATGAATATCATAGCAATATCACCCAAAAGTGGCATGGAGCAAGCAGAAATTATAGATACGTTTTGGACGTATCAACATCCCCAAGCTTAATTCCTGCTCGTCCTCGACTAGGTAAATGATAACAAGAATAATTTCCGTGGTGACATGCTATTAACCATATAAGACTTTCTCATAGTCATATGACAAAAGCTTACTGAGACAATGATTCTAAAGTAATTAAGTTGTCTCAAGAGAAAATCACAAATGACTGAAAGTTTTACAATATGAAACTGAAACATCAAAAAGATTTGCAATGAACATGATGTGTAGATATGATAAAGTGATATCTAGCTTGCCCCCTTTAGTGATGCAAAACATAAGTGCAGGGGCACCTTCAAGGTTTAAGTGATGACTAGATACAATCATTTCAGAATAAACGATATCACAATCATGCAAAAGACAATGCTACTTTGGGACAATGCACATTACACTCAGAATGACAATCATGCTCTCAGTAGTTGGTGCTTTAAAAGAAGGTGGAGACTCTCGAACCGTGGCTTTTGTTGGCAAGGTTGAAAACCCGTAATCGGAAACAAAGACAAAACATGTACCAGAGCTCTTGGTTTTAAAACAGAGGTAATATTTTTTTAGATCATGTATGTTTTGTCAACGAATGCTAGCAGACAACTCAATCACTTCTTGAGATGGACAAGTTTCGAGGAACGGCTCCCGAATGAGGACGATCACATCCTCTTAATCTCCTTTGTTTATCACTGCCAAAGTTTTCTGATTTCTCATGAACAAAGCGCGAAGGAGGGTTTGTTTGTTATATTATCTTTTTGAGCCGGGCACACTCAATGCCAGTTCCTTCTCGTATTATGGGTTTGCACATTATACATGCAATCCCGGGGTGAAGCTTGTCCAACTTAAAAAGATCATGAATTAACTACTACTTCCTCATGGACTTACAATAGAGGCACAAAATAAGAATGCTTTTTCTTTGAATAATTTCGAGATGGTACATGCAAGTCTCCGTTAGGAATGGCAGGTAAATACCATGTAGGAAGGTATGGTGGACTCATATGGCATAACTGGTTTAAAAGAATGTGGATGCACAAGCAGTCAGTCCGCTTAGTACAGGCGAAGGTTAGCAAAAGACTGGGAGCGACCAACTAAGAGAGCAATGACGGTCATAATCATGCAGAGCGACAAAGCAACATTGAATCAGGCATGGAAGTTATATCGCTACTCAGAAATAAAAGATCATCAAGGCTTGACAGACTTTCTTTACAGTCTTAAATATGCGTGAGCATACGCCAAGTCAATCAAAATAAATTCTTGAAGGAAGATATTACTAAACCATACCACATCATAGGCAAACAAACCATGTTGGTACTCCAATAACACATTGGGAATCCCCCAGCTATTTGAGACTAACCATAAGAAAACATGAACTACTAAGCGCCATCGTGCACGTAGCATCTTTATCATAGACATATCAACCAATGCAACGGAAGCAAACTCTCTTAATAAGATAAGCATGATAACTAAAGAGAGTTCAAGCAACCAACTAAACGAAAGCTCTTTAAAAAGATAAGCATGAAAACTGAGAGCTGAACATGATAGTAGCTATTAAAAGATAAAGAACACACACAGCAAAGATAGACATGAAAATTCTATGTTATGTTCTAGGTAGAAGTGGAGCGTGTTTCTCTCCCACATAAAGAAAGCTGAGTTCCGACTCGTTATGAAAAGCTAAAGAAAACTAAAAACAAGACGCTCCAAGCATAGCACATAACACATGAAGTGATTAAAATATAGTGGAACGAAAGACGAACTGATAACGTTGATGGAGAAGGGGATGCACGGGGGCATCCCCAAGCTTAGACGCTTGAGTCTCCTTGAATATTTCTTGGGGGTGCACGGGGGCATCCCCAAGCTTGAGCGTTTGACACTACTGGATCTTTTTATCATCTTCCCTCGCACACTTGAAAACTCCCTTCATACATAACTCATCATAATCTGATTAGCGAGGTTAGTACCCATAATAAAATAATTGTACCTTGCTGGAAATAAAGATATTCTTGAAGTTCTACTGTTTCTCAAGATTGCCAAAAGGTTTTTGCAAAGAAAAAGCAAGCTCTAGGTTTGCAAAATGAAGGAAAGGCAAAACAGGACAGAATCTGTGAAAAACAGAACAGCAGGTAGTAATTGATTTGTTCGGGGCACTTCTGCAACTCTAATAAAAAAACTCAGAACAGACGCACGAAAGACAATTATATAGAGCACGCTGTCGAAAAAATTCAGACCAAAATGATGATCTGGTGATTTTATACGAATTTTTCTATCCAAGGACAGAATCTGTTTCCTGGACAGCACGTCACAACTTTTGAACTTTCTAGCAATCAGAGGCTATACTTGGCACAAAATTGAAAAGCAAAGATACAATGATGATGCTACTGTAGTAAACAACATCAAGACACAACAAAAACAAAATAAAATTTATTCATGTGGGCTGCCTCCCAAAAGCGCTTTCTTTTATGCCTTTAAGCTAGGCATAATGCATATAGATCAAGTTTTATCAAGAGTAAAAGAATAGCTAGCCCGTATAACGGACTCAAAAGGTAACTTGATCTTCTTTCGAGGGAAGTGTTCCATCCCTTTCTTGAGAGGAAACTGAAATTTTATATTCCCCTCTTTCATGTTAATGATAGCACCAACGATGCGTAAAAAGGGACGTCCCAAAATAATTGGACACGAAGGATCACATTCAATATCCATAATAGTGAAATCAACGGGAACATAATTATCATTGACAACGATAAGAACATCGTCGATCCTCCCCAAAGGTTTCTTTATGGAAGAATCAACGAGACGAACACCAAAAGAACAAGAATCAAAAGGTTTCAATTTAAGCATATCATATATTCTTTTGGGCATAACAGAGGTACTAGCTCCAACATCACATAATGCATAGCAAGAGAAGTCATTCAATTTAATTTTTATCATAGGATCCCAACCATCTTCTAGCTTTCTAGGTATGGAGGCTTCTACTCTAAGTTTCTCCTCCCTAACTTTGATGAGAGCATTAGTGATATGCTCTGTGAAGGCAAGATTAAGCGTGCTAGTGCGGGGGTCTCTAGACATCTTGTGAAGGAAATCAATAACTTCGGTAAGAGTGCAATTATCAAAATCAAGGTCACTAGCATCAAGTAAAGTGGTAGTGGTGTCCTTTAGGTTCACTTGTTTGGTAGTTTCTATAGTCATAGCATCACCATTAATAGGTCCAATGGGACCAGGAGTGCATTGGGTGCTAAGAGTTTGGATATCCTCAACAACTTGGATAGTAGCAACAGTGTGGTGGGTAGGAAGGCTCTTAATTCTATCTTCTTCCTCTCTTTCTCTAGCCCATCTCTCTTTAAGTTTAGCCATCATCCTAATATTTTCATTAATTTGCACTTGAATAGCATTAATAGGAGTGACCTTCCTCTCCTCAAGAGGAGAAGTTCTAATTTTAAGCAATTCTACCTCATTGGCTAAATCGTCTACCTTTGAAGAGAGATCACCTAGTTTGTTTAGTTTTTCTTCTACACTATTATTAAAAGCTTTTTGGGTGGTGATGAAATCTTTAAGCATAATCTCTAGTTCAGTAGTGGAGTTCCTGGTGCTAGGATAAGCATTGTTGTTCCCATAAGAATTAGAGGGGAACGGTCTAGGATTGCTACCAAAATTACTCCTATAAGCGTTGTTGTTAAAATTGTTTCTAGAGATAAAGTTCACATCTACTTGTTATTGAGCAATCAAAGAATTTAAAGGAACATCATGAGGATCAATAGAAGATTGCTTCGAAAGTAGAGACATGATCAAGTCAACTTTTTCATTTAGGGAGGAAATCTCCTCGACAGAGTTTACCTTCCTACCTGTTGGAGCGCGTTCGGTGTGCCATTGGGAATAGTTGGTCATCATCTCATCGAGAAGCTTTGTGGCAGCACCAAGTGTAGTTGACATAAAGGTTCCTCCCGCGGCCGAATCTAACAAGTTCCGCGAGGTAAAGTTCAAGCCTGCATAAAAAGTTTGGATAACCATCCAAGTAGTCAAACCATGAGTAGGGCAGTTCTTGATAAGAGATTTCATACGTTCCCAAGCTTGGGCAACGTGTTCATTATCCAATTGTTTAAAATTCATTATGTTACTTCTTAGTTGGATAATTTTAGCAGGTGGATAGTATTTTCCAATAAAAGCATCTTTGCACTTGTCCCATGAATCTATGCTGTTTCTAGGCAAAGACTGAAACCAAATTTTAGCTCCTCCTCTCAAGGAGAAAGGAAAAAGCTTAAGCTTAACAATATTACCATCTATTTCTTGGTACTTTTGCATATCACAAAGTTCAACAAAGTTGTTTAAGTGTAAAGCAGCATCATCTCCAGCACCGGAGAATTGATCTTTCATGACTAAGTTCAGCAAAGCAGGTTTAATTTCATATGAAGGTGCTGAAGTGGCAGGTGTAGTGATAGGTGTGCAGATAAAGTCATCGTTGTTGTGACTAGTGAAGTCACACAACTTGGTGTTCTCGGTGGAACCCATAGTAGCAAGCAAGCAAGATAACTATTTTTGTGATTTTCGATAAAAGATACCAAAGCAAAAACTGAAAGGTAAACTAACAAGACTAAAAGCAAAGGTAAAAGATAGCATGCAACTCCCCTATCCTGAAGAGTGGAGTCCCCGGCAACGGCGCCATAAATTACTCCTTGATGGGCCTCGAACCCCTCGTTGGTTACCCCAAGTGGAAGGTGTAAGATGCAGTAAGTAGAAGTGTTTTCCCCTAGCAAAGATGCCAAGGATCGATTCCCCAGAGACTCCTAGGTTCAACAGGTAGGTGTCAATTGCTACGGCGCCAGATTAGTAGCGACCAACGTGGACCTGCACACAGATACAAATAACTTTGCTCCCAACGAGTACACAGAGGTTGTCAATCTCTCCAGCCTTGTAGTTCACAAAGGGTTAAAAGCAATGATAGTAGTGATAGATAGTTTTTGCGATAGTAGATAAATAACGAAAAGTAATAGTGGATGTGATCAATGATGGTAATATGGACCGGAGTCTCATGATGTTCACTAGTGATGTCTCTCTCCCAAAAGACGATAAAACAACTATGTGAGGTAAACAAATTACAGCTGGGCAATTGACAGGACCACGAACGCAAACCAATGCTGACTACATTGCAAGAAAGGTTGAGGTTCAAAGCATGGGCGGTACGCCAAAGTAAGTAGACCGAAATCCATCTGCATCTACTACTAATCATCCACCTTGAGATATCTATCCAGAACATCTCGCTGGTATTAAGTTGCGAGTCCCACCCATAGTGTAAACACAATGCAACAGACAACTGCATTAAAAGAACTTTGCGTAAAGTAAACAATCCTTGCACCCGCGGGCACAAGCACCGTTGTTTTCCCCCTTGTGGCAACAGCACATCCCCTGGACTCATGTTTCTGTCACTCAAGCTAGTCATCGAGGGGCATGAACCCACAATCGAGCATAACGTTCCCTCTTGGAGTCACTACCTACTACTCGGCCAAAGCAATAAGTAACAACGGAGAACATGCAAGAATTACTTATGAACTAAAATATAAAAGAGGTGAATCAAATATATTACTCAAGATCAATCTGAACATAATCTCATAATCCATCGGATCCCAGCAAACTCAACATAGCAACAGCATAAGGATTACATAGGTGCCTCGATCATGTAGGCCAGCTCACGAGGACTAATTAGTGAAGCACAAGAACGGGAGGAGAACGTCACATAGCTACTGGTCATGGACTCATGGTCCAAGGGAGACTACTCACGAGTCATCCGGGAGGCGTCCATGGTGGTGGAGAAGCTCCCGGTGGTGATCCTCCCCTCCGGCAGGGTGCCGGGAAGAGTTCTCCTGGTGCTCCCGATCTTGGAAGCGGCGGCGGCGGCGGAACAGAGATGGGATCGCGAAAAGAAGTCCTGTTTCGAGGGTTTCGGAGAGTCCTTTAAATATATGCCAAAGTAGGGCACCGGGGGAGTCTCGGGGGGCCGAGGCGCCCCCCCGGCGCGGCCCAGGGGGGGCGCGCCCACAGGGCGCCTGGAGCCCCTGTGCCCCCCCCCCCCAGGTTGCCCTTCGGACGCAGTGTTGTTTCCGGTTCGCTGATTTTTTATATAATTTTTCTGGATTTTTCTGGGCAGTTCTCGAAACGTGAAAACCCGAAATACAAAAACAACCGAAAACAGAAACTGGCACTGGGGTGCACTGGATTAGTAAGTTAGTCCAAATATGATCAAAAGTGTATGGAAGTGTATGAATATCATAGCAATATCACCCAAAAGTGGCATGGAGCAAGCAGAAATTATAGATACGTTTTGGACGTATCAAGGGGCCGTCCTCTTCTTCCCCTTGCCCTGGGCGGGGGATTCTTCTTCTTCATCATCATCCTCCTCTTCGGAGGAGAGGATGTTGATCACCTCAGACTTCGCGTCCGCATGGCGGGGGCCGATCTTGGCCTCCTTTCCCTTCTTCTTGGACTTCTTGTTCGGCGCCGGAACCAGCATCGCCAACAGTTGAGGCATGGCTGGGTCTTCTGGCAAAGGGGCCGGACACGCCTTCTCGCTCTTGAAGAGGTGTTTCCAGATCTCTTCGTGCATGGAGCCGTATAGAAGCTTCAAGGGCCGGACTCCTGCCGGATCGAACTCCCATATAGAGGAGTCCCAACGTTGGCAAGGAAGGACAAGTCGGTCCAGCATTACCTTAACCACAGTTGTGAGTTGGTAGCCTTTGGTGATCATGCCGGACACGCATCCTTGGAGTGCCGCCACCTCAATCTGTGTAACATCCCAAAATTCTAAATTTTGGACTATTATAATAAATATATAGATTTGATTGCTTGCTTGATGTGCTGTGTGAAATTGAGTGAAATTTGAATCTTTTGAAAGTTAAATGAGAGGGAATAAAATGACTTTCCCAAAACTTTCACTTTGCATTTTGATCTCCGAGAATTCAAATTCTTTTCATCACAAAACCCTAGAGCGAAGATAATATGACTTCTTCCATTTTATTAAATAAAAAGGGTTTGAAAGGATTTTGAATTTCATTCTCGAAATATTTTAAGTTTAGAAACTTTATGCAACTCAATGATTTTCCCGAGAGAAGATAAAATGACTTCTTCAAATTATAGGAAATATGAGTTGGAAGTTTTCTGAAATTTTCTGCAACTCATTTTCAAAATTTGAGTTATTGGGTTTTATTCAAATTATTTGTCTTCAAAAATAAAATATATGGAAAATAGGGTAACATGATTCCCTACAACAGAAAATTGGAGAGAAATAATTTTGAAGTCTTTTTGGTATTTTTAAAATGATTTTTATGGGTTTGTATTGCAACAGTAGCACTATTTGATTTATTAGAATTTGTGAGGATTTTATTTGACAGTAGAAAAATGTTCAGGTTGTAGAGAATCTTTTTCTGCAAATTTTGATATATAATATGCCTATATTATATTATATATTATTTGGCTTTTCCTTGTCTCATTGTTTGTTTAAAAAAACAAATTTCTTTTCTTCCGCCGACTGAGCCGGCCCAGCCGCTGCTGCCTCGCCGCTCCGCGCCGGCCACCGCCGCCCCTCGCCATCACCTGCTGCCCTCCCGCAGAGCCGCGCCGCCCGCACGCTCGCCGCGCCCCGCTCGCCGGAGCTGCACGCCGCCGCCTCGCGCCGGAGTTTCGCCGGAGCTCCGACTCGCCCGAACCGCGCCGAAACCCGATCCGCCCGCCGGTTTTATTCCTAAAACCGCTCGAACCGGTAT
>LR738711.1:880019579-880057445 GCA_902687465.1 Secale cereale | reverse complement strand
CCCCGGTTCTCTGTTTGTTCGGTTTTCTTCTTCAGATCGGTTTTTGTTAGTTAGATCTATCTGGAGAACGTTCACTGGTTAGGGTCAGAAAACGAACGTTCATTCGTTAAGTTTTTCTTTTCATGTCTCTTTTAGTCAGGGACCTCTCCGTAAAAAATTTCTTTGCAGTTTAGTCCCTGAACTTCAAACAGCCTTAACTTTTTGCTCGTTGGTCCAAATCCAGCGAAACCAACGCCCACGTCTTCGTTATGAACCCCTCTTTCCAGTAAGACAACTTAAACATGTTTTTGAAAGTTTTAAAATTTGAATTCAACTAGATTTGAATTTGAACTTTGTTTGATCATAACTTGAGTTTTATAACTCCGATTTAGTTGATTCTTTTTGCAAATCGAAGCTCTTGACCTAACCTTCTGATAAGGCCAAATTCACAAAATTTTGGTACTGTTAGAAATCGGTTTCTGTTCAAGAGTCATTCCTTTGTTTTCGTAGTTTTTCGAAGAGTTTTATTCGATCTTTCCGATCTTCTGAGTGATTGCTTATGTGTGGTTACTATTGTTTGCTTATGATAGATTGATCGGAGTGTGACGAGTAGATCTATCACGATTTCTGAGTGCGAATCTTCTACATCGTTAGTACAAGGCAAGTTCATACTTTGATCATACCCCTTTATTACCTAGTTTTTATGCATTAGATAAAACCCTCACACCTTGCATGAGTAGGATCTCTTAACTTGTGGGACTGGGAAGTAGATTGAGGTAGAACCTATTACCTGCATTATTTTTAAACCCTTGGGAGTTACTTCTACGTTATGCTTAGGTTATCATGCTATGCTAGTAGACGTGGTTTGGGTTTGAGAGAATATCCATGACAGATGTGAGTTGTTAATTAATGGTTCAACTTAAGGTGGCTACTTGAATACACATCTGGGTGGATTGGTTGTAGGGCACCTGGAGAATCCAGTGTTGTCCTAGGAAATCCCGGGATTCCATGTGATTGTCCTATGGAATGCCACCCAGGCTCAAAGGGATCATAAAACTATTCATGCTAGAAACTTCCGTGTGCGGCCACAATGCCATTATGGGCTCTGGCATAGTATGAGTAAGTTGTGTGAGCTCTTTTAGTGGTGGACTAGCATATGTAGGGGGAATGTAGGTGTACGGGTCCACCCGGGGTAAAGAGTAAATGATTTTGAAAGACTGTGTCTCGGTCATCCGTTTCTCAAACACCATGCAGTGCGAGAATCCAACGGAGGAGATCGAGTCTTGTGGGGAAAAGTGCGCAAACCTCTGCAGAGTGTACAAACTGATCATGATTAGTCGTGTCCCCGGTTATGGACAATCTTGAGTATCTGGTACTTGAATTATTGGTTGATCTCATCACTCTAAAATTAATTTGTTGGGTTAATGATTACTTTAATTGGGATTGAGTTGGAGGTACCTTCTCAATGATGTTTCAACTACCACGATAGTTAAAATAAAATTTATTCCTTTGTTGTAGGGAAAAATTGGCTTTACGCAAAAACTTTAACCTTACAGCCTCCACCAGCCAAATATGCATGTAGTTGTAGGCTTTTGTTCATCATTATCATTACAGTGTGAAATTGTCAGTACATTCAATGTACTGACCTACATGGCTGCAACGTCTCATGTTGCAGGAATTATTCGATGAGTAAGTGTTACGTTAGGGTTGCGCTATCTACACTCAAGTTTGCCGTCGGTGTTTGATGGAACTCCACAACCTTTGTTGCTTCCGCTATGATTGATTGAGGTAATAGTATTTACGTCACTTAATACATGTGATTTACCTCTGTTATAAATCCTCGAGTATTGTGTGTGTCAGCATACCGATCCAGGGATGACACTTAAGCACAGAGACATGATCCATTTGGGCCGGGTCGCTACAAGATGGTATCACAGCACATGTTGACTGTAGGACGTGACCCTAGAAACTGGCCAGCTGATAGGAAATGATTTCTCTAAAACTTTCTTTTCAAAAAAGATTCTATACCTCTCCTTTTTCTGAGCTTTGTCAAATTTTCCCTCTTACCTTAAATAGTTCAACCATACCCTCTCCCAATTTGACCACTTCGGAGTAAAGAGGATTTCACTATTAATTAGAAGTGTTGAAGCTACCACAATGGATACTCTGAAGGATTGAAGAGCTGATGGTTTTGAAGAGTTTTTGACCTTTAAAAGACCAAACCCCTAGTATGTACTTACGTTAGATGCGACGATTGTGAGCTATCATTTGCTTGATGTTTTTCAGACAGCCACAAAACAAAACCGTCTTTTCAAAACTTTTGTTTGTATTGAGTGTATCCCTCTCTCCACCTTCTGAATCTCATCCCATCAACCCTTGGACCCAATAGAGGATGAAAGAAGATAGACTTGTATTCTTTGGACCAATGATCTAGCCAGAGGCAGAGCTATGGATACAAAACATGGAGGATCACTTCAGGAACAATTTGGTTGCAAGGAAGTATGAGGTTCAATACGCTCTTCGGTACTTTACAAAAAGTGTTGCCACATGGTGGGAGATGCATCAAGCCATACAAGGATGTAATGGAGCAGGAAGTTGGGAGGAATTCAAGAAGACTTTGTTAAGATCCCGTCTCATCCGAGAGCATGGTGACAACCCGAAGAAGAAACGTTGTGCCTGTAGGACTTGTGGAGAAATAGGACACACCCAGGAGGAGCACAAGGATGAATGCCCTAATTGTGAAGGAAGTCACCTAGCTGAAGAATGCCCAACTAGGCAGATTACTTGTTTCTTGTGTGAAGGGACTACCCACTACCCTGCTCAGTATCACATTTACCCCATGGTACAATGAACTGTCCAGCAGAAGAAAGAAGAAATGAAAAAAGTCCTCAAGGAAATTTCAAAGGAATCCGCGGTGGAGGAAGATATTGACGACCCTGATGGAGAAGGACTAGACAGATATTACACACGTGCTTGTTACTCATGTGGGAAAAAGGGACATCTTTCACAGTATTGCACGAAGGAAAGCCATGAGAATCTGGGAGACTTCCCGACAGAAGAAGTGGAGTTTGATCCACAAAAGATAGAAGAATTGATAGGAACGAAGAAGACGAAGAAGAGAAAGAGCATGTATCCCCAGAATAACCCAATTTCAGTGAAAAAGGACCGGAGTGACCTCACATGTTTTAGGTGCAAGGATTTAGGTCATTATGCTAGCAAGTGCCCAACCAGGAAGCGAAGAACCCACTGAACTAGGACATCCACCATGAAGTCCTTAGATTGGTCTTATGTCATTAGTTTACACTGCAAGGAAGTAGGGCATTTTGCCAAGAGAAGGTTCAGACCAGAGGAAAGGTTGAACAGAGTAGTTGAGATTTTGATATTGGAATGAAGCATGTGGAATACACTTTTATTACGATGTTGAGTTGAGTTATGGAATGACATTGTAATGACTTGTGAAGAAATAGAAGTTGATTTTTTTTAATATAATAAGGAAGTGTTATGAGTTGTTGGATGATTGTGAGTGCCTCTATTGCTATCTCACCCAGACTAAAACCTAGAACCCATGGAGAAGTTGACCCCAAACCTTTCTCGGACAACCAACCCATCTCACCCAAGGCTATCTGTATGTTGTCCTAAGAACCCCTTCTGTCTTATACACACAGATGACAACCCTTTACGAGTCTTTTCTCAAAGGCCCGGAAACAATCGTGACCCTGACTAGCAATCAGGATTACCCAAAAATCCTGAAGGACATGATGAAGCATATTCGCCTGGAAGGAGATGCAGTTTACAGGGGTTATCCCTTCATGGAGAATGGAGTTGAACCTTGGTACGTGGAGGTACGCCTCCACCGTGTGAAATGAGTTTGCCCAAAAATGATGGGTCAATACTTTTTCATCTCCCAAGATGGAGATGAAGCACACGGCCAATAGGATGAAGCAAGAGATTGATGATTTCAAGGATTACATTGCACAATTCCAGTGGGACTGAAGCGTCCTTAGCTAGGACGAATGAATGAAGATGGAAGGAATTCTTGACCCTACCAGACTATGTGGATGGAAGCATTTGTAGTGAAGCACCTTTGAAATTTGAGTATTGAATACTGGTTCAGGATGTAATAAGAGATTTGGTATGAGGAGAATATGGATTACGGATGAACCAGTGCATTTTGTTTAGGGCAATACTTTTCTAAGTGAACCCTGGACCAATAGAAAGGAAAATGTTGTTCCAATTAGTGGAATTTGCCCAACTAAGTTGGAGTTTATTCTTGATATAACGCTTACCCCAAGGTTATGAAGGAAAGAAGTACAATTGGATTTAAAGAGGGTGTAATGCTAGAGCATGGAGAAATAGTGACTCCAAAGATGAGTTAAGGATATACAAGTTCTGAAGCGGACCCCTAAGCCGAGGACCTAAGGAGGCTACGTAATCACAAGGGAACCACGAGACTTATCAGTAGTAATATGTTTCTTCTGTAATGAAGCAGAGCACTTTGCTAGTGATTGTCCCAAGAAGAAGGAGAGTTGTGCTAAGTAGTTGAGTTGAAGGATGCAATGGAAGTGCATTAGATCGTAGTAAGTTGAAAATCAATACAGTTGGCATCAGGGTATTGATTTTGGATTTTATGAGTTGTTACTACATAAGTGATGAGTGAAGACATGATGCATAGAAGGAGATTTTTAAGAAACTAGTGTTATTCATTTTAAGTGTGGTAGAATCCAACACTGTTACCAGAATACACTAGCTAGTGGTTAGTTACGTCAGACTTGGAACGGATTGCCCAAGGATGAGTGTGAAAAATCACACTCAGTTTTAAACCAAGAGAAGTAAGGGATAATTGGATGGATTTAAGAAAAACCAAGGAAGTTGGATGTCGAAAGAATGATCAGTTGCAACCCGATGATGAGACCAAGTGTTGCTAGTGATGAGATAAGCCATAACCCACAGGCCCCAGGACCTGTTAGGAAAGCAAGCACACTCTTGCTAAAGGAAACCCCCTGGTAGAAGTTACGACTTTGTCAACAGATGATCCTAGAGGTGTTTACGCAAAACCCGAGGGTTATAAAGAACAACAGATGTTTTGTTCGGCTTGCAGAATCAATGGATTTATCCGAACTTAGTTCGTTGACAAGAGAAATTCTGCAATGCTTGTGAGGATGACCGAGTGTTAGAATTCGAGATTCACTAAACCATATACAAGGTAATGATTTGGGTGCGGGATGGATTGATCACCATACCGACTTACTCTTATTATTCGCCTCTGTTATACGGGATGGTAAATCTGAGTGACTTACCTATAGTAGAGAGACGACGATGTCAAAACCTTGTTTAAACCTTAGAATGGTATAGAAATTTTCCCTTGTACTCGGCATGCTGTTGCCAACCGTAGGAAATACGATGAGGATGAAGCCCAGACCCGTTTTTTTGCAGGGACCCAATAAATTGTTTGATGACCACCATGAGATATCGATATTTGTTTAGTATTGGCGCTAGACTTGTCAACTAAGAAGAGCCAGTCTCGAAAGAACCCTACCAAGATGAAAGGACACAAGAATTGTGGACAAAGCTTATGCCACCACCAAAAGAGCCCAGAGAAGGAAATATCCTGAAGATCTGAGAAGACCGACACCGTCAACCCAAAGGATGGAGTACTTGAGTTTTGATGGAACCATACACATGCTTCTAGGTGTGGTAGCACACTAGACCGTACCAATCAATGGATTGTTAGAAGACCCCCAAACCCTAACCTATTTCTTGCTAGCCTCTTCGAATCTCGAGGACGAGATTCATTTTAAGTGTGGTAGGTTTGTAACAGCCCAAAATTCTAAATTTTGGAATGTTATAATAAAAAGATAGATTTGATTGCTTGCTTGATGTGCTGTGTGAAATTTGAATCTTTTGAAAGTTAAATGAGAGGGAATAAAATGACTTTCCCAAAACTTTCACTTTGCATTTTGATCTCCGGGAATTCAAATTCTTTTCATCACAAAACCCTGGAGCGAAGATAATATGACTTCTTCCATTTTATTAAATGAAAAAGGGTTTGAAAGGATTTTGAATTTCATTCTTGAAATATTTTAAGTTCAGAAACTGTATGCAACTCAATGATTTTCCCGGAAGAAGATAAAATGACTTCTTCAAATTATAGGAAATATGAGTTGGAAGTTTTCTGAAATTTTCTGCAACTCATTTTCAAAATTTGAGTTATTGGGTTTTATTCAAATTATTTGTCTCCAAAAATAAAATATATGGAAAATAGGGTAACATGATTCCCTACATCAGAAAATTGGAGAGAAATAATTTTGAAGTCTTTTTGGTATTTTTAAAATGATTTTTATTGGTTTTTATTGCAATAGTAGCACTATTTGATTTATTAGAATTTGTGAGGATTTTATTTGAGAGTAGAAAAATGTTCAGGTTGTAGAGAATCTTTTTCTGCAAATTTTGATATATAATATTCCTATAGTATATTATATATTATTTGGCTTTTCCTTGTCTCTTTGTTTGTTTAAAAAAACAAAAAAAAATTCTTCCGCCGACTAGGCCGGCCCAGCCGCTGCTGCCTCGCCGCTCCGCGTCGGCCACCACCGCCCCTCGCCATCACCTGCTGCCCTCCCGCAAAGCCGCGCCGCCCGCACGCTCGCTGCGCCCCGCTCGCCGGAGCTGCACGCCGCCGCTTCGCGCCGGAGCTCCGACTCGCCCGAACCGCGCCGAAACCCGATCCGCCCGCCGGTTTTATTCCTAAAACCGCTCGAACCGGTATAAAACCCCCCGGTTCTCTATTTGTTCGGTTTTCTTCTTTAGATCGGTTTTTGTTAGTTAGATCTATCTGGAGAACGTTCACTGGTTAGGGTTAGAAAACGAACGTTCGTTCGTTAAGTTTTTCTTTTTCTGTTTCTTTTAGTCAGGGACCTCTCCATAAATTTTTTATTTGCAGTTTAGTCCCTAAACTTCAAACAGCCTTATCTTTTTGCTCGTTGGTCCAAATCCAGCGAAACCAACGCCCACGTCTTTGTTACGAACCCCTCTTTCCAGGAAAACAACTTAAACATGTTTTTCAAAGTTTTAAAATTTGAATTCAACTAGATTTGAATTTGAACTTCGTTTGATCATAACTTGAGTTTTATAACTCTGATTTAGTTGATTCTTTTTGCAAATCGAAGCTCTTGACCTAATATTTCTGATAAGGCCAAATTCACATAATTTTGGTACTGTTAGAATTTGGTTTCTATTTCAAGAGTCATTCCTTTGTTTTCACAGTTTTCCGAAGAGTTTTATTCGATCTTTCCGATCTTCTGAGTGATTGCTTATGTGTGGTTACTATTGTTTGCTTACGATAGATTGATCGGAGTGTGATGAGTAGATCTATCACGAGTTCTGAGTGCGAATCTTCTACATCGTCAGTACAAGGCAAGTTCACACTTTGATCATACCCCTTTATTACCCAGTTTTTATGCATTAGATCAAACCCTCACACCTTGCATGAGTAGGATCTCTTAACTTGTGGGACTGGGAAGTAGATTGAGGTAAAACCTATTACCTGCATTATTTTCAAACCCTTGGGAGTTACTTCTACGGTATGCTTAGGTTATCATGCTATGCTCGTACACGTGGTTTGGGTTTGAGAGAATATCCATGACAGATATGAGTTGTTAATTAATGGTTCAACTTAAGGTGGCTACTTGAATACACATCTGGGTAGATTGGTTGCAGGGCACCTGGAGAATCCAGTGTTGTCCTAGAAAATCCCGGGGTTCCGTGTGATTGTCCTATGGAATGCCACCCAGGCTCAAAGGGATCATAAAACTATTCATGCTAGAAACTTCCGTGTGCAGCCACAATGCCATTATGGGCTCTGGCATTGTATGAGTAAGTTGTGTGAGCTCTTTCAGTGGTGGACTAGCATATGTAGAGGGAATGTAGGTGTACGGGTCCACCCGGGGAAAGAGTAAATGCTTCTGAAAGACTGTGTCTCGGTCATCCGTTTCTCAAACACCATGCAGTGCGAGAAATCCAACGGAGGAGATCGAGTCTTGTGGGGAAAGGTGCGCAAACCTCTGCAGAGTGTACAAACTAATCATGATTAGCTGTGTCCCCGGTTATGGACAATCTTGAGTATCTGGTACTTGAATTATTGGTTGATCTCATCACTCTAAAATTAATTTGTTGGGTTAATGATTACTTTAATTAGGATTGAGTTGGAGGTACCTTCTCAGTGATGTTTCAACTACCATGATAGTTAAAATAAAATTTATTCCTTTGTTGTAGGGAAAAATTGGCTTTACGCAAAAACTTTAACCTTACAGCCTCCACCAGCCAAATATGCTTTTGTTCATCATTATCATTACAGTGTGAAATTGCCAATACATTCAATGTACTGACCTACATGGCTGTAACGTCTCATGTTGCAGGAATTATTCGACGAGTAAGTGTTACGTTAGGGTTGCGTTGTCTACACTCAACTTTGTCGTTGGTGTTTGATGGAAATCCACAACCTTTGTTGCTTCCGCTATGATTGATTGAGGTAATAGTATTTACGTTACTTAATACATGTGATTTACCTCTGTTATAAATCCTCGAGTACTGTGTGTGTCAGCATACCGATCCAGGGATGACACTTAAGCATAGAGACTTGATCCATTCGGGTCGGGTCGCTACAATCTGAGACCCCCAGTTCAGACTCTTATCGGTCCAGGAGGTTAGCCTCTCCGGGGGTCCAGATCTAAAAGCAGGCGCCGCCACCCATTGGGCGTCGCGGGGCTTGGTGATATAGAACCACTCATGCTGCCAAACCTCGTTCGTCTCCACGAACGGCCCCTTTGGCCAGGTTGCATTCGGGAGCTTGCTTATCACAGCGCCCCCGCACTCCGCATGCTGCCCGTCCACCACCTTCGGCTTCACATTGAAGGTATTGAGCCATAGGCCGAAGTGTGGGGGAACGCAGAGGAAAGCTTCACATACCACTATGAAAGCGGAGACGTGAAGGATTGAATTCGGGGCTAGATCATGGAAATCCAGCCCATAGAAAAACAGTAGACCCCGTACGAAGGGGTGAAGAGGGAATCCTAGCCCCCTAACAAAGTGTGAGAGGAACACGACTCTCTCACCCGCCTCCGAGACGGGAATCACCTGATCCTGAGCGGGGACTCGGTGCGCGATGTTGGCGGCGAGGTAGCCCGCGCTCCGGAGATCCTCCACGGTCTTCTCAGTAACCGTTGAGGCCTCCCACTTGCCTCTGGCGCTGGATCCAGCCATTGCTGGGGAAGGAAGTGGTGGTTGAGAAACTGAGAGCTGCGGGCGCAAGAGATGAGGATGCTGGGGCTAGGAAGATTGGAGAGGTAGGGCTGGAGGAAGGCATGGGGCTGATGGAAGGGTTTGATATCCTTTTATAACACTGTGAATACAGAACGTCCCCCCACTTTAGCCATAAACCTCGTCGGTTCCCAAAGTGGTCGTGCGTAATGCGCGGCTTGGATGCTCACGTCACATTGATAAGGATCCCATAATAAGCGGGCACGATCTCTGTTTTGATAAGACGTGTCAGTGGGGTTATACCTCAAAACGCGAAACTAGGACCAAGTAAAACGATTTGATGTGTTAGTGGGATGGACGTGACGCTTCACCAAAAAGTTGTCAGTAAAGACACATTATTCGTTTTCTTTCGGTGCATTGCCCTCAAGGCTAAGGGTTGTACTAACCATGCAGAGCCGGACACAGTACACTCTTTGCAGAAGATAGTGCATCGATATGTTCAGAAGAAGGAGCCCGCCTTGCAATGACGAAGACAATACGGAAGTCGAACTCATCGTCATCGAAGACAGGTTCAAGGGCTACTGAGGGACTCCTGGATTGAGGGGTCCTCATGTGGCCGGATAACTCGTTGTGTGCCGGACTGGTGGGCCGTGAAGATCATCGCTGAAGATTATGTCTCGTATCCGGATAGGACTCATGTGTGCGTATAATGGCAGGTTTTAGGTTGGGTGTAAACTTTCCTTCCTTTGCAAGATGGTCATGTGCAAACCCTAGGGCCCTCCGGTGCATATATAAACTAGAGGGTTTAGTCCGTAGAGGCTGAACAACAATAGTCGATTCATAGCAATCACCCTGGTTAGACTTCTAGGGTTTAGCCATTACGATCTCGAGGTAGATCAACTCTTGTAATCATATTCATCAAGATCAATCAAGCAGGAGTAGGGTTTTACCTCGATCGAGAGGGCCCGAACCTGGGTAAACACCGTGTCCCTTGTCTCATGTTACCATCGATCCACAGACGCATAGTTCGGGACCCCCTACCCGAGATCCGTCGGTTTTGACACCGACACCTACCCTTAGAGTTAGATCACATTACGATCTTGAGGTAGATCAACTCTGTATTTGATACATCTCCAACAATATAAACAAGAGCAAGACGTAGGGTTTTACCTCCATCGAGAGGGCCCGAATCTGGGTAAACATCGTCTCCCTTGTCCCTGTTACCATTGATCCGAGATCCAAAGCTCCGGACCCCCTACCCCGAGGTCAGCCGGTTTTCACACCGACAATGGACAACCTCATGTTGTATAAGCATGGAGCAAAAACGTCATAGCGATGTGGCCGACTATGACGTCCGTGACGAGGCCGAGCTAGGACCTCATCAAAGATGGGGACTAAGTGGATGGCCGCGTCAGTAGCAGCGCAGGTGAGAACGAGGGTGGTGACACGACTGGCGGTAAGTGGTAGTTGTGTCAAGGCGGGACGACATGACAACATAGGAGTGGTGCGGGCCTTGGGCGACGCATACAGTTCAGTTCGATCAGATAAGTGGTTAGATCGACAAAGGAATATCTACTTTCGATTAAAATGATTACATTGACCCAAAATCATTCAAGTTTTGCGTGTGTTGGAAATCGAGGCCACGAAACATCTATGTCTTCACATTGAGATTTACACTGTGGCAAAGAAGAAATAATCCAAAGTGCTTCCAACGGCTATCACCATTGGTTGAGCCATAAAATTTATTTTTAAAAACACCCCATATATTAACTAATTAAAAAGTCTATGACAATCATTCGGTACAACATACGGCAGGTAGGGCAAAAACAATTTAGAAGAGCACCATTGGACCTAGTGTTGAAGCTAAACTTGACAATCTCATGAGCCACCCCATAAACTATATTCTGTCCACCAAAAGCAGACTCAAACAGACCATTAAGTCACATATTCCTCCGTCTTATAGTATAATGTGTATTTTGAAATGAAAAGAAATAACTCAAACTTTGTAAGCTTTGATAAAATTTGTAGAAACAGATTTCAACATCCAAAACAACAAATCAATGACATGGCAAGATTCATCATGAAATGTACCTCCATGTGATATGTGTTTCGTGTCATTGATATATATATATGTGATTTTCTCAATAAAATAAATTTGTGAAAAGAAATCAAAACTTGACTTTTTTGTGTGTGAAACCAATGTGCGCATTCTAGTACGTATTAGAGTAGGGAGAGAACACATGTGATCTAATAAAAACGTGGGTTGGCCTTTTCGTTCCTCCCCTCGGCAGTCCGCACGGCTCACCGGTACTATTTACGTCCAAACCGAAGAGGACAGCTCACCTGATTCGCGCCAAGTAAGAAGGCCCCGCAGCCGAGAGAATTGACCGCCCTCCATCCATCCATGCAAGAATAAACAAATGAAGCAAACAAAGTTGACGAAGAAATGCGCATGCGTGATCGCCCGTTGTTCCCGTGCAACGCCCATGCACCGTGGTATATCTTGCTTCTCACGGTTCACTTCTCCCTGCCCCCGTCCGAATGGAAATATGCGCGCTTTAATCGGCTCACGTGCCCGACGTGATGCTGCACAGTGTAGCTATAGCAGTTACCGTTGGTCGTCAAGCTATGGTGAACGGCGAATGATTACAGCGGCGGGTTAAAACCTTTGGTGAGCAGCGAATGATTGATTACCGCGGCGGAGACGGCTGGCGGTAGTGGTAGTAGTATCTCTGGTGGGGACGCACGTGGTACATAGTACTACGTACCGGGAGACTGACTCACCGGATGAAGGCAACACGTAGCTCAGTGTTGCCCCCCGATCGCCGTACGATACGCTGAACGTGGGCCGCGTGAGAAAGGTGAGGCCAGTGGTGGTCGAGGACGTGGTAGATGCCTGGACGACGGATGGATCCTCTCTGCAGCGGCAGCCCCACCCGGCGGAGAGTGGAGAGTGTGGTACGGGTGGAGCCGAGGTCGACGGGTGGGGTGGTGCCGTGCCGTGCGCGAGCGTGGCCGGGGTGGGGGCGGTGAGTCTTGTCGCCTGCCTCCCGTCGACGTGCGCCTGCGCTTTCCTCCCCTCCTCCGTCAACAGTCGCTGGGCTTGGGTTGGAAATCTCGCTCGGCCGACGGAGGAGAAACCTGCCCTGCCCAGCTGCACTGCTCGCTCCGTCGGTTTCTCTTTGGTCTCCTGCCCACCTGACTGTGCAACAGTGCAAGTGCAACCACAGTGCCAACAGCCGTGCGACCATGCATCCAAATCCAAGGGCTACCAGATTATAAGTAACTCATGTACATGTACGCGCGTGCGAGTGAGACGCTGCATGGGTACCTACGTACGTACGTACGTGCATCCAGCATCATTACCGGAGGACATGCATCTCTAAGGTCTAAGCTCTCCTCAGCAAGGCAGGTAGGCAGTGCGTGTTGCCGTTCGGAACGAGAGTGATCACCCCTCCACTCCACTGTCCTTCCCTTGGCATGCTAGCGACCAAGAGGCTCAATGATCACGCCCATGGCCTTGGGTTCAAGGCAGACCGTTGCACGGCCTGCACTGCACCGTTCATGCAACAATAATGCATGCATGCACGCATGCCCGACGCCACAAGTATCGCACAGTCGCACGCACACACCGGACGATCGACGACCGTACACCTACCCGGATCCTTCGGCAGGAATGCCAACGAGAGAGGCGAGATCATCAGAGCGCTACCTGCCCGGCCGTACGCCCTGTCTCGCGGCCGGCGCATACGATTCGGACACTTGACCTACCAATCTACCATTAGGTTGGCACGCAGCCACGGGAGAAATTAATCGAGTGTGGCGATGGCGACATTGACATGGTACATGTACTGATGTACACACACATATAGTGATACCGCCGGTCAGTACTGCTCCGTTCTTCTACTTTTGAGGTTAATTGAGCGCATACTGTACAAGCTCGCAGCTTTCGGCACGCACTTTGTACTACTACTAGCTGTACAGGCATGCATCCATTGATTGATCCAAGGACCGAGCACTTAATTACTCGCTTTCTACCGTTGCTCCTGCTATCTGACAGCAGGAAGAATGCCCCCGGTTATTTTTGGCCGGTGACAAGTGGGTCCATCCCGAGAACACCACCTGCCAAATGCATGGCATTAACTTTGAACAGTCCTCCCTCGAAAAGAAAAGATAAAAACCACGGTACGAACAGTCTGACTGGACATGTGCTGCGCCGGCCACCCCGCCCGGTCGAGGCGAAGAAGGCAGCGAACCTTCTCCTTCCTGGCCATCGCCGACGCCGATGCCGATGCCGATGCATGTCGGTGGCCTCGACCTCGAGAGCGGCGAGCGTCGTGGTCCGTGGCGGACGAGTCGCTTGCGTGGCGTGCGGACTGTTGTGAAACAAAAGGGTGGTCTGGGAAACGCGCCCTGCTATGTTTGTTAATCCCGGTGACGTACCACTACCACTAACGATCGCTCTCTCGCTTGTGAGATGATGACTCCTAGAGATCGGTAAACTAAATTAATCTCAAACGGACGTACTCTGTCAGCCATCAGGGACGGAGGCGCGTGGGGGCTCGTAAACTGCAGGTAAAACGTGGACTGATGCCGTGCTCGATCTGCAGGCCGAGACCGGGCGACACGTCACACACCGTCGCCCGTATAATATACCGTATATACTCTGCACAACTGCCTGTCGACGACGGTGTATACTAGTAGGAATAGTAGGGTGGGTGGTGGATTGCTTGCGATGACGGACCGTTGTGCTCCTGCGTGTGCTGCGGCCGAGGAAGGAACGGGCAACGGAAGAGTGCCGGCCCCAGCAGATATGGGATGATTAACGGGCGCCATAGCTTGCTAGGCACCAGGGCTCTAATCATGATGAATCAACGAAGACACGAGGAGCTAGCGCCCACACGTGAGTGACGGACGGACAGGTGTGAAGCGTCAGTGGCCGACCTCGCGCCAGACTGCAAGCCGAGTCGGGCGAGCAGCCCGGAAGAAACACCGTCGTCACCGTTCCCCATGCACTCCTCGTTCTTGTCGTGCGCGCGACGACGCCGGGCCGACCTCGGGGGCACGCTGCACGCGTGGACTACACCGTGCCCCGGCGTGCGCCACGGACACGCGTCTCCCTTGGCCTTCGAGCTCCTCTGGTTTCCGTCAGCTCTGCATTGACGACTGTTCCGGTCTCGCGTATCACCAAGTTGCTACTACTACACAGCGGTAGTAGGATCATTGTGTACGTGGTACATCCGTACATACATACACTGCCGCTGTCGACACTACGGGGCTCTACTCTACTCTGGTGCTGCAGCGAATGATGGAAGGAGGATCTCTATGAGTGGCGGTGGTGGCCTCAGGTGTCGTCGACCGTATCGGACAGGACGCGGCAACCACCGGCGCCGTGCCCACCTTCACACTACTCAAGGTCCCATATACATATAGCCCGATAACTCTACCACACAGGATTTGAGGATTACCATGCAATTGCATTCCATGCATGATGAGTGCAGGCAAATGCTGGTGGGCTGGGAGATGCTACAGAACTGTACTGTGCCGATGCGCGTCAGTGCATGCTGGTGAATGATGCTGAACACAGAATCTATCTATCATCACTTTCCGTGTCAGCTTTCTCTAAGGCTTTGGGTTTCTGGCGTCCCTTTTATGGCGAAAGCGTCTCCCATCTTTTTAATCAGCGGTGGATACATGACGCATCGAAGCATGATGTGGACGGCGGAACCGAAACCCCATCCGTCGAGCCCATCTATGATCTACCATGATCTCTCCCCCGGCCGGCCGGCCTTGCGTCGTAAGCAAAACAAAAGAGGAAGAGGGGAGGCTACCTCTACCTGCTCCCTCCGACAATTAGCGTTTGTGCTTGGGCGCGCGTGCGTTGTTCCTTTTGTTTGGTCCCTTTGTTCCAATGACTGGACCGTTGATTACCCGCATGTGGTCTGTGGATTATGTCAAGGTTTACTTACCTCCCATGGATGCATGACTAACTGTTGTTTCTTGGTCGTTTTCGGAGGTGAGTTTTCACAAAAGCGGAGTTATTCCGCCGTCTAATCGTGGGTGAGCACGTAAAAGGCAAATGGCACGATCAAGTGATACTTACATCCTACTTAATTCCAGGGAAATCGATTGTGATGATGATGTGATCGATTCGATCATGGGGACATATAGGAGGGGCGGCCCGGCTGATGAAACGCAGGAATCGGCAGCTGTTGACACTCCAGTACCAGTCGCTGTGGGTTGTTGCTTGCACCGAGTAGTGCATGGCCTCTCAATCTCAAGTGGAGTGCCACTTGGGTACGTATCTCTCTCAATCATTCTGAATCCACGCATGTGTATGTATAAATAATTGTGGAATGAGGACAATGCGTATCATGGCATAGTCATGCGCGGACAAATAATGCACCGTCCGTCACTTGCCATGTGCGCCTACCTAGCTTATGTATACGCCGAATCAAAAAATGACAAGCGAACTTTCCGCGTTTAATCATGTCTGCACATATATGCGTACATACTTTGCAGATCAAGTGGTGGGCGACGGAAAAGGCAGCAGATTCCGCGGCAGAAACCTGCAGTATGCCTGAGCTTGAGCTGAGGTTATGTCTGAGATGACCTCTCCACTTTAAGGCTTTATTAAGCACACACACTCTGTCCTCTTCCGCTCTCAGCTCCATTCTCAATCTGCAGCAGTGACCTGAACTCACGGTGCACTGCAGCCTGTGGTTGAGGCCAGTAGCAGGCCGAGAGCTTTCAGGTCGACAGAGGGATTAACGAGGGCAAAAGATGGATGGGTGCACCGACACGGGCACGTAGCCGTTCCGTTCGACCACTTGGCCCGTGGTGGAGTACGAACGAGCCGTCACTGTACAAGACTAAGCGGTGGTACCGACCGACCGACCGGGCCGGCGGCGACAGGACGCACGTAACGTGCGCACGAGCGGCGTACACGCAGCTGTAGGCTCCGCGAGCGTTGCGGCGTCGAGGCAGACGCACTGTTTCGGCAGCCCCGCCCCTTGATTTTTCCGTGGCCGCGTGCGTGCACACGGCATGCCGGTCCTGGCGAGGCGGGTTCGCCGTCGGTCCCTGCGCCGGCGCGCAGGCAGGCAGGCTCCACCCGGCCAGCCGAATGCGCATGGTCACCATGGAAACCAAGCGTGTTTTACTAGTAGTATACATGGTTTCTCCGGGTTGGAACTGTATAGGCCGTCGGTGCGTGGTACATAGCGCAATGCTGTCTCAGAGCGCACAGGCGCGGCGACTCCGCTGCACCAGCGGCGAGTGGCCAGGGCTATAGCTAAGCCTAAGCGCATCTAGAGCCGGCCTTGTCAAATTCGGTCCCTCAAACACCCACGGATGCGTTTGGGCATTGATCGGACACACCTCAAATAATATAATTCACATCTGGACACCTTAATTGTCATATCTCAAATTCATACAACTCATACAACTACGTCGATGCACACACGCCGTCCGACTACTCCATCACTAGTAACAACATGCAATCCGACTATCAAAATTTGGCACGTCTAGCTACGGTGGAGTACATACACGGCTGCCCTTGCCCTTCCTAACGCCTTTGCCGTCCTTCTCGTGGAAGTACCGATCGAAGATGTAGTACGTATCGATCCGGATCTGCTCATCGCCGAAGCTATCCTCACCGTCGTTGTCTTCCTCCTTCTTCGATGGCAGTCCGGCCATGGCACGAACTGCCCTATTCTGCTCTCGGGCGAGGGTGCACGTGTACCTCCACTGTCATTTCTTCACAAATGAGGATGGCTTCCTCCGGCCGCCCACACCCAGGCATCAACCGCATCTGCCGCCGCCATTTCCATAGCTATATGAGCGTCAGCTGCCCTTATCCTCTCCTTCCCACGGCGTGCTGCCCGTTCCCGATGGCTCATAGTCTGCCCGGCCGGTGATGAGGAAAGAGAGGTGTTTCGTCTGCAGGGACCACGAAAATCCAGCACCAGAGGACCCGAGCGCCCGGTGAGCCGACGCTATGGCGTCGCGGCGGACGGATCCGTCCGTCGGCCGGGCGCTGTCCTTCCGGGAGCGGCGGATTGCCATTGCCTTATCCAACCTGCACGGGATGACACCCCAGTCGACGGATCCGGAGTTGTCGGATGATGTCTACTACTGCACAACCTTCTTCTTGTAGACGTTGTTGGGCATCCAAGTGCAGAGGTTTGTACGATAGTACCAAATTTCCCTCAAGTGTATGACCTAAGGTTTATCAATCCGTGGGAGGTGTAGGATGAAGATGGTCTCTCGCAAACAACCCTGCAACCAAATAGCAAAGAGTCTCTTGTGTCCCCAATGAAGGAAATATGCCCTAGAGGCAATAATAAAGATGTTATTTGTATTTCCTTATATCATGATAAATGTCTTTTATTCATGCTAGAATTGTATTAACCGGAAACTTGATACATGTGTGAATACATAGACAAAAGAGTATGTCCCTAGTATGCCTCTACTAGACTAGCTCATTGATCCAAAGATGGCTATGTTTCCAAGCCATAGACATGAGGTGTCATTTGATCAACGGGATCACATCATTAGGAGAATGATGTGATGGACTAGACCCATCCGTTAGCATAGCACTATGATCGTTTAGTTTTACTGCTATTGCTTTCTTCATGACTTATACATGTTCCTATGACTATGAGATTATGCAACTCCCGAGTACCGTAGGATCACCTTGTGTGCTATCAAACGTCACAACGTAACTGGGTGATCATAAAGATGCTCTACAGGTGTTTCCGAAAGTATTCGTGGTGTTGTCATAGATCAAGATTAGGATTTGTCACTCCGAGTGTCGGAGAGGTATCTCTAGGCCCTCTCGGTAATGCACATCATAATAAGCCTTGCAAGCAAATGACTAATGAGTTAGTCACGAGATGATGTATTACGGAACGAGTAAAGAGACTTGCCGGTAACGAGATTGAATTAGGTATAGAGATATCGACGATCGAATCTCGGGCAAGTAACATACCAATGGCAAAGGGAACAACATATGTTGTTATGCGGTTTGACCGATAAAGATCTTCGTAGAATATGTAGGAGCCAATATGAGCATCCAGGTTCCGCTATTGGTTATTGACCGGAGATGAGTCTCGGTAATGTCTACATAGTTCTCAAACCCGTAGGGTCCGCACGCTTAACGTTTGATGACGATCGGTATTATGAGTTTACGAGTTTTGATGTACCGAAGGTAGGTCGGAGTCCCGGATGAGATCACGGACATGACGAGGAGTCTCGGAATGTCCGAGACATAAAGATTGATATATTGGACGACTATATTCGGACACCGGAAGTGTTCTGGAAAGTTTCGGAATTTACCGGAGTGCCGGGGGGGTGGTTACCGGAACCCCCCGGGGGAATGATGGGCCCTGGTGGGCCATAGGGGAGAGAGAGGGCAGCAGCCAGGAGGTGGCGCGCCCCCTCCCTAGGAGGAGTCCGAATAGGACTAGGGGAAGGGGGCGCGGCCCCTCTTTCCCTCTCCCTCTCCCTCTCTTTCCTTCCCCCCTTTCCTTCATTGGTGGACTCCTACTAGGAATAGGATTGCAATCCTATTCCTAGTAGGATTGCTCCCTAGCCGCACCATAGGAGGGCCGGCCGGCCTCCCCCCTTGCTCCTTTATATACGGGGGCAGGGGGGCACCCAAGGACACACAAGTTGAATTGTTCTAGCCGTGTGCGGTGCCCCCCTCCACAGAAACACACATCGGTCATACCGTCGCAGTGCTTAGGCGAAGCCCTGCGCCGGCAGATACATCATATCCGTCACCACGCCGTCGTGCTGACGAAAATCTCCCGTGAAGCTCAACTGGATCAAGAGCTCGTGGGACGTCATCAAGCTGAACGTGTGCTGAACGCGGAGGTGCCATACGTTCGGTGCTTGATCGGTTGGATCGCGAAGAAGTTCGACTATATCAACCGCGTCACTTGACGCTTCCGCTTCCGGTCTACGAGGGTACGTAGACACACTCTTCCCTCTCGTTGCTATGCATCTGGTAGATAGATCTTGCGTGATCGTAGGAAAATTTTAAAATACTACGTTCCCCAACAGTGGCATCATGAGCCAGGTCTATGCGTAGATGATATGCACGAGTAGAACACAATGAGTTGTGGGCGATACTAGTCATACTGCTTACCAGCATGTCATACTTTGCTTCGGCGGTATTGTGAGATGAAGCGGCCCGGACCGACATTACGCGTACGCTTACGCGAGACTGGTTTCACCGTTACGAGCACTTGTTGCTTAAAGGTGACTGGCGGGTGTCTGTCTCTGTCACTTTAGCTGAATCAAGTGTGGCTACGCCCGGTCCTTGTGAAGGTTAAAACAACACATACTTGATGAAACATCGTTGTGGTTTTTGTATGCGTAGGTAAGAACGGTTCTTGCTAAGCCCGTAGCAGCCACGTAAAACTTGCAACAACAAAGTAGAGGATGTCTAACTTGTTTTTGCAGGGCATGTTGTGATGTGATATGGTCAAGACATGATGAGTTATACGGTTTTGTATGAGATGATCATGTTTTGTAATGTTATCGGCAACTGGCAGGAGCCATATGGTTGTCGCTTTATTGTATGAAATGCAATCGCCATGTAATTGCTTTACTTTATCACTAAGCGGTAGCGATAGTCGTAGAAGCAATAGTTGGCGAGACGACAACGATGCTACGATGGAGATCAAGGTGTCGCGCTGATACGTCCAAAACGTATCTATAATTTCTGCTTGCTCCATGCCTCTTTTGTGTGATATTGCTATGATATTTATGCACTTCCATATACTTTTGATCATATTTGGACTAACCTATTAACTCAGTGCACCACAGTGCCAGTTCCTGTTTTCTGCTGTTTTTCTATTTCAGGTTTCCCCCATATTAAAAGTGCCCTAAAAATTCCGGAAAAAATACAGGAAAAATCAGCGTATCGGGAGCTTCCAGAAAAACCAAAGCAGGGCCAGAGGGGAGCCTGGGGTGGCCCAGGCGGCCACCCGGCGCGGCCCCACCCCTGGCCGCGCCAGGGGGGCGCCTGGGGCCCCACCTCCGCCTCTGGTGACCCCCTTTTGCATATATATTGCTCGCGTCCAGAAACCCTCGAGGACGGAACCCTTTTTCACGATCTCGCCTCTGTTTCGCCGCCGCCACGCTTCCAAGATCGGGAGCACCAGGAGAACTCTTCCCGGCACCCTGCCGGAGGGGAGAATCACCACCGGGAGCTTCTTGATACGTCCAAAACGTATCTATAATTTGTGCTTGCTCCATGCCTCTTTTGGGTGATATTGCTATGTTATTTATACACTTCCATACACTTTTGATCATATTTGGACTAACCTATTAACTCAGTGCACCCCAGTGCCAGTTTCTGTTTTCGGCTGTTTTTGTATTTCAGGTTTTCACATTACGAGAACTGCCAGAAAAAATCCAGAAAAAATATATAAAAAATCAGCGTTCCGGAAGCTTCCATGCGGCCAAAGTAGGGTCGGAGGGGACCCACAGGGGCTCCAGGCGGCCTGCCCACGCCCCCCCCCTGGGCCGCGCCGGGGGGGCGCCTGGGCACCCCTGACCCCCTCTGATGCCCCCCTTTGGCATATATTTACACTGTGTCGCGGAAACCCTGATTCCGGACCCCTTTTCTCCAGACGCGATTCCGATCTCCGCCGCCATCGCCATCAAGCTTCGGGGGACCAGAATTCCTGCGCCGGCACCCTGCCGGGACGGGGAAGTGCCCCCGGATTCATCTCCATCGACGTTGCTTCCTCCCTCCATGATGCGGGAGTAGTTCCTCCTCGGGGCTGAGGTTCTTACCAGTAGCTATGTGGTCAATTCTCTCTCCCATGATGTGATCTTCGTTGTGATCATAGGCTATGTTAATCTAGGGTGATCCCATGATGTTTCCCCTTCCTCTATGTATTGGATTGATGTACTCACTTGTCTTTATCTAGTATAATCCCCGAGACCAAGGTGACAGCGGTCTATTGGACATGGATTAGAACAATATTTTCATGAGTGATTTCCTCTCTTGTGTGTTGATTGAAGATTGAGAGTCTCTTGGTGCTTGTCTTTGACTATCCTTTAGATATGTTGTGGTGATTGTGGGACTCTCTTTGGATGGCCGCGGTGACATTGGGAAATCCTTAGATTGAGAACTACGAACTTTGAGGTGTGATTTTGTAGCCCTACATAATTCTCGTCCTCTCTTGACCACGAAGGAATGACCTCCGAGTGTGTCCCCTTTGCATGTTTTATGGGAAATATCATGTGATTCGATTATGTTAATGTTGTTGGGAGTTGCCACTAGTGAAAGTATGAACCCTAGGCCTTGTTTCCACCATTGCAACACCATTTGTACTCACGTTTACCACTTGTTTGCTTGCTGCACTTTTTATTACAGATTTATATTACTTTGTTTTGCCATCCATATCACTTGACATTTAACATCTCTTCGCCGAACTTGTGCACCTATACATCTAACAAGTGTATTAGGTGTGTTGGGGACACAAGAGACTTCTTGTATCTTAGTTGCAGGGTTGCTTGAGAGAGACCATCTTCAACCTCTACTTCCCTGAGTTCGATAAACCTTAGGTCATCCACTTGAGGGAAATTGCTACTGTCCTACAAACCTCTGCGCTTGGAGGCCCAACATAGTCTACAAGAGTAGAAGCGTGTGTAGACATCAAGCTATTTCTGGCGCCTTTGCCGGGGAGGTGAGCGCTTGAAGGTATATCTTTAGATCTTGCAATTAAATCTTTTCGTTTCTTGTTTTTAGTTTCACTAGTTATGTTTATGGAAAACCGTGCTATTGGATCGTTGCTTGCGGGAAGACGCCCCACACCTGTGGTGGTTGCTCCTCCCCCTACTGAAATTGTGCCCTATAAAATACCAGCTGGTATTATCGATTATGTTTTGGCTAATCGTTACGCAGGAGACAGACATCCCGGTGAACACTTGCTATATCTGTCACAACTATGTTCATTATTTAAGCTTGCAGGTGTATCAAGGGAGTTTGTCATGAGGAAATTGTTCGCCGTATCACTTAAAGATAAAGCTTCAGATTGGTATAAGCTTCTCGATAACTCGCACTTGCTTGATTGGGAAGAGATCCAGTCTCTCTTTTACTCCAAGTTTTATCCTCTTCATGAAGTCCATGAGAATAGGAATTATGTTTATAATTTCTATCCTCATGACGGAGAGAGCATAGCTCAAGCTTGGGGGAGACTGAAAACGTTAATGCTAAAATGTCCTGACCATGGGCTCCCCAAAGATATGATTATTACTAATTTCTATGCGAGGCTTTCTCGACAGGATAAAGATTTGCTCGACGCTTCCTCTATGGGTTCTTTCACAAACAAAAAGATTGATGCTAAATGGGAACTCCTTGAAAGAATTCAACGCAACACTGAAGATTGGGAGATCGACAAAGGTAAAGAGTCAGGTATAATTGAGTATGATTGCATTAAGTCCTTTGTTGAAACTACAAGTTTTAATAAGTTTAGTGCTAAGTTTGGGCTTGATTCTCAACTCCTTGTTGATTTCCTCAAATCTTTTGCTTCACATCTTAATATCCCTAAGGAGGATTGGATCAAGTATCATAAACCCTTTAAAGAGACTTGCAAAGAAAATGAAATTGTTCATGATGATTGCAACATGCATGATCCAATTCCTAAAAATGAAGTTTTATATAAGCATGTTAATTTTTGTGGAGTGGATAGACCTTGTGAAAGGCCTACGATCGAAGAAGAGAAGTATTGTAAGCAACATAAGCATGAAAGAACAATCACTTGGGTCAGAGATTTAAATGAAATTGCTATAGAATTGTGTGACCTTTATCCTTTTACTTGTGAACTTTGCCGTATAGAGGGTCACTTTAATTTTCAATGCATGAACTTTCAAAACATAACTGTTAACCGGTTGTGTGATAACATGATCACCTCTGATCTTTATGATGAGCTTATGTTATTTTTGATGTGTGAAGAGTTATCAGAAAAGACTTCATGGCTAGATGTTAATGCCATAGGAATAAAAAACACTTTGCAAAATTGCCATCTCTATTGTGTTGTTAATTGCCATGAAAATGATTACATCGGTAAGATTATAAAGGAGGGAACTTTACCAAAGTATAAAAATGTCTCTTATATTTCTGCTAATAAAAAGGAGAGTTTCTCCCAAGTTTCCCCTATTGTTTCTAATGATAAACCAGGATATGTGGATAAGCTTCATCTCCAATCACTCCCTCCTAAGGTTAAGAAGAAGAAAAAGAAGAGGAGGAGGAAGAGGAGCAAGAAAGAAGAAGAATGGGTATCAACCTGGCCTGAGCATATTCCTCCCATCAACTTTTATCCTAACGATTGTAAGTTTAAAGAAGAAGGTGAAGTTTATTGCCTTAATTATCATCTTGATGATACGTCCGTAGGTACTATTGAAGATGATTTTGATTATGATATGCATGTTACTTATTGTGATTGGGAAAATGATGATAATGCTACTTATGATCTTGAAAATCTTTTTGGTACCAACTCTGAAAGTGATGATATGGGAAGCTCTAAGCTTGGGGATGATAGGATTGCAAATCCTTTACCCACTAGTGATGTGATAATTGATAATTCTTTTGCTAATAAGAATAAAGACAACATGATTACAAATATAGTTGCTAGCAATGATAATGCTCTTCTCTACTATGATGATGTCATAACTCCAACCTATAGTGATTATAAAGGTACCTATGACATAAGGAGAAATTATCCTTATGAAACTTGTCATAATCATGGAGGGAATTACTCCCTTGTTGAACACCACCCTCCTAATACACAATTAATCTATAGTGTTCAAGTTGTTTATGATAGTCCTACTCCCACTATTACCAATGAGAAAGATTATGCTTATGTGGAGAGTAAGAGTACCTTTTTGCATGTGGATCATGGTAACAATGCTTTATGTGATGCTTATATTGTTGAGTTCATCCATGATGCCACTGAAATTTATAATGAGAGAGGGAGACTTGGTTCTAAATATCTTAATAATAAGAAGTTTCCTCTCTTTATGGTGAATATTTTGAAGTTATGCTTGTTTTGCCTTCCTATGCTAGTTGCTTTGTGCTTCAATGAATTATTCTATTGCAATATTCCTATGCATAGGAAGCATGTTAGGCTTAAATGTGTTTGGTATTTGCTTCTTGATGCTCTCTTTTGTTCTTCAGCTCTTATTCCCATGAGAGCATCATTAAAGTCTTAAGCCTATCTTTATGGCTATAAAGAAAGAGCTCTAGGGAGACAACCCTTGTTATGTTTACTTTCAGTTTTAGTGGTCTTGATGTTTGTTACTACTGTAGAAACATCATTGTATCTTTATTTTCCATCTTTGTGCCAAGTTTAGCCTCTGATTGCAAGAAAGTTCAAAAGTTGTGACGTGCTGTCCAGGTAACAGATTCTGTCCTTGGATAGAAAAATTTGTATAAAATCACCAGATCATCTTTTTGGTCTGAATTTTTTCGACAGCGTGCTCTATATAATTGTCTTTCGTGCGTCTGTTTTGAGTTTTTTTATTAGAGTTGCAGAAGTGCCCCGGAAAAATCATTTACTACCTGTTATTCTATTTTTCACAGATTCTGTCCTGTTTTGCCTTTCCTTCATTTTGCAAACCTAGAGCTTGCTTTTTCTTTGCAAAAACCTTTTGGCAATCTTGAGAAACAGTAGAACTTCAAGAATATCTTTATTTCCAGCAAGGAACAATTATTTTATGGGTACTAACCTCGCTAATCAGATTATGATGAGTTATGTATGAAGGGAGTTTTCAAGTGTGCGAGGGAAGATGATAAAAAGATTCAGGAGTGTCAAACGCTCAAGCTTGGGGATGCCCCCATGCACCCCCAAGAAATATTCAAGGAGACTCAAGCGTCTAAGCTTGGGTATGCCCCCGTGCATCCCCTTCTCCATCAACATTATCAGTTCGTCCTTCGTTCCACTATATTTTAATCACTTCATGTGTTATGTGCTATGCTTGGAGCGTCTTGTTTTAGTTTTCCTTTTAGTTTTCTTTAGCTTTTCATAACGAGTCGAAACTCAGCTTTCTTTATGTGGGAGAGAAACACGCTCCACTTCTACCTAGAACATAACATAGAATTTGCATGTCTATCTTTGCTGTGTGTGTTCTTTGTCTTTTAATAGCTACTATCATGCTTAGCTCTTAACTTTCATGCTTATCTTTTTAAAGAGCTTTTGTTTAGTTGGTTGCTTGAACTCTCTTTAGTTATCATGTTTATCTTATTAAGAGAGTTTGCTTCCGTTGCATTGGTTGATATGTCTATGATAAAGATGCTACGTGCATAATGGCGCTTAGTAGTTCATGTTTTCTTATGGTTAGTCTCAAATAGCTGGGGGGTTCCCAATGTGTTATTGGAGTACCAACATGATTTGTTTGCCTATGATGTGGTATGGTTTAGTAATATCTTCCTTCAAAGAATTTATTTTGATTGACTTGGCGTATGCTCACGCATATTTAAGACTATAAAGAAAGTCTGTCAAGCCTTGATGATCTTTTGTTTCTGAGTAGCGATATAACTTCCATGCCTGATTCAATGTTGCTTTGTCGCTCTGCATGATTATGACCGTCATTGCTCTCTTAGTTGGTCGCTCCCAGTCTTTTGCTAACCTTCGCCTGTACTAAGCGGACTGACTGCTTGTGCATCCACATTCCTTTATACCAGTTATGCCATATGAGTCCACCATACCTTCCTACATGGTATTTACCTGCCATTCCTAACGGAGACTTGCATGTACCATCTCGAAATTATTCAAAGAAAAAAGCATTCCTATTTTGTGCCTCTGTTGTAAGTCCATGAGGAAGTAGTAGTTAATTCATAATCTTTTTAAGTTGGACAAGCTTCACCCCGGGATTGCATGTATAATGTGCAAACCCATAATACGAGAAGGAACTGGCATTGAGTGCGCCCGGCTCAAAATTAATATAACAAACAAACCCTCCTTCACGCTTTGTTCATGAGAAATCAGAAAACTTTGGTAGTGATAAACAAAGGAGATTAAGAGGATGTGATCGTCCTCATTCGGGAGCCGTTCCTCGAAACTTGTCCATCTCAAGAAGTGATTGAGTTGTCTGCTAGCATTCGTTGACGAAACATGCATGATCTAAAAAAATTATTACCTCTGTTTTAAAACCAAGAGCTCTGGTACATGTTTTGTCTTTGTTTCCGACTACGGGTTTTCAACCTTGCCAACAAAAGCCACGGTTCGAGAGTCTCCACCTTCTTTTAAAAGCACCAACTACTGAGAGCATGATTGTCATTCTGAGTGTAATGTGCATTGTCCCAAAGTAGCATTGTCTTTTGCATGATTGTGATATCATTTATTTTGAAATCATTGTATCTAGTCATCACTTAAACCTTGGAGGTGCCCCTGCATTTATGTTTTGCTTCACTAAAGGGGGCAAGCTAGATATCACTTTATCATATTTGCACATCATGTTCATTACAAATCTATTTGATGTTTCAATATCATATTGTAAAACTTTCAGTTCTTTGTGATTTTCTCATAAGGCAACTTAATTACTATAGATTCATTGTCTCAGTAAGCTTTTGTCATATGACTATGAAAAAGTCCTATATGGTTAATAGCATGTCACCACAGAAATTATTCTTGTTATCATTTACCTACTCGAGGACGAGCAGGAATTAAGCTTGGGGATGTTGATACGTCCAAAACGTATCTATAATTTCTGCTTGCTCCATGCCTCTTTTGGGTGATATTGCTATGTTATTTATTGTAACACCCCCTTGTAATGATCACTGTGATCAACTGATGATAATGCCAAGTCATTTTCATTTACAATGCAAATCACAGTGGTTAAACAAGTCAACTCAAATTTCCCCTGAAAATTCAAATTCAAATTCAAATGCAAAATGAAGTTGTTCCAAAAATTTTGGAAAAATGCCCATGTTGTTGCAAATAATCCAAAACAATTGTTTCTGGTGAAAACAACATCACCATCTACTCAAATAATGGGCTAGGGCATTTAAACAGTGTTATAACAGCACTATTAAATGCTTTATCATTTTTGAAAATTTCAAAAATGATCCAAAATAGTCCAAAGCAATTTTTTGTGGTGAGGAATATTGCAACCTCATTTTTGGGCCAACTCACAATTTTTGCAAACCTCATTTGTTAGCCCTACCTTTTCCTTTTCCTTTTGCTGTTGTAATAAAAGCAAAACAGAAAATTTTAAACAAAGGAAAAGGCCAGAAGGGCCACTTACCTGCTGCTGGGCCGCACAGGCCCAGCCCACCACCACCTGCCCCCTTCCTCGTGTCGCCACCGCCATGGCCGCGCGCGCCACCGCCGCTCGCAGCTCGCCACCGCTGCGGAGCAGGTGAGCCGAGGCGATAAGGCCGAGCCCCAGCGGCCTCCCCTCCATCCTCATCCATTTCCCCCCCTCTCTACTCGCTCGCATCGCCTCCTTCCTCCCTCCAGATCAGTCGCCGAGCGCCACCGCCGCCGTGCTCCGCCGTTTCCGCGGCCACCGTCAACACCTCGTCCCACCACCGTGCCGTGGAACACCGCCGTCCTCGACTACGTCGAATGGAGCCCGCAGGTGGAGCCGGGAGGCACCACTGACGCCGCACGACGTCGCCCCCTTCTCCTCTGTCTCCGGTGCTCGTCGGCGGCCACGACCTCGTCTGCTGCTCCTAAGCCACCGCGGAGCCTCCGTGAGCTCGCCCGGTGAGCTCCACATCTCCTCCCCCTCTCTTTTTGCTCGTTCGCGCCCCGTAGCCGCCTGCCCACTGACGCCCGAACGCGCCGCCGCCTTCCTCGTCGCCGGCGTGGCCCCGGTAACCCTAGGGTCCCGTGCGTAGCACCAACGTGCTCACCGCATCGCGCACGCCTCGCCTAGCCTCTTCTTTTATCCCCTAGTGCTCTGCCTCGCCGTATCCTCGTACGCCCGAGCTCCGGCGTCCGCCTCCGAGCTCGCCGTCGTCACCACGGCGCAGCTCCGGCCACGCGACCACCACCGCTGAGTTCGCCGTCGTCTCCCCGTTCGAACGCGACCGGCCCCGTCCCGTTTGGTGGCCTGTAGCCAAAACCCGACGCGCGCCCGAGCTCGCCGCCGCGTTTTGACGCCCACCGGCGTTTAAACGCCGGCCGGCCACCGTGGTTGACCTGGGGCCACCCCCCCCAGTGTCGCTGCCAGTGGGCCCCGAGGCCCCGTTGACTGGGTTGACCCAGTCAACTTTGCTGACTGGGCAGTCCCAGTCACTGACATGTGGGCCCCTGCGAAATTAGAGTTAATTAAACGTTTTTATAATTAAAAGTTAATTAGTTTAACTACTGCTGTCACTGACATATGGGGCCCACCCTTTTAGTTAAGCCACTGTTAATTTAATTTAACTCTGTTTAATTCACAGAGGCTGACATGTGGGTCCCACTGGACCCACATGTCATATTTGACTTAGCCAGCCGCTGTTTGACCTGCTGAAGTCAGCATGACATCATGCTGACATCATAAATCCTTTTCTGCTTTTAAAATAAATTCCAGAAATTCAATTAAACTTTGAAAAATCATATCTTTTAATCCGTAACTCCGATGAAAATAATTTATATATGAAAATTGCTCAGAATTTCGATACGAATCTAGATACGCCCTCCGTATTCCCATCAGATGCCCCTAGCTAGATGAACATGGAACTTTTGACCTGTTTTCGATAAATGAATAGTGTTCAACTTTAATAAAATAAATTCAAACAGATTCTTAAAAATAACTAATATGACCTAGACTTGTTTTTAGGCAACCCTGCACTGCACGTTAGCTTAGCACGCTCTGTGTTGCATATGCTTGTGTATTTATCTGTTTCTTCCCCCTCTTCTCTCTCGGTAGAGCCCGACGCTGACGCAGATCCCGAGACCGAAGCTGTCCCGGTGATTGGTTCCCCCTCCGACGATCTTGCTTTTGCCACCGAGCAACCAGGCAAGCAACCCCCCCTTGAGCATTTCCGATATCCCCTATGTCTATTCTCTCTTATTCTTGCACTAGAATTGATGCTACTGCTACTGCTCCTATTACTGTTGCATAGCCTGTTTTTGCTAAACTGTTGATACCTGCCTTCTATTCATAAACTGTTTAGTATAGGTTGGGTAGCACTGCTTTGGACCCGCACTCTCGTAGTTGCCTCGCATAGTACCCTTGCCTCGATCAACCGATCGAGCCCCTTCCCCTGACCTTCTTCACAGCACCGCACATCCCCCCCCTAATATGCTCGACTCCGCAGAGTTAACATCGGGTGACGAGGGTGATACCTCCGGACTCACTTTTGATGTTGTCCCTGTATTATAGCTAGCTCGTTGTGGGTTACCGAGGGTGATTCCTCTTCCCACTTCCGACTTAGCTTTTGTCGTGCATCCGCTATGGTGAATACCGCCGAGGGTGATTCCTCCGGTACCACCTTATCGGGACTTGTCGTTTCGGAGTCCAACGAGGGTGATTCCTCGGATTCCTCATCGGCATGAAAACCACACGGATGCCCTGGTTCACTGTACCGTGTTTAAAGACGTATCGATCCCCGAGGCCGGACGTCGCCAGGAACAAAGGCGTGCGGCCAGAGGTATCGTGCGTCTGATGACACTTTATGGTGACTACTACACTTGTTGGATAGAGACGGGTTGACCCTGAGGGGTACCCGCGAGTGCCTTTGAGGCGTGAGCTGTGGAGTCGGGTGACCAGAGAGGGTACCCGTGAGATAACTACGAGGCGTGGCCGGTCTTTTCCAGTCCTTGTCACAAGTCCTCGAGACGGGACGACGGGGCCAACAGTATCGTAGGCTCTGCTCGTTGCCGCGCGCTCCCAAAACACTAAGCGATTTGGATATTTGATCTGAGGGGCCTCCGGGTCCGATAGCACTAACCACCACGTGGGTGTGAGTGGGTGCTCTGCGTCGTATACATCAGCCGGAGTCGTCACGACGTCAGCGATTGAGCGGCCCGTTCGGATTGGACTTAGGATGCAACTGCGCTTGTATAAGGGGTTGCTAGGTCTGCTACCGAACGGCCTCGCAACGTGCGGAGTGTCCGGGGCGACGGCCATGACCCCCGGGGGCATAGGATTAGTCCGGCGTGCTCGATCCTCTCTGGCGGTATCCGGTCGGGTTGCGGCGTATGGTTTAGCTGAGGGCGGGCACGACCTGATGGTGTGTCCGGCCGGAGTTAAGCGAGCGTGGTGGGTAACTTGGTGCACCCCTGCAGGGAAGAAACAATCTATCGATAGCCTGTCCTACGGTAACGGACACTCGGAGTTGTATCCACTTCGGTACAACTAGAACTGGTGACTTGAGATATGTGATATGAGGTTGATGTTGCTGCAAACACTATACTTTATTATGATGAAACTATTCTACTCCCTTCTTATTGCTGCAAGACGCTGAAGATGCTAGTCTTCGTCAGGACTAGGCTTTTCCCCTCTCTACTCTGGCTTTCTGCAGTCTAGTCCACCCACATAAAGCCTCCTTTGAAAATATTGCATTGCTAGTATAGATCTGATGTAAGTCTTGCTGAGTACTTTGGATGAGTACTCACGGTTGCTTTGCTTCCTCTTTTGTCCTACCCACTTGTTAAACCAGACGACGGAGCCATGGTGCCCGCAGTCCCTGTGGACGACTTCTACTACCAGCCCGAGGCTGGCTACTACTACTACCCGGCCGGCGAGTACTACTGCGAGGAGCCGGCGGACGACGACCAGGAGTAGGATCGGAGGTCCCAGGCAGGAGGCCTGCGCCTTTTCGATCGTAGCTTTTATTTTGCCCCGCCTTTGTAAAAGGCCTATCTTCTTCTGAGTTGTATCTGTACCCAGATACCTAACGCTTCCGCTGACTATGTGTGCGACATCATGTTATGTATTCGAGCCCTCGAGGCCCCTGGCTTGTAATATATGACTTGTATGTATTTATTTATGTTTTAGAGTTGTGTTGTGATTCCTTCACGTGAGTCCTTAGGCTTGATCGTGTGCATTTGCGTGTATGATTAGTGCACGATTAAGCCGGGGTCGTCACAGGTTGGTATCAGAGCCGACTGCCTGTAGGAACCCCCTTTCCAACTCCTTGGTCGAAGTCGAGTCTAGAGGTCCAAAAATGTTTTACTAACTTGGCTGTGTGGCTTATGGCCCCACGTCGCCAATTGGGTGGTGTAGCATCTTTTATTCCTCGTCTATACTCTGGGACTCTTATCTCTCGTCTATTCGGGTTAAAGATTTTACTAACTCCATTAGGTTCTCGTTTTCACATCTACCCGGAGAGCTGGATATCAGTGCGATTTCTTGTCATTGATCTGATTAATTTGATAATCATTCCTTTCCATTTGTTTGTTTAATCTTTCCTATCAAGTTCTGTTTAATTATCATCGGAACTTGACAAGTCTGATTCTTCTTCTTTCAGATGAATCCTCTGTTTCCACCTCGCCCGGAGACTCAGCTTGTGCTTCGCACCTGGGCTCGAGATGCCCCTGGGTTTCCGGCTATTCTAGTCGCTCTTCTGACCAGACTGGGCTACCGCTGGTACCCCGAGTACATGGTCTACGAGGAGTATCGTGAGTTCAACCAGGAGCAGTATTATGCTGTTGTTCGTATCTACGACCGGCAGGATGACTCAGACACCGAGCTGTACCGCTTTCGCGGTAGTGGCGTGACGGTTGCGATGGCAGTCCATGATGCTGCCTACGCTGCTGTCGCACGCCTCCGAGGAGAGCACAGAGATAGCTTGGATGCCTCTGAGTTTCGGTACATTCCGTATGCACCTGCTGGAGATGAGACTGGATACTACTCAGCTATCTGTTCCCCGTACGAGAGTCGACGTTATGACCCGCAGGTTCTGATTCAGCACACTCAGGCGCTGGATCGAACTGCTCGGGCCCTGGCGGTTGAGTTGTCCATCACTCGGACAGTTCTCTACCAGACGTTGACGCGGTTGGTACCGGCTGTCCAAGCAGGGACACTTCCTCAGTCTATCCTTTGCCCGCGCAGGATCAACACACCTCCAGGTGTCGAGTGGCCTGCGGTTGGAGGTCACACGCCAGTTCGTGGACCTCTGATTCCCGATCGATACCGGGTTCTGCATCAGAGTGCACATGGAGCTCAGGAACCTTCTGCGATCGAGATCCGCCGTCCGCACTTGCAGCTACCCCGTTTCAGTTCCCTTCTCCGACGTTGATGTAGCCTTTGCTATGTCTCGTTGTGTATTTCCTTACCGCGGTCTGCGCGCCGCCTACTATGTCTAGCTTTTGATTTTGCGCCGTTATGCTGCCCGTTTGTAACCGACGCTATGTACGAACCCGTATGTCATGATGTGTATGATGTTGTATTTATTGCACTTCCCTTATGTCGTGCATATTTACTTCATTGTTGAATTCATGCAACGTGTATCCTTGTCGCTAAACCATCCCTGTTGGAATTATCAGGATGGCTGGCAACGGTGATCCACCTCCACCTCCGCCTCTGCCTCCGCCGCCAGAATATATGGCTGCCGTAATGCAAACCCTTGACATGCAGCGTCAGGTGCTGCAGGGTATGCTCAACCAGATACCCCAGGTCAACGCCAATGCTCAGCATCAGCCAGCCGCTATCACTCTGCAAGAATTTCTGCGGCTCAATCCAACGGTATTTCGCAGTGCCGCCAACCCCTTGGATGCCGATGATTGGCTGCGTGACATCTTCTTTGAGCTGGATTCTGCCGCCGTGTCCCCTGACAACTATGTCAAGTTTGCGACATATTTCCTGAAGGGTCCGGCGGCCCAGTGGTGGGACACGCACCGGAACACATTGCCTGCTGGAACTGTTATCTCCTGGGCAGACTTCAAGACTGCTTTCCGCGCTCGGTACATCCCTGAGGGTGTTATCGACCGCAAGCGTACGGAGTTCCGTAACCTGATTCAGGGCAACAAGTCAGTTGATGCCTATCAGCGGGAGTTCCTTGAGCTGTCCCGCTATGCTGAGGAAGATATCGCTACTGACGCTAGACGCCAAGAGAAGTTCAGGCGCGGACTTCATCATGATATTCTGCTTGCTCTAGTGGCACTGGACTTTCCGGACTTTGCCACTTTAGTGAACAAGGCCATTCAGGTTGAAACTGGACTCAAGCTACACAAGGATGCTCTTAAGCGCTCTCGCGAGTCGGGCTCATCTTCGGGCTCGTCTTCTCAGAAGCGCCGCATATGGATTCCTCAGAGCATGTATCGTCCAAACGCTCCAGTGTACAGGCCTTCTTATGCTGCACCTCGTCTGCCTCCTCCACCGCCAATGCAATACAGGCCTGCTGTCCCAGCACCTCGAGCGCCTGCGATTCGTCCAGAGAGTGGACTCTGCTTCAAGTGTGGCCGTCCGGGTCACCGTGCCAGAGACTGTCCGCAGGCTCAGGGTCAGCTGGCTCTTCCATCTGCTGGCCGTGGCAGTGGACGTGGAATTCCTCCGCAGCGCAACAATAATGTCAGGCCTTCGAATGCTCGTGGTGGTCAGCTTCACCACGTCAATCTGAGTGAAGACCCAGAGCAGCCAGCCACAGTGATGGGTACACTTCTTGTCAACTCAGTATTTGCTAATGTCTTGTTTGATACTGGTGCATCTGATTCATTCATATCAGAACCATTTGCATTTAAACATGGCTTTAAACAAGATAAACTATATCAAACGGTATCCGTACAAACCTCCGCGGGTCGGTGCAAATCCACCTTATTCTGTCCGGAAGTAGTAGTGGAGATAGAAGAAATGAAATTTCAGGCACATCCCATTGTCCTGAAATCCTGCGGCATCGACCTTATCCTAGGGATGGATTGGTTGGAGGCTCATGAGGCCCAAATCGATTGTGCCACCAAGACTGTACGTCTTCGGCACCCCTCCAATCAACTCGTGAGTTGCCGCGCTCGTGTAGCTCGTGATGCCGAGGCTCTAATCTATGCCACAAATGCATTAAATGATTCACCACTTGAAGGGCTCGAAAGCATACCAGTTGTATGTGAATTCCCGGATGTCTTCCCAGAAGAACTTCCAGGAATACCCCCTGCTCGAGCCGTCGAATTTGTTATTGACTTGAAGCCGGGTACTACTCCTATTGCGAAGCGTCCTTACAAGATGCCACCGCATGAGCTCCTTGAGCTTAAGGAGGAAATCGACAAGTCGCTCAAGAAGGGCTTCATCCGTCCTAGTTCCTCTGCCTGGGGAGCACCGTCTCTTTTCGTCAAGAAGAAAGATGGTACGAATAGGCTGGTACAAGATTACCGCCCTATCAACCAGGCAACCATCCAGAATAAATATCCACTTCCTCGGATCAACGACTTATATGATCAACTGGCTGGATCATCGGTGTTTTCTAAACTCGACTTGAGATTGGGTTATCACCAGATCCGTGTTCGCGAAGAGGATATTCCAAAGACTGCATTCGTAACTCGCTATGGCTCGTATGAGTACACTGTCATGTCTTTTGGACTGACTAATGCTCCAGCTACCTTCTCCCGCCTGATGAATTATATATTCATGGATTACCTCGACAAGTTCGTCGTGGTATATCTGGATGATATTCTGGTATTCTCAAAGAACAAGGAAGAACACGCCGGACATCTTCGCCTTGTTCTGGAGAAGCTGCGAGAACATCAGCTTTATGCTAAGTTTTCCAAATGCGAGTTCTGGCTTTCTGAAGTGACCTACCTTGGACATGTGATCTCCAAGGATGGCATTGCCGTTAACCCGGAACGGGTTCAGGCTATTCTTGACTGGACTCCTCCGAAGAATGTCAAGCAAGTGAGAAGTTTTCTCGGCCTTGCAAGCTATTGTCGTCGCTTCGTCGAGAACTTTTCCAAGATTGCCAAGCCCCTGACTAATCTGCTTCACAAAGGCGTTAAGTTTGAGTGGACAGATAAATGCCAGGAAAGCTTTCAAGCTCTTAAGGACAAGCTCGTTTCTGCTCCAGTGCTTGCTCCTCCAGATTCTCGCAAGGACTTTGTGATATATTGTGACGCCTCTCGTCAAGGCTTAGGTTGTGTCCTAATGCAAGAACGAAGAGTAGTTGCTTATGCATCGCGTCAATTACGTCCGCATGAAGAGAATTATCCAGTGCATGATCTTGAACTTGCTGCAGTGATCTTTGCATTGAAACTATGGCGACATTACCTTCTTGGTAACCGGTGTGAGATTTATACTGATCATCAAAGTTTGAAGTATTTATTCACTCAGCCGGATCTTAATCTCCGCCAACAGCGATGGTTGGAAACTATCTCTGAATACGACTGCGGTATTTCTTATACCCCTGGCAAGGCTAATGTGATGGCCGATGCCTTGAGTCGCAAGTCATACAGCACCAACCTCAAGGTTAAGCGAGCTCAACCTCGTCTTTATGAGGAATTGCGCAAGCTGAATCTGCATATCGTTCCACATGGTTCGCTTAATGACCTTGTGATACAGCCGGATCTTGAGAAGGCTGTCAAGGTAGCGCAAACCAAAGATGCTTTCGTTGATGTTATAAAACAGGAACTGCATCTTCCGAAATACAGGGATTTCTCAATATCCGAAGATGGAACCTTGTATTTCCGAGGCCGCATTGTGGTAACTCGTTTCGACCTGATGACTGACAAGGTCATGAGGGAGGCACATGATACACCGCTGTCTATTCATCCTGGTAGTACTAAGATGTATCGTGATCTCCGTCAAAGGTACTGGTGGCCTAATATGAAGCGGGATATTGCTCGACATGTTGCTGAATGCGATGTCTGCCGTCGCGTGAAGGCAGAGCATCAGAAGCCTGCTGGACTTCTGCAACCTCTTCCTATTCCGCTGTGGAAATGGGATAAGGTGCAGATGGATTTCATTACGGGCTTTCCTAAGTCCCAGAAGGGTAACGATGCCATTCTTGTCGTCATCGACCAACTTTCAAAAGTTGCCCACTTCCTGCCAGTCAAGGAGACTATCACTGCTAGCCAGTTAGCAGAACTGTATATCTCCCGAATTGTATCCCTCCACGGAATTCCGAAGGAGATCAGTTCGGACCGTGGCTCCCTGTTCACTTCCAAGTTCTGGGAAAGTTTTCAAGAAGCTTTGGGAACTCATATCCACTGGAGTTCAGCTTATCACCCCCAGTCCCAAGGTCAAGTTGAACGAGTCAATCAAGTGCTTGAGGATATGCTGCGAGCTTGTATTATATCATTCGGTAAGAAATGGGAAGAATCCCTTCCATATGCCGAGTTCTCGTATAACAACAGCTATCAAGCAAGCTTGAAGATGGCTCCCTTTGAAGTTCTGTACGGACGTAAGTGTCGAACCCCTCTGAACTGGTCAGAAACTGGGGAACGACAAGTTATTGGTCCGGACATTATTCAACACGCCGAAGAGCAAGTCCGTATCGTACGTGAGAATCTCAAGGCGGCTCAGGACCGCCAGAAGAGCAATTATGATCGCAAGCGATGGGGTCTGACTTATCATCCCGGTGATCAAGTTTATCTTCGAGTCACCCCTATGAAGGGCACGCACCGTTTCGGTATCAAGGGCAAGTTAGCTCCACGCTACATTGGTCCCTTCCCCGTGGTTGCTAGACGTGGATTCGTGGCTTACAAATTGCAATTGCCTCCACAATTCTCGCATATCCACGATGTGTTCCATGTGTCGCAACTCCGCCGTTCTTTCAAGGAGTCCCCGCATCGTGCTGTGGATCACGAGATGCTCGAGCTTCAAGATGATCTTTCTTATAAGGAGCATCCGATCCGCATCCTCGATCAAACTGAACGTCGGACCCGCCAGAAGACAACCAAGTTCCTGAAAGTACAGTGGTCAAATCACACCGAAGATGAAGCCACCTGGGAACGCGAGGAAAATCTTCGGGCGGAATACCCCGACCTCTTTGCTTCTACCTCCTAAATTCTCGGGACGAGAATTTCTTTTAGAGGAGGAGAATTTGTAACACCCCCTTGTAATGATCACTGTGATCAACTGATGATAATGCCAAGTCATTTTCATTTACAATGCAAATCACAGTGGTTAAACAAGTCAACTCAAATTTCCCCTGAAAATTCAAATTCAAATTCAAATGCAAAATGAAGTTGTTCCAAAAATTTTGGAAAAATGCCCATGTTGTTGCAAATAATCCAAAACAATTGTTTCTGGTGAAAACAACATCACCATCTACTCAAATAATGGGCTAGGGCATTTAAACAGTGTTATAACAGCACTATTAAATGCTTTATCATTTTTGAAAATTTCAAAAATGATCCAAAATAGTCCAAAGCAATTTTTTGTGGTGAGGAATATTGCAACCTCATTTTTGGGCCAACTCACAATTTTTGCAAACCTCATTTGTTAGCCCTACCTTTTCCTTTTCCTTTTGCTGTTGTAATAAAAGCAAAACAGAAAATTTTAAACAAAGGAAAAGGCCAGAAGGGCCACTTACCTGCTGCTGGGCCGCACAGGCCCAGCCCACCACCACCTGCCCCCTTCCTCGTGTCGCCACCGCCATGGCCGCGCGCGCCACCGCCGCTCGCAGCTCGCCACCGCTGCGGAGCAGGTGAGCCGAGGCGATAAGGCCGAGCCCCAGCGGCCTCCCCTCCATCCTCATCCATTTCCCCCCCTCTCTACTCGCTCGCATCGCCTCCTTCCTCCCTCCAGATC
>LR738711.1:879959369-880019569 GCA_902687465.1 Secale cereale | reverse complement strand
GGGTGATCCCATGATGTTTCCCCTTCCTCTATGTATTGGATTGATGTACTCACTTGTCTTTATCTAGTATAATCCCCGAGACCAAGGTGACAGCGGTCTATTGGACATGGATTAGAACAATATTTTCATGAGTGATTTCCTCTCTTGTGTGTTGATTGAAGATTGAGAGTCTCTTGGTGCTTGTCTTTGACTATCCTTTAGATATGTTGTGGTGATTGTGGGACTCTCTTTGGATGGCCGCGGTGACATTGGGAAATCCTTAGATTGAGAACTACGAACTTTGAGGTGTGCTTTTGTAGCCCTACATAATTCTCGTCCTCTCTTGACCACGAAGGAATGACCTCCGAGTGTGTCCCCTTTGCATGTTTTATGGGAAATATCATGTGATTCGATTATGTTAATGTTGTTGGGAGTTGCCACTAGTGAAAGTATGAACCCTAGGCCTTGTTTCCACCATTGCAACACCATTTGTACTCACGTTTACCACTTGTTTGCTTGCTGCACTTTTTATTACAGATTTATATTACTTTGTTTTGCCATCCATATCACTTGCCATTTAACATCTCTTCGCCGAACTAGTGCACCTATACATCTAACAAGTGTATTAGGTGTGTTGGGGACACAAGAGACTTCTTGTATCTTAGTTGCAGGGTTGCTTGAGAGAGACCATCTTCAACCTCTACTTCCCTGAGTTCGATAAACCTTAGGTCATCCACTTGAGGGAAATTGCTACTGTCGTAACAACCTCTGCGCTTGGAGGCCCAACATAGTCTACAAGAGTAGAAGCGTGTGTAGACATCACTTCTCCACCACCATGGACGCTTCCCGGATGAGTTGTGAGTAGTCTCTCTTGGACCATGGGTCCATGACCAGTAGCTATGTGATGTTCTCCTCCCCTCTTTGTTCTTCATGGATTAGACCTCGTGAGCTGCCCTACATGATCGAGGCACATATGTAATCTTTATGCTGTTGCTCTGCTGAGTTTGCTGGGATCCGATGGATTATGAGATTATGTTCAGATTGTGTGTGAGTAATATATTTGATTCACCTCTTTTATATTTATGTTCTTGAGTAATTCTAGCATGTTCTCCGTTGCTGTTTATTGCTTTGGCCGAGTAGTAGGTAGTAACTCCAAGAGGGAACGTTATGCTTGATTGTGGGTTCATGCCCCTCGATGACTAGTTTGAGTGACAGAAACATGAGTCTAGGGGATGTGCTGTTGCCACAAGGGGGAAAACAATGGTGCTTGTACTTGCGGGTGCAAGGATAGTTTACTTTACGCAAAGTTCTTTTAATGCAGTTGTCTGTTGCTTTGAGTTTACACTTTGGGTGGGAATCGCAACTTAATACCAGCGAGATGTTCTGGATAGATATCTCAAGGTGGATGATTAGTAGTAGATGCAGATGGATTTCGGTCTACTTGCCTTGGCGTACCGCCCATGCTTTTGAGCCTCTACCTTTCTTTACAGCATAGTTAGCATTGGTTTGCGCACATAATCCTGTCAATTGCCCAGCTGTAATTTGTTTACCTCGCTTAGCTATTTTATCGTCTTTTGGGAGAGAGACATCACTAGTGAACATCATGGGACTCCGGTCCATATTACCACCATTGATCACACCTTATATTTACTTCCTGCTTGTATTTCCTAGTTGCAGTCATACCTATCATTATTACCTCTTGCGTTTGATCCTTTGTAAACAGCAAGGCCGGAGGGATTGACAACCTCTCTGTACTCGTTGGGAGCAAAGTTATTTGTATCTGTGTGCAGGTCCTGTCAATCGCTAAGTTGGCGCCGTTAGCGTTGACACCTACTTGTTGGCCCTCGGAGTCTCACGGGATTCGATCCTTGGTATCTTGCCAAGGGAAACTTGCCGTTACGCTACATCTCAAACCTTCCACTTGGGGTAACCAACGAGGGGCGAGAAGCCATCACGCGCCGGTGACGAAGGTGATCATGACGGTGCTTTGGAGATGGAGATCAAAAGCACAAGATGATGATGGCCATATCATGTCACATATTTTGATTGCATGTGATGTTTATCTTATTATGCTTCTTATTTTGCTTAGAACGACGGTAGCATTATAAGATGATCCCTTACTAAATTTCAAGGTATAAGTGTTCTCCCTGAGTATGCACCGTTGCGAAAGTTCATCGTGCCGAGACACCACGTGATGATCGGGTGTGATAAGCTCTACGTTCAAATACAACGGGTGTAAGCTAGTTTTGCACACGCAGAATACTCGGGTTAAACTTGACGAGCCTAGCATATGCAGATATGGCCTCGGAACACTGGAGACCGAAAGGTCGAGCGTGAATCATATAGTAGATATGATCAACATAAGATGTTCACCATTGAAACTACTCCATCTCACGTGATGATCGGACATGGTTTAGTTGATTTGGATCACGTGATCATTTAGATGACCGGAGGGATGTCTATCTAAGTGGGAGTTCTTTAAATAATATGATTAAATTGAACTTTAATTTATCATGAACTTAGTCCTGATAGTTTTTGCATATCTATGTTATTGTAGATCAATGGCCCGTGCTACCGTTCCTTTTAATTTTAATGCATTCCTAGAGAAAGCTAAGTTGAAATATGATGGTAGCAATTACACGGACTGGGTCCATAACTTGAGGATTATCCTCATTGCTGCACAGAAGAATTATGTCCTTGAAGCACCGCTAGGTGACAAGCCCCCTCCCGCTAATGTAGACGCTTTGAACGTCTAGCAGTCGCGGTCTGATGACTACACGATAGTTCAGTGTGCCATGCTTTACGGCTTAAAAACGGGACTTCAACGACATTTTGAACGTCATGGACCATATGAGATGTTCCAGGAGTTGAAGTTAATATTTCAAGCAAATGCCCGGATTGAGAAATATGAGATTTCCAATAAGTTCTACAGCTGCAAGATGGAGGAGAATAGTTCTATCAGTGAACACTTGCTCAGAATGTCTGGGTACTACAATCATATGACTCAACTTGGTTGCAAAGTTGACGAGGATAGTGTTATTGATAGAGTTCTTCAATCATTGCCGCCAAGCTATAAAGGCTTCGTGATGAACTATAATATGCAAGGGATGCAAAAGACAATTCCCGAGCTCTTCGCTATGCTCAAAGCTGCGGAGGTAGAAATCAAAAAGGAGCATCAAGTGTTGATGGTTAACAAAACCACTAGTTTCAAGAAAAAGGGCAAGGGAAAGAAGGGGAACTTCAAGAAGAATAGCAAGACAGTTGCTACTCCCACGAAGAAACCCAAGTCTGGAGCCAAGCCTGAAACTGAGTGCTTCTACTGCAAGGGGACTGGACACTGGAAACGGAACTGCCCCAAGTATTTGGCGGATAAGAAGGATGGCAAGGTGAACAAAGGTATATGTGATATACATGTTATTGATGTGTACCTTACTAATGCTCGTAGTAGTACATGGGTATTTGATACCAGTTCGGTTGCTAATATTTGTAACTCGAAACAGGGACTACGGATTAAACGAAGATTGGCTAAGGACGAGGTGACGATGCGCGTGGGAAATGGTTCCAAAGTCGATGTGATCGCCGTCGGCACGCTACCTCTACATCTACCTTCGGGATTAGTTTTAGACCTAAATAATTTTTATTTGGTGCCAGCGTTGAGCATGAATATTATATCTGGATCTTGTTTGTTGCGAGACGGTTATTCATTTAAATCAGAGAATAATGGTTGTTCTATTTTTATGAATAATATCTTTTATGGTCATGCACCCTTGAAGAGTGGTCTATTCTTATTGGATCTCGATTGTAGTGATACACATATTCATAATATTGAAACCAAAAGATGCAAGGTTAATAATGATAGTGCAACTTATTTGTGGCACTGCCATTTAGGTCATATTGGTGTAAAGCGCATGAAGAAACTCCATAGTGATGGACTTTTGGAATCACTTGATTACGAATCACTTGGTGCTTGCGAACCATGCCTCATGGGCAAGATGACTAAAACTCCATTCTCCGGAACTATGGAGCGAGCAACAAATTTGTTGGAAATCATACATACTGATGTATGTGGGCCAATGAGTGTTGAAGCTCGCGGCGGGTATCGTTATTTTCTGACCTTCACTGATGATTTGAGCAGATATGGGTATATCTACTTAATGAAGCACAAGTTTGAAACATTTGAAAAGTTCAAAGAATTTCAGAGTGAAGTAGAGAATCATCGTAACAAGAAAATAAAGTTTCTACGATCTGATCGTGGAGGAGAATATTTGAGTTACGAGTTTGGTCTTCATTTGAAACAATGTGGAATAGTTTCACAACTCACGCCACCCGGAACACCACAGCGTAATGGTGTGTCCGAACGTCGTAACCGTACTTTATTGGATATGGTGCGATCTATGATGTCTCTTACCGATTTACCACTATCGTTTTGGGGTTATGCTTTAGAGACAACTGCATTCACGTTAAATAGGGCACCATCTAAATCCGTTGATACGACACCAGAGTGGTACGGCAACCCAGTTCTGGAAGTCATGTTACTAGACCATGATGAACCTATGAACTATGAGGAAGCGATGATGAGCCCAGATTCCGCAAAATGGCTTGAGGCTATGAAATCTGAGATGGGATCCATATATGAGAACAAAGTGTGGACTTTGGTTGACTTGCCCGATGATCGGTAAGCCATCGAAAATAAATGGATCTTCAAGAGGAAGACCGACGCAGACGGTAATGTTACTGTTTACAAAGCTCGACTTGTTGCGAAAGGGTTTCGACAAGTTAACGGAGTTGACTACGATGAGACTTTCTCACCTGTAGCGATGCTTAAGTCTGTCCGAATCATGTTAGCAATTGCCGCATTTCATGATTATGAAATCTGGCAAATGGATGTCAAAACTGCATTCCTAAATGGATATCTCAAAGAAGAGTTGTATATGATGCAACCAGAAGGTTTTGTCGATCCAAAAGGTGCTAACAAAGTGTGCAAGCTCCAGCGATCCATCTATGGACTCGTGCAAGCATCTCGGAGTTGGAATATACGCTTTGATGAGGTGATCAAAGCATATGGTTTTATACAGACTTTTGGAGAAGCCTGTATTTACAAGAAAGTGAGTGGGAGCTCTGTAGCATTTCTAATATTATATGTGGATGACATATTATTGATTGGAAATGATATAGAATTTCTGGATAGCATAAAAGGATACTTGAATAAGAATTTTTCAATGAAAGACCTCGGTGAAGCTGCTTATATATTAGGCATCAAGATCTATAGAGATAGATCAAGACGCTTAATTGGACTTTCACAAAGCACATACCTTGATAAAGTTTTGAAGAAGTTCAAAATGGATCAGTCAAAGAAAGGGTTCTTGCTGTGTTACAAGGTATGAAGTTGAGTAAGACTCAATGCCCGACCACTGCAGAAGATAGAGAGAAAATGAAAGTCATTCCATATGCCTCAGCCATAGGATCTATCATGTATGCAATGCTGTGTACCAGACCTGATGTGTGCCTTGCTATAAGTCTATCAGGGAGGTACCAAAGTAATCCAGGAGTGGATCACTGGACAGCGGTCAAGAACATCCTGAAATACCTAAAAAGGACAAAGGATATGTTTCTCGTATATGGAGGTGACAAAGAGCTCGTCGTAAACGGTTACGTCGATTCTAGCTTTGACACTGATCCGGATGACTCTAAGTCACAAACCGGATATGTATTTTTATTGAACGGTGGAGCTGTCAGTTGGTGCAGTTCCAAGCAGAGCATCGTGGCAGGATCTACGTGTGAAGCGAAATACATAGCTGCTTCGGAAGCAGCAAATGAAGGAGTCTGGATGAAGGAGTTCATATCCGATCTAGGTGTAATACCTAGTGCATCGGGTCCAATGAAAATATTTTGTGACAACACTGGAGCAATAGCCTTAGCGAAGGAATCCAGGTTTCACAAGAGAACAAAGCACATCAAAAGACGCTTCAATTCCATCCGCGATCTAGTCAAGGAGGGAGACATAGAGATTTGCAAGATACATACGGATCTGAATGTTGCAGACCCGTTAACTAAGCCTCTTCCACGGGCAAAACATGATCAGCACCAGGACTCCATGGGTGTGAGGATCATCACTTTGTAATCTAGATTATTGACTCTAGTTCAAGTGGGAGACTGAAGGAAATATGCCCTAGAGGCAATAATAAAGATGTTATTTGTATTTCCTTATATCATGATAAATGTCTTTTATTCATGCTAGAATTGTATTAACCGGAAACTTGATACATGTGTGAATACATAGACAAAAGAGTATGTCCCTAGTATGCCTCAACTAGACTAGCTCATTGATCAAAAGATGGCTATGTTTCCAAGCCATAGACATGAGTTGTCATTTGATCAACGGGATCACATCAATAGGAGAATGATGTGATGGACTAGACCCATCTGTTAGCATAGCACTATGATCGTTTAGTTTTACTGCTATTGCTTTCTTCATGACTTATACATGTTCCTATGACTATGAGATTATGCAACTCCCGAGTACCGTAGGATCACCTTGTGTGCTATCAAACGTCACAACGTAACTGGGTGATCATAAAGATGCTCTACAGGTGTTTCCGAAAGTATTCGTGGTGTTGGCATAGATCAAGATTAGGATTTGTCACTCCGAGTGTCGGAGTGGTATCTCTGGGCCCTCTCGGTAATGCACATCATAATAAGCCTTGCAAGCAAATGACTAATGAGTTAGTCACGAGATGATGTATTATGGAACGAGTAAAGAGACTTGCCGGTAACGAGATTGAACTAGGTATAGAGATATCGACGATCGAATCTCGGGCAAGTAACATACCGATGGCAAAAGGAACAACGTATGTTGTTATGCGGTTTGACCGATAAAGATCTTCGTAGAATATGTAGGAGCCAATATGAGCATCCAGGTTCCGCTATTGGTTATTGACCGGAGATGAGTCTCGGTAATGTCTACATAGTTCTCGAACCCGTAGGGTCCGCACGCTTAACGTTTGATGACGATCAGTATTATGAGTTTATGAGTTTTGATGTACCGAAGATAGTTCGGAGTCCCGGATGAGATCACGGACATGACGAGGAGTCTCGGAATGTCCGAGACATAAATATTGATATATTGGACGACTATATTCGGACACCGGAAGTGTTCTGGAGAGTTTCGGAATTTACCGGAGTGCCGGGGGGTTACCGGAACCCCCCGGGGGAATGGTGGGCCATAGGGGAGAGAGAGGGCAGCAGCCAGGAGGTGGCGCGCCCCCTCCCTAGGAGGAGTCTGAATAGGACTAGGGGAAGGGGGCGCGGCCCCTCTTTCCCTCTCCCTCTCCCTCTCTTTCCTTCCCCCCTTTCCTTCATTGGTGGACTCCTACTAGGAATAGGATTGCAATCCTATTCCTAGTAGGATTGCTCCCTAGCCGCACCATAGGAGGGCCGGCCGACCTCCCCCTTGCTCCTTTATATACGGGGGCACGGGGGCACCCAAGGACACACAAGTTGAATTGTTCTAGCCGTGTGCGGTGCCCCCCTCCACAGAAACACACCTCGGTCATACCGTCGCAGTGCTTAGGCGAAGCCCTGCACCGGTAGATACATCATATCCGTCACCACGCCGTCGTGCTGACGAAACTCTCCCGTGAAGCTCAACTGGATCAAGAGCTCGTGGGACGTCATCAAGCTGAACGTGTGCTGAACGCGGAGGTGTCGTACGTTCGGTGCTTGATCGGTTGGATCGCGAAGAAGTTCGACTACATCAACTGCGTCACTTGACGCTTCCGCTTCCGGTCTACGAGGGTACGTAGACACACTCTTCCCTCTCGTTGCTATGCATCTGGTAGATAGATCTTGCGTGATCGTAGGAAAATTTTAAAATACTACGTTCCCCAACACCCAACACACCCAATACAATGGTAAATTGTATAGGTGCACTAGTTCGGCGAAGAGATGGTGATACAAGGGCAGTATGGATGGTAGATATAGGTTTTTGTAATCTGAAAATATAAAAACAGCAAGGTAACTAATGATAAAAATGAGCACAAACGGTATTGCAATGCTTCGAAACAAGGCCTAGGGTTCATACTTTCACTAGTGCAAGTTCTCTCAACAATAATAACATAACTGGATGATATAACTATCCCTCGACATGCAACGAAGAGTTACTCCAAAGTCATTATTAGCGGAGAACAAACGAAGAGATTATTGCATGGTACGAGACCACCTCAAAGTTATTCTTTCTGATCGATCTATTCAAGAGTCCGTAGTAAAACAACACGAAGCTATTCTTTCCGTTCGATCTATCCTAGAGTTCGTACTAGAATAACTCCTTAAGACACACATCAACCAAAACCCTAATGTCACCTAGATACTCCATTGTCACCTCAAGTATCCGTGGGTATGATTATACGATTTGCATCACACAATCTTAGATTCATCTATTCAACCAACACAAAGAACTTCAAAGAGTGCCCCAAAATTTCTATCGGAGAGTCAAGACGAAAACGTGTGAAAACCCCTATGCATTAGTTCACAAGGTCACTGAACCCGCAAGTTGATCACCAAAACATACATCAAGTAGATCATGTAAATATCCCATTGTCGCCATAGATAAGCACATGCAAGACATACATCAAGTGTTCTCAAATCCTTAAAGACTCAATACGATAAGTTAATTTGAAAGGGAAAACTCAATCCATTACAAGAAGGTAGAGGGGGAGAAACATCATAAGATCCAACTATAATAGCAAAGCTCGTGATACATCAAGATCGTGTCATATCAAGAATACTAGAGAGAGATCAAACACATAGCTACCGGTACATACCCTCAGCCCCGAGGGTGAACTACTCCCTCCTCATCATGGAGAGCGTCGGTATGATGAAGATGACCACCGGTGATGGATCCCCCCTCCGGCAGGGTGCCGGAATAGGGTCCCGATTGGGTTTTGGTGGCTACAGAGGCTTGCGGCGGCGGAACTCCCAATCTAGGTTTCTTTCTGGGGTTTATGTATTTATAGGAATTTTTGGTGTCGGTCTCACGTCAGGGGGGTCTCCGAGTCGTCTACGAGATAGGGGGCCGCGCCCAGGGGGTAGGGCGCGCCCTCCACCCTCGTGGACGGCCCAGGTCTCTTCTGACCCAACTCTTTTACTCCTGGGGCTTCTTTTGGTCCATCAAAAATCATCAAAAATTGGCACGTCAATTGGACTCCGTTTGGTATTCCTTTTCTGTAAAACTCAAAAATAAGGAAAAAAACATAAACTGGCACTGGGCTCTAGGTTAATAGGTTAGTCCCAAAAATCATATAAAATAGCATATAAATGCATATAAAACATCCTAGATGGATAATATAATAGCATGGAACAATGAAAAATTATAGATACGTTGTTGACGTATCATCGGAGTCCGATCCGCTGCCTGTCATGCTGGAGACGGCCGGAACTCGTCGGAGACGAGCTCGGGTGCGGAGGGGGGGTGGAGGTAAGTGTCTAGGGTTTACTCCGGCGAGCGGATGGGGACGAATACATGTGAGGTTGGGTGGGCCAGCATGGGCCGGAGACGACGTGGCGGACGCGTCCATTTCCACCCTATATTTGGACTAGATATGGGGATGCAGATCAGTCTGGGCTTTTGAGGTTCGTATGAAGCGTTCGTGTGGACCAAAAAACATGACATGTCAGTGATCGGATGGCCTGTCTAAACGTATGAGAAGGCGGGTTTAAGCCGCTTGACTATAGATGTTCTACGACAACATACGTACTAGTTGGAGGCACAAGGCACAGAAGCGTTTAGGGCATGTACAATGGTGCTATCTTAGGAGTGCCACGTATGATAGATGATGAGGTGGAGGAGAGAGAAGTCATAAGAAAAGGCTTGTCTTCTTTTATTTAAGATAAGACAAGAGATGATTTCTTAGCATAATATGTCTCACCACATTTTTAGGAATTACTAATTATTGAAGATAAGGCTAAGAGATAACATATTGTAGATGTTCTTTTTTGTCATCTCTAAATTACATGCAAGATTTAAGATAAGACTATCTTATCAATCATTGTACATGCTTATTTAAGATAAGACAAGAGATGATCTCTTAGCATAATATGTCTCACCACATTTTTAGGAATTACTAATTATTGAAGATAAGGCTAAGAGATAACCTATTGTAGATGTTCTTTTTTGTCATCTCTAAATTACATACAAGATTTAAGATAAGACTATCTTATCAACCATTGTACATGCCCTTACAGAGTTTCTCGAACAAAATCAGTGAAGCCGTAGCATAATTTCCGCACCGACTTCGGGCCGTTCGTTTCCGTCGCTTTCTTTCTCTTGAGAAGGATACTTGTTGCTTCTTCTCGGCGTGCTCCGTGCTCCGTCCATCCAAGAGGGATTAGGCAGCATCATGGCACGGACTGTTGCCTGCACGTCGTTCTCCCACCGATTTTCAGCTAGTTTTTTTTTCATCATCATCCATTCCTATATTGCGTCGTCATCTTCGTACATCACATTTTTCTTTCCTTTTTCCATGTACAGTGAGCGACAGCACCCGGATGGACGGAGGGGTTAACGAGGGCAAAAGATGGATGGGTGCACCGATAAGGGCACGTAGCCGTTCCGTTCGATTCGATCACTTGCCCCGTGGTGGAGCACGAACGAGCAGTGACTGTAGCCGTTCCGTTCGATTCGATCACTTGCCGGCGACAGGACGTACGTACGCACGAGCGGCGCTCGAGGCAAACGCGCTGTTTCGGCAGCCGCGCCGGGTCGTCGTGGTGGACTGAGCTTCAGTGCCGTAACTGCACCTATAGTTGGGTCAGTGACGTGTGGGCCTAACAGACGGCTGGCCCACATGTCATTGACCCAACTGCGTGTGCAATTACGGCACCGAAGCAGCGTCCCGTCATGGTGTAGGTGTGGGATCGACGGAGACACGAGCGCCACGCGAAGACGTGCAGCGATTTTCTGGATCACGTATGATATGTTGCCTGCTTGACTTCCCCATAATTTTGCCGTGTCCGATTTCCTGGAGCACGTACGATATGTTGCCTGCTTGACTTCCCCCATAACTTTGCCATGTCTCGACGCAGGGACGCATGCTCCACCCGGCCAGCTGAGGGGTAATTTTGAGTCCTTTGGTTACCCATGCGTGTACTTGTGCCTGTATAGCGCGGTATTCAAAGAAGCTCGGGTCTAACCCTGGAGGAACGGCCGAATAAATTGGTCCAGCTAGTCAGGTCCGATCGAGCGAAAGGACGGGCAGGCCGCTGAACGCACGGGGACGGGCGGGAGATACCACGGTGTTTTTTTTAAGCCACGCCGTAAATTCCTTCATCGGAACTGCTGCATGGACAACAAGAATATGCACGACAAATGAACGATGCGGAATCAAACCGTCTGCTGGACTCTGCTACATGCATTGGACGGACAGATATATGTTGTCGTGCATGAATCGTGCGCACAGTATCGTGTGTGTAGCACTGCTCTTCCCTCATCCATGTCTCGCCGCTCACTCTCCCCTCTCTCACTGGCGGCGGCGGCGGGCCGAAGATCTAAACGGCAAACACCGGCTTCATCACCTTTTGTCAATGGCGGTAAGCCCTTATCTGGCCGATTTGGGGATCTGTATAGGCATCAATTTAGATTTGGATGCTTCGATTTGGGTGTCCATTTGGGTCTAGGATCATATTTAGGATTTCATACACCTCGATTAGGGTGTGGATGTGGGGTTTTATTTGGGTGTGGACATGAGACTCGATTAACGGTTTCATAGGGCTCGAATTGGTACGTGTGTTCACTACAAGGATTCCGGTCTATTGCAACAAAAAATATTGCTACAACTATCTTTTGTTGCAATAAAATGGTATATTACCACAAAATCTCAGTTCGTGGTAATAGGGTGTACATATTGCCACAATTTCGTTTCATCGCGCTAGTTATTCAATTTGTTGCAATAGAAGGCATGTATTGCCACAAGCCGTATCGTCGTTGTGATATGGTAGTGATATTGCGACAGATTCATCTCGTTGCGTGAATTGGTCATGTTGTTGCAATAAAAGGCTAGGTATCGCAACAAAGTACATCTTTGTGGTAATATTTGGACATATATTGCAACAATTCGGACATGTGGTGCTAGTCATAGATACTGTTGCAAAACATGGCTTCGTATTGCAACAAAGCATGTATTGGTTGTAATAGGATGGCTTTTGCCTCAAATTCGTTCCGTTGCAATAACTATTACATATTACGACAAATTGAGCATCCATGGTAATACGTACAACATAATGCAACAATCCTCTTAGTGTTGCCAAAAAGGAGCAGGATACCATAACTTGGAGGAACGCTCGCATAGGCGCGTGCGAAGCGTTGCAAAGTCGCGGACGCCCTTCACTCGCCCTACTGACCTCCTCCGGTAGCAAGGTCATCCTCGGCACCGGAATTATGTGTTAAAGAGAGAAATTGAGCAATGTTGCATACTAGCTATTTTTAAACACTATCAGGCTCCATTTAAATAGTTCTTCAGCCACCAATTGAGCAGCATAATAAATGTATCTCAACCTAATTTCTAGAAAGAATTCATCAACGGATCAACAACACTACATCAAAATATATATAAGGACATATGACACAAGATTTTAGTACGATATAACAAACCATCTCAACGAGATATATAACACATGTTTCAACATGACAACACACAAGTTTCAGCAGCCATAATTGTATAGATTGTTCACACAAAAGACCATAAGTTGACGGCAAAGTAATGCAAATAGCGACAACACTAAAAGACCACAAGTTCATAGCAACAGTGTGTACATAGCACCACTATAATAACAACATCAACTACTCTTCTCTTCTCTTCATCACCAAACTATTAGTGTTGGGCACTAGCTTCTGTTCCCATTTGCCACAATAGATGACACTATGCAGGGGTGCCTTGTTTGAACCTGTTTCACATCAGATTACACTTCAGGAGAGATCTACTTGTAGGTAACTATCATAAAAGTTCAGGAACTTACATTCATGGCTTAGAAATGTGAAAAAGCACATTACCAAGAGATTAAAAACTATACAAAGAACCCCTGGTCGTCATCCGATTCTTCTTGTCCCAAAGGAGCAACATGGCCATCATTTACGTAAGTCTCATCATCATCAGTATCATCATCATATTCGAACTGGACATCTTCAAACTCAACAGGTTTTATATTTTCTATGACTGAAACATCAATGCTGGATCCTTCGTCATCATTTCTGCACCAACTAGTGATCTCTTCAGGTACTGTAATTTCTGGCACTGTAATTTCTGCATCCACGACATCTAGTACGTCTGCCTCACCACCTTCATCGGCTTCAATAGATTCATCAAGGCCAACACCATTTAAAACAGAAGGAGCAAACAAATTGCGTGGATTCATTTTAATAACAGCTGCCCAATCAGGGTTCTTCACATCTCTCACATAGAAAACCTGTTGAGCTTGGAGGCCTAGAATGTAAGGGTCTCCCTGGAATCGATGTAGAGTAGTGTCAAGGTCAATAATTCCATATTTGTCCTTCTTATACCCCTTACTCTCAGTTCTCTTGGCAGGAGGCACATCAAACCAGTCACACTGGAATAAAACAACCTCCTTATCAGGAGGAAAATCAAGAAATATGATTTTCTTGATCACCCCGTAATAATCAACATTGCCTGTGGTTGCATCGCCCTTGACTATGATGCCACTATTTTGGGTACTCAAGTCCTGCTCTATATAGGAATTCCGAAAGAAATATCCATTCAGAACTGTACGGTTGTATACACGAGCTAGGTGATCAGGTCCTTTAGCTAGCGCATAAATAAGATTGTTGACCTTCCCATCATTGTGGAGTTCTGTGATCTGTTTCATGGAATAGAATATGTGTGAGCGTAATGTACAATGTTGGTATGTTATTACGATGAACATTGGTGAAAATGCGAAAGAAACTTACCCGTCTCTCAAACCAGCCAACAAACTGTTCCTTGTGCTGTTTTGTAGGATTAGGAGAATTTTTACTTGCGAGCTCCTCAAGATGTTCACTTCAAAGAGAAATGATTGTTAGTGGAACATGAAAGTATTAATGCATATCATGATGTGAAATAAATACATAAGTATCCTTACTCAACCCATGGCGTAGTTTCCTCACAGTTTGTTATTATGAAATGCCTCATTTGATTAATCTCAGCCAAAGACAATGATTCACAAACAAAACCTTTCTTGGAGTAATCAACTGTACTCATGATGCTAATTCCTGTTGGTGGTTGATCTGTACCTCCGTCTTCATGACGTTCGGACTGACTTAGCTTGGTAGGCATTCCGTCAACGAATCGACTACAAAAAGTCATGCACTCTTCAAGTATGAACCCCTCTGCAATAGAACCTTCTGGTTGAGCCTTGTTGCGCACATATCCTTTGAGCGTACGCAAGTATCGCTCAATTGGATACATCCATCTATACAAGACAGGCCCTCCCAGTCGGGCCTCTTCAGCAAGATGAATTGGGAGATGCATCATAATATCAAAGAATGCTGGTGGAAAGATCGTCTCGAGATGACATAGAGTTTCTGGAATTATTTTGCTCAACCTCTCCAAATCTTCATCCCTTAACTCCTTGGAGCATAAATCAGAAAAGAATTTACTCAGCTGAAGTAATGGGTTAACAACATTCTCTGGCAAAAGCTTGCGCAATGCAATAGGAAGAAGTTTCTGAAATATAACATGACAGTCATGAGTTTTGAGTCCACTAATCTTGCACTGATCGAGGACTACACATCGCTTAATGTGTGATGCATAGCCATCAGGCATCCTAATGCTCTGCAGAAACTTGAGGAGCATTATCTTTTCTTCCTTTTTTAAAGTATAGCAACCTTTCTTTATGTCGTACTTATGCTTACCGGGCTTTGGATGCTGGTCCTTCCTAATTTTCAGGTCCTCCAAATCAAGACGAGCCTTCACACCATCCTTTGATTTATTAGCCATCTCAAGCACTGTCCCCAGAATGCTGTCACAGATGTTCTTCTCGATGTGCATAACATCCAAATTGTGCCTAACGAGCAAGTTCTTCCAATATGGGAGCTGAAAAAATACACTTTTCTTCCGCCAGTTATGCCAGCAACTAGTTTCTGGTCGCTTTCTCTTATTTGACCGTCCAAATGGTGCATGCTGAATGCTATCAAGTTCCCGCAGAACTTGTTCACCTGTAAGTGCCACTGGAGCTTCTCTATTATCTGTCTTGTTGTTGAACAAACACTTGTTTCGACGCCATTTGTGGGTCCTGGGCAGAAAACGTCGGTGTCCCATGTAGCAATGCTTTCGACCATACTTGAGCCATAAAAAATCTGTATGTTTGTGGCAATACGGGCATGCTAGCTTGCCTTTTGTGCTCCAACCACTCAGCATTGCGTACGATGGGTAGTCACTAATGGTCCACAGCAAGCATGCATACATCTTGAAATTTTTTTTAGTTGCAGCATCATATGTGTCAGCACCATCCTCCCATAGAACATTCAGTTCATCAATCAAGGGCTGCAAGTACACATCTATGTTATTTCCTGGTGACTTTGGTCCTGGAATAATCATTGACATAATCCAATTTTCTTGTTTCATACACATCCAAGGTGGCAAGTTATATGGAATAAGAATGACAGGCCATGTACTGTGTGATATACTCATGAGCCCAAATGGGTTGAATCCATCCGAAGCAAGGCCAAGCCGAACACTGCGAGCATCTTTTGAGAATTTCTTATAATATTTCTTATCAAAATGCTTCCAGGCCTTCGAATCTGCAGGATGCCTCATTATGCCATCATCTAGCCGACCCTCCTTATGCCATTTCATATGTAATGACATATGTTCTGTCATGTACAACCTTTGCAGCCTTGGAATGAGTGGGAAATACCTTAGAACTTTTTGTGGCACTGGCTTCTTTGATTTACGGTTTGATGCATTGTCATCGTCACTGGTAGGAGTAGTTTTCCATCGAGAAGCATGACAGACAGGGCATTCTTCTGCATCAGCATGTTCATTACGGAATAGCACGCAATCATTAACGCACGCGTGTATCTTCTTGTAGTCCAGCCCAAGATCTCGGATCACCTTCCTTACTTTTGCGAGATTAGTAGGAATGCAATGACCCTTTGGCAGCACCTGCGTGAACATCTGCAGAACTAAGTCACATGCTCTATTGGTCATCCCAGACACGCACTTGATTTGGTAAAGCTTAACAATGAAAGATAGCTTCGTGAAATCCTTGCAACCTGGGTACAACTCTTTTTTTGCCTCTTTCAATAGTTCGAAGAAGACCTTGGCTGTTGCATTTGGCTCCTGGTTCCTTTCATCACCGCTAGAAGCATCCACATGAATGTCTCCTGCACCTTCACCAATGTCTGCATTGCTTCCCATGGTTGTGCCCCTTATGAGAGTATTGAGCATATCACATACCCCAGAACCATCATCTACAGCGTCTTCGTCATCAGAATCTTCAGACATGCTTCCCTCATCGGATTGTTCGCCATGGTATGTCCAATGAGTGTAGGTTGGATCCATCCCATTGATCAACAAGTCAGTATGAACATCCTTTTTCTTTTTCGGAACAATATTGAGACATCTCCTACATGGGCATGGGACTGTTGAGTCTGGGTGAGCACCATCGAAGGCAAAATTCAAGAAATCCTTCATGCCAGTTTGCCACTCAACCGAATGTCTTCCCCTATCCATCCAGCTCTTATCTCGTTTCATTTTTGCCTTATCTCCGTAAAGCCAGTGCTGTTAAAAAAACATAACAGCTGCTTTAATAGTCGCTGGACAGGACAGATGGGACCTGGAAGATACACCAGAAACAGAAGAAAAAGTTCTCAAAATTGCAAAAGAGCGATATAGAGGCTGGCGATCAACTCTAAGCTCCACTTACAAGGCATACAAAACAGATGCAGCTAGATTGGCTAATTTGCCGGAAGATTTACAACCAGAAGAGTGGGAATGGATGATTGAGTACTTTGGCACTGATTCAAAATTCCAGGTTATCTCAAAGATCACTGTTTGTGTACTATATGATAAGATGAAATGGCTTGTCTGACTGGTTATATGTGGTTTCAATGAATTGATAGGAACGCAGCCAAAAGAACGCCGATAACCGTAAGAAACAGAAGACAAAACACAGAATTGGATCAAAATCTTACTCGCAAGTAAGTTTTGAGAAGGTATGAGTCCAACTAAGTATGTATGCCTCGTTGCTAAATACGGTTTCATGTTTCAAGCATCTCATTGTTATATCACTTGCAGAGAAACTTGGAAACTGGAGAAGAGCCGGATTGTATTGCTCTATGGGAACTCACCCACACGAATGATGGAACATGGTCTAACACAGAGTCCCAGAAAGTTTATGTGAGTACACTGACTTTTGGTTATTCCAGTTATTCAATGATCATCAGCTGGGATTATACATGTGTTGGATCGTGTACTTCTAGAGGTTATTCCATAATTGTTCCATAATTGATCTTTCATTTTTAGGACGAATCACTTCAAGAGGTTAAAAACAAAGAAAATGAAAATGAAGGTCCACTTTCAAGTGAGCAGAAAAACCATATTTTCCAGACCACATACAAAGACACTCTGAAATGCAAATCATCGCAGCCTCGTGGGTATGGATACATGGCCAAACCTTCAACTGGTTCTGAAAGGTTTCGCATCCAGATTGAAGAGCAAGCTCGTGCAACAGCAGCCGCCCAGGAGCGAAACTCTCAGCTCAGCCAGCAGGTTAATGAATTACAAGATCAACTAGAAGTTGAACGTGCAAACACACAAGAGAGGATTAACTTGGAGCGTGCTGAGAGAGAACAACTTGAGGAGAGGTTAAAAGAAGAGCGTGCTGAAAGGGAAAGATTGTTGGAAGAGGAGCGAACATCAAGACGGGAACTTGAAAAAAACATGATGGCAAAGTTTGCAGAGTTAAGCCAACAAATGGAAACCCAACAGGTGATTATAGTCATATGCCTGCGATCTTGTAAGATTTATGTTGCTTACTTGCATTGCTAAAAGTGCACTTCTATTTACAGGTGCCTACGAAGAGGGTTGTCAACAAAGAAAATAGTAATCCAAACTTGCCAAATAGTTTGTTACAGAGATCTAGTCCTAATAAGACTCCAGGTTCAAGGCCAATTACTATTTCTTCAAATGCGCTCATACAAGCTGCAGCAAGGAATTCTCTAATGTTGAAAGCAATGGTAAGTCACAACCTTGTTTTCTCTTCACCTTCACCTGCATTTTATACGTCATTGGCCTTCATAATTAGCTAGCCGGCTGCTCTCTTTTACCATGTGTTGTTGCTGCATCAAGTCAAAACTTAAACAAAAAACGAATATGTGCTAGCTAGGGACATGACTTTACTGAAACTATACATCCAGTCACAACTTAAATGAATAGCAGAAGCTTTTATTAGATGTACGATCGGATGATGGCACTATTATGTATGCACGAGCAGGATGTCATGAGCATGTGCGTGATGCCTTCGCTGCTGACTCCATTGCAATGTCTCGTGCAATATCTATTGCCGCTGATATGTGGGTCGCGAGGGTCGTTTTTTAAACAGACTCGCAATTCCTGATGGAAGCACTGAATATCAATAAGGTGGACCCGTCGGCCTATGCTGTTGTTATTGGGGATACCAAGTACCAGCTGAAATTATGGTTTTCTTATTATGAAATGAACATATGTTGTCGCTCGACAAACTCTGTTGCTCATGAGCTTGCTACTCTTGGTAGGATGTACAAACCTAACCACTATGTGGAATGGGAGGCCGATGTACATGCCCTTGTGGCTGCCTGTGCTTTTGGGTGATTCTGCCCAGCACAGTTAAGTTATAAAGCAATGTTTTTTCTCAAAAAAAGAGAAGCTTTTAGTAGATGTACTTGTGCTTATGCTTTACAAATTTACACTTATATAATTGCTCTGATCTCTCAGTTAAAAGATTGCTGACACATTATTAGTCTATTTAGTTTGGCGATAGTTCTTTTTAACAATGGGCTGGAATAATTGTATGGCGTATGTTATGTTCAACTCATTAACTAGAACTTTTTTATTTCTTGATTGCAGGATCCAAAGAACTAGCTGGACTGGACTATATCACGGACAGTTTAGTCTTCACAGTTAGTTGCTCTAGATCACGGACAGTTTAGTCTTCGCAGTTAATTAGGATGGCAAAATTACATTTGAGTTTCGTTCGATGGATATTTGCTATGAGAATTATGAATTTTATTAATCTATATATTATATGTATGGTTTTGAATATTGTAATTGAAAGCCTACTTTTTTTTTACGGTTGCAATAGTCTATTACCACAACACAGTTTCGGTTGCCATATGCTAGCACCACTAAAAATATAGTGTTGCGTCATATCTCATTTGCTACGCCTACCTGTTTTGTTGCACTAGGATGTTGCAACGGAGCACTCCATATTGTCGCATTAGCTTGGCACCACAATTTTTTTCACGATGCAATAATTGTTTGGCGCCACCAAAGTATGTTTTGTTGAAATAAAGTATCGCCACGGAAAGTTTAAATTGTCGCAATAGTTTCTTGCTACAAAGATTTTACTTGTTGTGATACCTATTTATCACCACCAAAACAAGTATGTTGCAATTTCCTATTACGACGACTTGAATATTTGTTGACATAAGTTAATGCCACAAGTTCAATGGGTCGTGGCAACATGCCTCATGCCACGAAAACAAGGATTGTTGCCATAGTTTATTGCCACAACTGTAGTGGGTCGTGGCAACATGCCTAATGCCACGAAAACAAGGATTGTTGCCATAGTTTATTGCCACAATTGACTATTGCCACAGAAGAGTATTGCGCCACGAAAGGGCTGTCGTTGGCATAGGTTGTTGCCACAAATGTCTATCGCTACGAGATATCAGTTGCCACGACTCGTTACATGTTGCATTAAGGCTATCTCCACAAATCAAATTGTGGCATCAAGTAAGTATTGCCACGGGAAAACATGTTGCAACTTCCCACATGGATGTTGCAATAGCACACTTTATTGCCACGATTGCTTTTTCGTGGCAATAACCTATTACCATGTGTCCAGTCGCAACGGCTGCCAACGAATGTCGTTTCGTGGCAATAGGTACTTATCGCCACGAAACATCATGTATTGCAACAAACGATTTTGTTGCAATAGACCCGAATCCTTGTAGTGGTTGTTGTTGTTGTTGTGGTAGATGCACATATTTTTCATGATTAGTCCAAGATAGTTTGTTACATGCATTGATCTTGTTCAATTTGACTAGCAGGACAAGAGCTCCAAGGCAAAGAAGTTGGTAAGGGCGGTGCCTCGGAGAGGCATCGGGGGAGGCCAACGAATGCCAACCATTTTCATGGGTCCAACTCACTTCTACAAGGAGATTCTACCGCCGCTTCGTAAACACATGGGCACCTTCCCAAGGGAGATCAAACTCAAGAAGAACACCGACTTCACCTAGAAGGTCAAGAAGCTCCGGGAGATCAACGAGGGACTAGCCATGGATCATGGGTGGGCCTGCTTCGCCGTTGCTCACTAGCTCCAGATCGGCTATCTCATCACCTTCATCAAGGTGATTGTCCTCGACCTTTCCGGAGCAGAGGTGGTGGCCTCGTGCGCCTCGCACGATGAAGCACTTGCCTTTGATTCCCCAAAGTTTAAATGTGTTTTCGTTGGTCCGTCGGCCTATGACAATCTACTTATAACCACGGTGACTTGAGTACACCAATGCCCAGTCACCAGACCACCAACCAGTGGGCGACACGAGGCACGGAAACGCTTCAACAAATGCTCGAGCAAAAGTAGCTAACCGATAGCATAGTTTCGGGAGTGCGGTGAATCTGCACCCGGGCTCAGCTGCACCCGCGTTTATGGAAAAAATCAAAAAAAATACTAAAAGGATTCAAAAAATTCCAAAAAAAAATTATGTGGTAGAGGTTCGCTCCAAATTTCAACTCATTTGAACATTTGGGGAGCTCTTTGCAAAAAAGACAAAATCGAGGTCTGTAAAACAGTTTTTTTGACCCGATTTGTCATTTTTGCCTAGAATTACTTAAATGTCCAAATGAGTTGAAATTTAAAGCGAAGCTCACGCATCAAATGATCTACCACATTTTTTTGGAATTTTTTGAATCTTTTTAGTATTTTTTTTTTTTTTGAATTTTTTTCTGAGCGGGTGCAGCTGAGCCCGTGCTCAGATGCAGATTTTCCTAGTTTCGGCACCTACTTTCAGTGAGTGAGAGCGACACACTTTTCTGTCACCGTATAAAAAAAGGTGACCCTTCTTACGGTTCACAGGTCGCTTTCCTCTATTCATTCATGTATCAATAATACCCCACCATGTTCATACTGTTATAATGCAGAGCCAACCAAAATACAAGAAAAAATGTTCAGAAAACAGATAGAAAAAACAGAGAAAATTCTATCAAGACAGTAAAATTCATCAGTACTGAAACTTGAGGAAAACTTCCAAATACAAGCAGTCCAACAGATCCAGATGCATACAGTTCCCAAGGACTGTCTAAGGAAAAACAACAACAGGCAGTCAATAACCATAACTTCTGAGCCAACACTACCACATTACACGACATATAGAACTTAACTTTACACGGGCTAATCATATGTACACTGACATGGATGGAGCACAACAACACAGCCCTACTACTTCAGCTCGGCTCAGCTCGGCTCTGCTAGGCACAGATTAGTGCGGGGGGACACGATACTACGGAGGGGGATAAATTTAACAACAAACAACGAACAACGGGGGAAAGTCACGACGACAACGACGACGAAGATGAAGAAGACAATCTGTATGTTGTTGATGGTGCTGTGACAGATATTGTAAGATGTATGTATATCATGCCACTTCTGCTAGGGCGGTCTCCATCTAGAAATCTGTCTTCAGGAGCTTGGACACTGGCTTCACGTTTATTAAACCAAAGGGAATTGGTTGCTCCACTTGAATGTAGTCCTTTGTCGACAGGACCTGTCAATGGAGCAGAGCACGTAAGTACTGGCGGACTGTGATGGGTGGCACGATCCCATGGGTTCAAACAACCAGACTCGGCACAAGATCTTGTTCAAAAGATGTTACAGACCGGGACTATTCAAAGGCATGGGTGCTAGCAGCATGTTCATGGAAGATGTTGAATGTAAAATGCTATGATAAATGGAGATGAAACAACAAAATGCGGCCTACTTGTCTCCACACACCCTTTTTCTATAATGGGTAAAAATGCACTAGCATCAAGCAAAATAAGCCATAAGGACCATGAAGCAAAATAAGCCATAAGGACCATGAAGCAAAATTGATGACGTACCAAGGTCTCGAAGAACATCCTTGAGGCTTCTTTCCGAGACTTCCCATTTACCAGATGATCAATGACAACATTCTTTCTCCCCCGACCAGACTCTTCATCGAAAAGAGTCTTGAGATATCTTGCAACACCCCTGCATACGAATAAATAGCAACACACGGTGAGAAAAACTGGGAAAGGTCTGAACGCAAGTCTGAAGGAATTAAAATCAAGTCTATCCGTACTTTGTACGAGAAGACCAGCCACTAAGTGCATCATGAGACTGGAATTCGTCAGGATTTGGCTCATCATCATCATCATCATCAAGATCAATTGCCTCATCAAAGTCCCCATCATCATCATAGGGTAGAAAATCTGAAACGATATACAGTAGAACTATGTTAAAAGCTTAATAAAACTCTTGCAGCGTAAGATCAACATAGTAAGCACATGATTGGGAAGAACTTCATGTACTATAATATTAGTTAACAAAATGGATTTGGGCATCCTCGGCCACAACATTTGTGAATCCAGTGACACAGGAAAAAAGATGTCATGAAGATACATGGGACATGCTTTTTCTGATACAGCCATAGTGAATCCACACCATGCTAGGGTACAAATTCATGGTTCTTATCTGGACAGAAGAATTACCTGCGTCGACACCATGAATTGCACTTCCAAAATCCTGTAATTTAAACCAAATATCAATTATGATCTGGCTTTAATGACAATGAAATAAAACAGTGCATGTAGTCGCATTGCAAGATGTGCCAGAAGAGGCCAGTAGAATACAAGCATCATTTAGCAGTTATAGAAACAAAGCATTCCGTAAGTGTGTATAATAGTACAGACTTCTAGGTGGACTTACACTGCATTCCTTCAGTGCAAAGTCATGCCCAGTGTTGTCCATGTCCGTGAAGTCACGCCCTGTGTTGTCCATGTCCATGAAGGATCCTGCATTGTTTCCTTGCAAGCCAGAATTTTCTCCCATGGCCGACACAGCATTCTCATCCTCTGTTGGTTGAGGAAAACCAGGGGCATGTTCAGTGAATTCCAGTCCAGTAATCTCAGAAGTGGGCATCTCCTTATCCGCAAAAGTATTAATATCACTGCGAACAATGTCACTCAATTCCCCTTCCCGGTCGTCCACTGCTTGCGCACAAGCTGGGCCAGAACTATGCAAAGCAACATCGGGAGCATCTGTTATAGTAGCAGAATCATGGGTGATGTCATCTTGCACAAAGAGAGGTGTGTCAGCATTTGTATTCCTCTGTATATCATCATGAGCAGTAATGTCTGTAACAGCATTTGTTTCGTTAACAAGTGGGATTTCTTTCTTGTCACCAAATTCAGTTACTTTCTCACTGTTGTTATCACGTATGTCAGATGGCATTTGCAAACCAAATGCAGCTGCAGCATCAACTGTATCAGTTGCTTCTTGTGGCGTAGCATCTAAGTGGGCTCCATCTGGAAGTCCCATATGAAGTTGGTGATCAAGAGCTGCACTGTCATTTGCAGCAGAGATGCCTACGTCGTGAGCTCCATCTGGTAGTCCCATATTTAGTTGGTGATCACAAGCTGCACTGTCATTTGCACCAGAGATGCCAGCATTGTGAGCTCCATCTGGTAGTCCCATATTTAGTTCGTGATCAAGAGCTGCGCTGTCTTTTGCACCAGAGATGCCAACGTTGTGAGCTCCATCTGGTAGTCTCATATTCAGTTGGTGATCAAGAGCTGCACTGTCATTTGCACCAGAGTTGCCAACGTTGTGAGCTCCATCTGGTAGTCCCATATTCAGTTGGTGATCAAGAGCTGCACTGTCCTTTGCACTAGAGATGCCAACATTGTTGGTATCTGGTAGCACCATATGAAGTTGGTGATCAAGAGCTGCACTTTCCTCTGCACCAGAGATGCCAGCATTGCTGTTATCTGCTGGGATAGTTTCAGACATGTCTACTTGTTGCGGTTCCTTGTTATGTACGGTGAATTGAGAAACAGGCCCATAGGTTCGATAGTGCAAATCGTTCAGATCCTTGTGCATACCTAATTGGGAAGCAAAACATCCATGAGTAAAGAATGGAAACATGGAATTAATACCAGTTACACACAACCACTAAATACTATAGAATAATACTAAGATGGTAAGAGTAATAGACCAATTAACTTCTGCTTAATTTGCTTCCTCTGTGAAGTTAATATCGGCAACAAAAGAGGATACAGAAAATCAAGGACAATTTAGGAGAACTTACAGGAAAATACAGGCTCACGGAATATAGCATCTTCAAGTGAACCTTTCTCGATCATCCATATTTCAGTACGGGTGCATGGAGCCTTTCTACGGATGCGCCTTATATCCTCAGTACTAATTAACTGCTGCCGTATAATACTGGAGAAGGGAAGAGTCAATAAGTAAGCTAACAGTAAAACATTACTTGGACGAAATGATCTGTACTATTCAGTGATGATTGTATCCTCTATGTGCATATTACAGTGGAATTGTTAGCTGAAGAATGACAGTCTGATAAATTAAGGTGGCAATAGCACACTTGTGAAGGTGCAATAGCTTGGCAAGAACATTTCTTACAAGACTCACAATCTCAAAAGCATGCCATAATTTCTCCACTACTCATCCAATGACAAGAATGTCGCAGTAAGAAAACCTTACAGAAAAGTGCAGCATGATTTCTTAAGAAGAAAGAAACAAAAATTATACAAAGAATTTCTTGAAATGGTAAGAGGTACAAGAATGAACAGGTATATCACACTTCACAGAAAGCAGGTTAAGAGGGAAATGATGAATGCTTCACTAGCAATGGTCTTTGTTTCTACTACAGCTGATTAAGACAAGAATTAAGTTAAGGAACCAAGGATCCAAGGTAAGATCATTGTATTCATTTTGGACCAGGAAAGGAAGTGAAGGTAACAAAACAAGGAAACATCAGTACATTTTGAAAGGATAGTCACACAGTTTCCAAAAACAAGTCCATTAGAGGCAGGCAATGAAGCATATACGTACTCAGCATGTATAACCATGTCATCATCCATTTTCACTCTTCTCTTGGGTGTCTTGGTCTTGGGTGTCAATGCGGTCTTGGGTGTCAATGCGGTCTTGGGTGTCAACCTTTGGCGTTTCGAAGTTGATGCCTTAGGTGGTAATGGTGTTGAATCAAGCACCAATCCAGGGGTTCTTCTACCAACTAATACAAAAAGATGTAATTAGAGAACACAGGAAGATGATGCAACAAAAAATTCTGTGGATTAAATTATCTGTACCTAAAATGGATGCCAGTATATCATCATCGTTGGGAATAGCATCAGCGGTTCTTTGACCATGTGGTCTGCTGGACAAATTTTCAGTAGTCCTACTTTCTGGAGCTGGCATGCTATCCTCCAAGTGACGTTTTCTGCTACTAAGGCTGCCTATTTTGTTACTTCCATCAGATTCAGTGATTCCTTTCTCTGCAGTTAACTGCCCCAAGTCATTTGTCTGGTGGAATCCAATATATGGAGCTGACAGCATTCTCTCGCGTTCTGGGAAATTTGAGGTGAACATGTCATTTGGTCTATCATTATATGACATGTACTGCGGTATTGTTCCAGTGTTCTGTTGGAAAGCTGCAGTTGATATATTACTGTGTGTCATTCCTGGTGTTATTTCTTGTAAGTTATGTCCAAGAAACACATTAGGAGCATGCAGATTATACCCTGCCAAAAAACATATTTAAAAATCAGATGGCCACGAGAATTCTGACTTTGAAAAGAATACAATAAAGTCGACTTTACCCTGCACATTTACTGATCCCTCATTAAAATGTGTTGGATGCCCTGTCACACGTGGCTCAGTAGGACCACTAGACCTACCCCAACTTGCTTGGGACAAGAAGCTTTGTTGTTGTTGCCCTGTCACCCATGGCTCAGTAGAACCACTAGGGTATGGCTCTACAGATACATTAGAAGTAAGAAAATTATACCCTGCGAAAAACATAGTAAAATATCAGATGGCCACAAGAATTCTGAGATTTTGAAAGAAAAAAACAGTAAAATCAACTTTACCTTGCATGTTTGCTGACCCCTCGTTAAAATGTGTTGGATTCCCTGTCATGTATGTCTCGGTAGAACCATTAGCGCGTGGCTCCGAAGTATTCTGAACAAATGGCACACTTCCCATGGTTGCTTTAAAAGGTAGTGTTTGACCTGATACAGCTATATCGTCGGTATTTACCACCAACTTATCAACAGTGGCCACCAGGTTTGATGTTTGTGGTTCTGGTGGCATATCCACAGTTGCAGAGTGTTGCCTCAGAAAATCCATCTCCCGTACAGCACTAGAAGACTCAACTTGCACAGGCTCAGCCAATCTAAATTCAGCCATCCCAGCATCAACAGCATCATTAGCATGTGCTGCACCTGGATGGAGAAAATCTGAGGGTGGAGCAGCAAAATCATGTACAGCGCCAGAAGACTCAACTTGCACAGGATTAGCCAATCTAAATTCAGTCATCTCAGGACCAACAGTATCATTAGCATGTGCTGCACCTGGATGGAAAAAATCTGATGGTGGAGCAGCAAAATTCTCCTGTACAGCACCAGAAGACTCAACTTGCACAGGATTAGTCAATCTATATGCAGACATCTCAGCACCAACAGCATCATTAGCATTTACTGCAGCTGAATGGAGAAAATCCAAGGGTGGAGCTACAGCACCAGAAGACTCAACTTGCACAGGCTTAGTCAATCCAAATTCAGCAAACTCAGCACTAACAGCATCATTAGCATTTGCTGCAGCTGAATGGAAAAGATCTGAGGATGGAGCGGCAAGATTCTCCTGTGCTGCACTGGAAGACTCAACTTGGACAGGCTTAACCAAGCTAAACTCAGCCATCTCAGCACCAACAGCATCGTTAGCATTAGCTGTAGCTGAATGGAGAAAATCTGAGGATGGTGCGGCAGTATTCTCCTGTACGGCACCAGAAGACTCAACTTGCACAGGCTTAGCCAATCCAAATTCAGCCATCCCAGCATCATTAGCATTTGCTGCAGCTGAATGAAGAAAATCTGAGGGTGGAGCAGCAAAATTGTCAATCTTAGCAGTTTCCTCGTTGCTTGGTGGTGAAGCTTTCCGTTGCGGACTCAGAACAGGACTTTCATGCACTCTGGAAGGAACTGTTTCTTCCATTAAGCCAGGTGTAGCCGGGGCTTGAGCGCTTACAAACTCAGGAGAGGCAGGAGATGCAGGAGATGCAGGATCATCACAAGGGAAGGGACTAGGCTGATAGTATGAAGAAGATGGCCCCGCATCACCTTCATTGTGGAAAAGCATATCATTCAAATCAGGGGTACGCAAATTGTAACCAGTCCAGTTAGGAATATTGTTCCTTAAATCATCTGCATTCGATTGATTTTGCTTGCTGGAACTAGAAGGTTCATCATCCATTTTGTTATATGCTTCAGCCTCTTCATCTTTACTTGGGTTATCGTCAACGTCCATATCAGTAGGATGAAGTGATGATTGACCTTGAATGAGGATACTGGAGAGACAAAAATAACACAAGGAATGTCAATGTAGCAAAATAAAAGGCAAGATGCAAGGCATTGCAACTTCAAAAATGCCTAGGCAACTAAGTAGTGAAAAATGTTATCATGGTATGCATGACAAATCAGTGAGAACTGCAACTCAGCATGCAAACAGTTACACCCTCCATCCCATAATATAAGATGTTATTACAACCAGTACATTGGTTGTAATAGCATCTTATATTATGGGACGGAGGGAGTAACATATATGGAAGGACATCTGGACATATGGAGGGAGTAACTGATCTTATAGTAGGTTTAAGATATAAAGTTTGACACTAAAATCAAAGTAAACAGCCTGGAGAAACGTAAAATCATTCTTGGAAACTACGAAAGTGAACCCCATTACTGAGAGCCATGCAACCGGGCAATATAACAGACTCCAAGAAAAGCCAAATGGACCAATGAGATTAGTGTTCAAAAGACAAAAGATGCGACTTTACCCATCACCAGATTCGAGTTGAATTGGATCATCCTTCGCCAGCAATAATTCCTGAGTATAAAAAAAGGTCAGCATTTGAAAGAGAGTTTAATTAAGTCAGTCACATGATGTAAAGAAGACACAGAACTTCACAATCTTTGACTTACATAAGCGACCTTAATTTTAATGAATTAGCACATTTATTATGTAAGGAACCGAAAATAACCCAATATAAATGACCTTTTAAAAAGAATTAGCAGATTAATTATGCAAGGAACCAAAAATAATCCATTACAGCTGGAAGACAAGTGCATATAATTTCAAGACCAAATCAATGCATGGCACACTCAGAACCATTGACCAACTGCCCAATGTCATCCTCCAAATGATCCTATAAAAAATCTTAAGCCTTAACAGCAGGCAGAATATAATGTGCAATGTGCACCACAAAAGTTTGCAGCAGACACATGGGAAAAGGTTCATTAAGTTAAGATTACCTCCTCCAAATCAAAACCCATATGTGAAGAACTGCCATCACCAAATCTTTCTGCACATACAGATATGCTTAAATTATTAACAGATAAGTTCATAATTTGATAAGTAAAAGATGTGAACACAGAAAGGACCAACCATCTAAACCAAATTCAGATGTTGAATATCCTGTTCTCTCTGGGTTGTCTTGCAGGGTAATCTGTTCTTTTGAGCTTACATGATGATCAATGTCCCTGGAGCATGGTGGGAAGTCTTTAGACAACTGAAGAGCATATTTTAAACAAACCTAAATCACCGAGAGTAGTGACCTTACCCTTGAAACTCAGCCTCCGGTAACTCAAAATCATCAAGATGGAATGTCTCAGGGAGCGTTATAGAATGATATGGAGCAGTTGATTCTTCAGGGGGGAGGTCAACAGCAGCAGATCTAAATGCTTGTTTTATCTTGAGCAAGGCTTCACTGCAATCATGAAATAGGTAGTTGACCTTCCGAGAATAGATTCTGACCACGCCTACCATAAGATGGCTGGATAACCGCAGCGCAATTGGAACCTCAGGGAATATAATTGAATCTGCACGAATATTGATAATTAGCACTCAGCTAAAAAAAAGAGAACATGGCACAGAGAAATGAGAAATATCAGGACAAACAGCATTTCTATCCAAAAGTATATCGATTGCCCATAGAGATTGTTTCAGAGATGTGTGGTGGGTTGCCCTATCCAACTGACTCATAGTACAGTAACAAGCTAACAACATTCTCTAGTTCCTTCAAAGTAAGTATGCGCCAGTCATAAATAGCTGATTTTTTTTACTTTGTGAGATAAAACCCTCCTGTGATTACCCACCAAACTGTTGATTAACTAGAAATATTAAAGCCATGTGAGAGATCATTGCTTCCATATACTGGAAACTCGAGATAAATCTTCTCACTGATTAACTTTCTAAGCTGATGCTCTTACTCAGTGATGCTTTACCTGTGATTTGTGATTATCTGTGTCATCTGTTCATGAATAAGTTCGATTACATGTGTCAGGGACACAGTTTATGGAGCGCGATGGCTCGATCAAAATGATAGGAGCCTACAGCAAATAATACCAGAAAAGTAGCGTCGGCATGAGACCAAAAGCGTCCTACCTTACACTCCGCCGTTTGACTCATGACATAGTAGACTGCTTCCGTCAACAAAAGATAAACTATTCACACATAGATTTCTTTTTTCATTAGAGAAAATTACACCCACCATTTTTTGCCTTAATGATAATCGTTAACAGGGAATTCCATAATGATAACTGGCAACAGGCAATACCACTGGGCACAAAAATGAATGTGCACGCCAAAAATTAGACAACAACAATTCTGTAGAAATCTTCTACGTTAAAAAAAGAAAAGTACACGTGGTTTCTTGCTAGAAATTCTACGGCTTCATGTCAGCTTGTAAAACATGTAATTACGCTATGCATGTGACACAATAAAAAATGTTATAGGAAATTGGAATAATATTTTATATTTGTCTTACTTGCCTCAAGATGACATCATTATAAACCTAGCCTTGTACTACCTGAAAGTTACAGGAAAATAACTATATACGTCCCTCAGGTTTGCTGCACAATGCACAACTAGATGAAGCTTTCTTGGGTTAACTTCGAAGCCTTATTTGTCTCAATCCAGGGTTTCTCGTCACAAAGTGCTACACTTACATATCATCACTGCCTGATTATTTCAAGTCCATGGTTCATCATAATATGGAGCATCATGTGTTAAATGTTATACTTTAAATGGATAATGAGATGGATTAGTAGGTAACCCTTTGGAGCATTTCAGCGTTATCGTTTTCTACATAAAGTGGGAGCATTTTTTTTACTCTAAATGCAAGCATCACCTGAGAGCATTGCATATGAAGAAAGAACGTGGGGGTAAAGACTAAAGACACAGCCCAATCATCACTCAGAACTCCAATAATAATAGGCTTGTGGATTACTACCGCAAGTACACTCACAGATCAATTGAAAGTTAAAAAAGTTTACGGCTTTCAAGCAATAAATAACTAAATAGGCATAGCAATACACATGCTGGTCAGTTCATTTACTTTCTATTTGTAGGCTTTATTTCAAAAGTGCGTCAATAGCTAATGTGCACATTTACTAGAAGTCTTCCCTCACGCTTTATGATTCATTTCGGTAGTACATGTACAACAAAGAATCAAGTTATCTGTATCAAGAAAAATAAAACAAATAGCCATTTGTGAAGGTTAAATTTGAAACAGCCGATGTTAAAGAAAACTCTCATATGTGTACTTCTCAAACATGGTCGGCACGTGGGAGTTCTGTCATGTCGCTATTCATTGCATGCACAATGCATAAATACACTTCCCGAAAACAGATACGACAAAACACGAAAAACTAATCAAGGAGTAGTATGCCTAGAAAGGTGAACTATTATCTTTAGGCCATAGCCCGTAGACAAGTACACATGAGACACGATGCATCAGGAAGCTGCTAACATTCTCGGACGATAAGCTTTACGTAACCACTATGATAGACTTTACAAGTCCACTAGTACCTAGTTCTCGAAACAAAGTCCACCGATAGCCGTGGATACAAAAAACTTAGACCTTTGTGACTCTTGGTGACCCAGCGACTAGTGACAATCAAGGTGACATTTCCTTTCACTGCTAGAAAGCAATGAACCACAATAGGAAAGCTCTAAAAGCATGGCTCTTTTCAAGATCCCATCGAGACTATACAGAAATGCACCTGGGCCGTTAACATTACTTAACAAACAACTCAAATGGGTTGAAAACTTCTACGTACTACTCAGGCAGTAGCAAGGAGATAAGTACCATGTAGTGCAATACCGGTAATCCAGCAGTCGAGCATATACAGAAAAAAAACAGCATCTCGGCATACTCAGCAACTAATCACACGTCCGCTGGCGACGACTAGGAGCTGGTTAGGCTAGCAGCCAGCAAAAAGGTAACATCTTTACTAATCCACTGGCAATAACTAAGCAATAACTAGGCAATAAGCATACATCAACACCATAAACACGCCAAATAAGGCAAAATTTAGGTATTGACAGATACAGCAGCAATGAAATGAGCATTAGCAAAAGAGCATATTTTTTCTGCCACTCTGCATGGCAGCCAGGGCAGATCCGAAAGAGCCTGTGAAGCAGCGGAAACCACCCACCTACGGAGACGCCGATGTCGGTGTCCGTGACCTGGTTCTTGCGCAGCTTGCGCTCCAAGTGCGCGGCGATCCATATGGTCCCGAGCGGGCCCTTCTTGGCCAAGATGAACTGGGAGTAGAACATCTCCGGCTCCCCTCCTCGGTCCTCGGACGGAGCGGAGCACGAAACCCTAGCCTAGCCTGAGCTCAGCACACCTCACCTCAGCTCCCCGACGGACGGGGAAGAGCAAGCAAGCTCCGGCGCTCACGACATCCCCCCCGCCACCGGAAATCGAGGCCCTAGGCAGAGGGAACCCGCAGCTCGCCGCGCCCTGGCGCTCCCCTCCGGCTCCAACCGCCCGGAACCGCGAGCTCCGGGAGGGCGAAATGCGAAGCGGAAACCCTAATCTGGCGGTGGGGGGCTGGCGTACGGGCGGGGAACCCTAGAATTGGGCGGAGCTGGGGGCCGGGGCGCGCGGGAGGGGGTGGGGATCTGGGGATTCGGCGGGGGCGCGGGCGATTGAGGCGAGCGATTTGGGAAAATTTGGAATCTTTGGGGGAGCGGAGCGGGGGAGTTGAACTTGACAGTGTGTGGGCGAGCGAGCGACCTGCTGCGAGGGGAGAAGAGCGAGAGAGAGAGAGAGCTCACCGAAGCAAAAGTGCTACACGCTTCGCCGCCGCGCCCCCGAGGAGGTTGTAAATTACACTTGGCCCCTCGCGCTCCTTGTCTCGGGGGCGTTTCTGCTCGCTGCGGGATGGTATAGGGGGCGTGGTGTAAAAAGGGCGAGTTGGTAATAAATGCGCGGTTGCCGGGGCGAGAAACCCGCGCGAGAATATCGTGCGGTCGTGCGGCCGCCGTCGGATCCGGCGACGCGGGGCATCCTGTCCGTGCGACCGTGTCGTGGGAGGGTCGTGTCGTGGGAGGGTGGGCACGGGCGGAGGCACGCGCGTCTGGCGCCGTGGGATGGAAGCTACCGGTTCAGGCGCCTGTTTTCGGCTAGCTGGTTCGTGCCAGCCACGTAGTCCCGCCGGCCCGGCACAGAGGCCCGATATGCAAATGCTAGTGGTCAAGACAAAGGCGTGAATCCTGCAGGAATGTTAGGATCAGTTTTCGGCCGAGAGGCCAGAAATAGAAACCCAAAGTAATTGAGACGGGGCAAAAGTGAATTTTGAACAAATGTTTGGAGTAATTTCCTGCCGAGAGGCCAGATATACTAGAAGTGCAAGTAATTAAGACGAGTGATGATTTTCACTCGTCTTAATGACGGTTGCGATGGCGAAAAACCCTCTCAGTCCTACTTCTTAACTGCATCGCTCCCGTTTCTCGGACTAACCTTGCGTCCGCGTGCTTGTCGGAGTGCCTTGGTGAATCAGGATGACCCAGCGTTAACGCCTTGTTGGTCGTTACTCATCCGAGCTAAGTGGGCCGAGGGGGTTTTAGAGCATGTCTTGTACTCCCTCCGTCCCATAATGTAAGACGCTTTTTGACACTACACTAGTGTCAAAAAGCGTCTTACATTATGGGACGGAGGGAGTATCTTTTACTACCACTTGGCACTAGTAATAAGACAGGGATATCGAGGGCATGTATGATTGTATGCTCTGCGGTATCTTGTAGGCCAGATATATTGGTAGAAGTGCACGTAATTAAGACGAGTGATTTTCACTCGTAAGACGGTTGTGATGGCGAAAAACCCTCTCAGTCATGCTTCTTAACTGCATTGCTCGCGTTTCTCGGACTAACCTTGCGTTCGCATGCCTCGCGGAGTGCCTTGGTGAATCAAGACGAGCCAGCGTTGACGCCTTATTGGTTGCTACTCATCCGAGCTAAGTGGGTCGAGGGGGGTTTAGAGCATGTGTTGTGTATTTTACTACTATTACTTGGTACTCGTAGCAAGACACTGGGACACCGAGGACATGTATAACCGTATGCTGTGCGGTATCTTCTAGGCTTGGCCTGGACGTTAGACGCATGACTTATGAAAGTACATACTCCCTCTGTTCCTTTATCTAAGGTGTATTATTTTCGGCACGATGACCCAGGCACATAATTATAGACGTGTTAGGACGAAATTACCTCTGGCAAATTCATTGGTTAGTGGCAAGTAAATCAGTTAGTCTAGGAAAGTAAGAGATACATGCAATCGACATAGAGATAGTTTCCTTCCATTGCTATAAGGAGAGATACAAACAATCGGGAGAGAGATACTTTCCTTTTTCTAAAGGGCTAACAAGGGAATTATGAAGAATTAGAAGAAATGCACCTTATATCCTGGAATTTTATCAAAAAACAAATACACCTTATATAATGGAACAGAGGGAGTACATCTTAATGTTGATAGATAAAATGGACTAATGTGGCCGCTTGTAATGCCCAGGATGCGACTATATCTCCTACGTGTCGATGCACGAGTTAGAGACATAAGCGCATTCTGGAATGATCGCAAGCGTGGTATCTTTGCACAACTCGTGTAATGAACGGGGATGAAAGAGTAAAATAGTTGGCTTACACTCGCCACGTCACACAATTAATTCAACATGCATACATTCATCCAAATAACACAGGGTCCGACTACGGACGAAATCAAACGAGAAAAGATACCACATCCACAAGCCTGATCGCCCCTAGTAGGAACAACTACTGATCGTCGGGATATGTCACATACATACGACCACGCTCTTCATCGAACTCCCAGAGAAGTTCTTGTCCATCTCCCGTGTCGTACCCAGTTGTATCTGCATCTGGTGTGTGTTGAAATCTGTGAGTCACAAGGACTCAGCAATCCCATTCCCGGGTATCAAAACTAATAAAGCCTTTCAGGTGTGGAGAGGTAATAAAGTGTCTGCAGCAAGCACTAAGCAACTCACTTATGAATTCAGAGCGAGATGAGGATATGTGCCAACGGTCGCCAAAGATGGTCAATAAGTGATCCTAGCTACTCACATTCATGCATAACCCCACTGTGTTCACTTTCCGAAAACCCCTTCGAAAAGAGACCGTCACGGTTACTCACACAAGTAGTGTATTCTTAAGGATATGGTGTCAAGTTATCTACAACCGGATATTAACAAATTCCCATCTGCCACATAACCGCGGGCACGGCTTTCGAAAGTTCATAACCCCGCAGGGGTGTCCCAACTTAGCCCATCCAATGTTCAAGAAACCATTAACTGGTAGCTGCTCGGTCGGTCCAGGAGTAATGATTAATCGGTGAATCGGCCTATTAACTGGATTAATCGGTCGACCATTAATCGGTAGATTGAATAGAAACTTGCCAACATATACCTAGTTTTTTATGTATTATACCATACTCTCATGCTCCCAGCTATGTAATATTCCAAAACATGATGTCGTACACATATAAAAAGCATAGAGATGAGGTAAAAATATTAATACTAGCTATTAAGCAGTGGAATGGGGCTGGAAGGGGTTACGGGCCAAAAATTTGGGCTTTGTTTGCCCACCCATAAATGGGCCAGCGAGGATTAATCGGCCTAACAACTGATTAATCAATCTTACCGGCCAATTAATCTGCCTGACAAGTTAACCCGATGAATATGTGCTATTCGGTTCGGCCATGCTATGAGTAGCGATTAACTGGCCCGTTAACTGATTAATCGGGTGAATTCTTGAACAGTGAGCCCATCACAAGCTCACATCTGCGGAGTCGCAGGGAAGACCCGAGTATTCTCGGAATCCCGTGCTCAAGATATTTCGACAGAGTTAAAACTAATCCAGCAAGACCTCTCGGCGTGCCGACACCCTGATAGTAGCCGCGCGTATCTCGTCTCAGGCCACGTACGGATGGGACAAACTACGGGAGACCAAACCTAGAGTTGCCTCCAGGTGTCCCCGTAGGTTGCCCAGTTTGGACCAACACTCATGAGGAGCACTGGCCCGGGGGTTGATTAAGAACTCGGGTTAATTACTCCCTATGCAAGTTTTTAGTTGTTAAGAAAATGTAGTACCAAAGTTGGGTCTTGCTGGAAAAGCTTTAAGCAGTGTGAATTATCGAGGGGGGCCCATAAACCCCAACCGTGTTAGGAACGCAAAATCAAGGAACATAACACCGGTTTATCGGGTCCTAAGGTGGCATTAGTGGAACAAAACACCAAGCAGAAGGCCAAGCCTTCCACCCATTACCAATATATATGTGCATTAATTAAATAAGATATATATTGTGTTATCCCAATAAAGAAGTCCAAACATGGATCAATCTTCCAACTTCACCTGCAACTAACAATGCTATGAGAGGGGTTGAGCAAAAGCGTACTTAGCCAATCAACGGTTTGCTAGGAAGGCGGTTAGAGTGTTCATGGCAACATAGGAGGCTGACAAGACAAGAATAGGCATCGAGGCATAACTATAGAGCGAGACAACTAGCAAAGCAAATATAGAGGTGATATCGGGGAACGGTCATCTTGCCTGGGATCCCGCAAGGAAGAAAAACGAGTCCATGAAGAAGACAAACGGGCATAGTCGAACGAATCCTCACAACTCCGGAACAAAACCGAAGCTAACAAGAGAAGCAAACCGGAAAGAAGCAAACAACATGGTAAACACACAAGTATAAACATGGCATATGATGCAAAAACAAATATGATGCATGTCCGGTTTAATTATGCATGACATGGCAAAGTGCACAAACAATACTACAAGTTAAGTGGAGCTCAATATGCAATGAGTTGCATATTGACGAAACATCACATTCTATTTATTTAGTCGACTCTCATTTATGTAGACAACAATATTAAGGTTAATTAACATGGCAGGAGGTGAAGCATAAGTAAACTATCTATCTAGGCATTTTAAATGAGGCCGGAAATAACAAAAACAATTCCGGAAAATCTCCATGTGCATATTTAGCATATTTTAAGAAAACAACAATTTTAAACATTTTAGTGTTGTTATCATGATGCGTGTGACAAATGCAAGTTTTATGCAATTTTTATTAAAAGTTGACATGAGCAAGATATGGAGTATTTCATCACTGTGGTGGAAAGAAAGGGTGCCACGGCGACGATAACTGAAATGGTGCCACGGCAACAAATCGATTCCGGTAACTCGTTGAGATGCTGGCGCAAAAGAAATGGTGGCGTGGGCGAGTCATGCAAGAGATGGTGGGGTGATCCCGGGTACCGGGTTCCCACGGGTTGGCGACATGGAAAAGAAGGACTTCGTGCAACGAATGATTCAGACACGGTGCAAACACACGGTTCATCTCATACATCTCACACTCGTTCACGGGCGGTCGTCTCGGCGGTATACCTTTGAAGCGTGGGTTTCGGGGCGACTCGAGTTCGTCGAGGGAAGTAGTCGAAGCAGTCGTTCTCGCGACGGTAGTGGAAGTAGTTGTACTCTCGGTCACGGCGACGGAGGTGGAAGTAGTGGTACACATCGATGGTAGCGGTACATGCGATCTCGGCGACGGTAGTCGTACTTGGCGTTTTAATGACTTTTTAGGAGGCCAGAAATAGAAACTCAAGGTAATTGAGACGGGGCAAAAGTGAATTTTGAACAAATGTCTGGATTAATTTCCGACCGAGAGGCCACATATACTAGAAGTGCAAGTAATTAAGAAGAGTGATGATTTTCACTCGTCTTAATGACGGTTTGCGATGGTGAAAAAACCTCTCGTCCCGCATCTTAATTGCATCACTCTCGTTTCTCGGACTAACCTTGCGTCCGCGTGCCTCGCGGAGTGCCTTGGTGAATCGGGATGAGCCTGCGTTGACGCCTTATTGGTCGTTACTCATCCGAGCTAAGTGGGTCGAGGGGGGTTTAGAGCATGTGTTGTATATTTTTAGTACCACTTGGTACTCGTAGCAAGACACTAGGACACCGAGGGTATGTATAACTGTATGCTCTGCAGTATCTTGTAGGCTTGGCCTCAACGTTAGACGCATGACTTATGAAAGTACATACATCTTAGTGTTGATAGATAAATGGACTAATGTGACCACTATTTGAGTTTTGGTATTAAGGGCATTTCTAATCGATCCTTACAACCGGTTAGATGAGTAAAAATGTGATTTTACACCTTCAACGGGACCTAGCCGATCCCTTATCCATTGTAAGGGAGTAAAAAAATTACACTAGCCCTAAAAAAACTCCCTATATTTACTCCACCGCGCGGTGGCTAAGTAAAAATTGCGCCTCTCCTCCAATGCCTCCCCCATCCCCTCCCGTGCCGCATCTGCGGAAGCGCCCCTCGCACCCCCGTTGGCACCCGCCCGCTGCCGTGAACACTTCATAGGCTCTGCTGTTGTCATGTACCACTTCGATTTGTGTCTCCTCGCCGCGTCACCGACAAAGAACCGGTGGATCTGCGGCTGCTCCCACTGTCGTCGGATTTGGCGTTCCCGGTCACCAACGGCTGCGCCTCGCAATGGATTGGCCTAGGAGTGGACCGTACAGCCCCAGCAACACCTTCGGGCCGCATGCAGGTACCGGCTCCTCCTCTTGCCACTCGAATCTCTCCCGCGGGCGGCACACCGGCAAAGGCACGCCCACACGTCACCCGGGCTTGACACTGGCCCATCAGCTCGTCGGCTCGCCGTTATCAATCATACAGTGGGATGACTGCCGTGAGATGGTGGTGCGCCGAGTTTCTACCACGCCGCAACATCCCGGTTGGGTGTTCTTCAAGTGCACAAATGATGGGATATGTGCTTGTTTCGATTCGGTTGTTCACAGATGATTTTGGTAGCTAATTGTATTGCTCAAATTTGTGTGTAGATGGATGCAAGTTTTGGTATTGGGAATAAGAATACATCGATCTATTGATAGCATGAAAATTGATAGGTGTTCGTGTACTCGTGGCTAGAATTGAGTCTGGAGATGAGATTTGACACAAAGCAACGTCTATTTCTTTAGAATCGAAGAAGAAAGAAGTGTTGAAGCTCGAGAATCCATTGATCAACAATGAAGACATAGAGAAGATATCAATCCAACTAGTGGGAGCGGTTAGGGAAATTGGATATCTTCCTAAATGTCTAATTGTGGTTCTTGTTTTCTTTGGTCTTGCTCTCATGGCGAAGAATTGGTGAATTGTGTACTTCAATATCGTTGAATGAAATAAAGAAGCAAGGAAATGTGTGTTTCGGTGGCCGAATATGTGATGCAAATGAAAAAAATACTCCAGTAACTTTAGGGGATCAGCTAGGTCTGGCAAAATTTTAGTGGAGTATATATACTCCACTAAGCTTTTAGTCAGTTAGATACTCCGTTATTTTTATGGGATCGATTAGAAATGCCCTAATGTTGAGATAAATAAATGGACTAATGAGACCACTAAAATGATAAGCATATCTTAGTACCAGTTGTGAAGGTTGTCGTGAACCTCAAAAAAGTGAAAGAAAACTCAAATGTCTTTTAACGCTGGTCATTTTATACTCCTTCCATTTCTAATTTTTTAAAGTTTCCAACATGGACTACATATGGAGCAAAATGAGTGAATCTACACTCTAAACTATGTATATTTACATCCGTATATAGTCAATATTAGTCTATAAAAATACTTATATTTATGATCGAAGGGAGTGGTGTTTCTTTACTTTTCTTGAGCTTAGAAACCCCGCACTATTTAACAGGGGACTTAGTTGATGAAGTCCTTCCTCGAAACATCTCTACACCATATAGCCTTTCCCTTCATCAAAAATTTTAAAGACGAAAAGCCAAAATCCTAGTTGCTCTCCTTGTTAAAGTGTTGCTCTCAGCAGCTCGGAACGTCTCAGACGTGCAAGATGAGTAGGCATGGACTGAGCTCCCATCAAACCATCTAGACTTAGGTCCGAGGTCACTTGGTTTGGCACCGGATTGTTTGAGCTAGTGCTACTTCTTGAGTTTGCGTTGGTTTTTTCCTTGAAGAGGAAAGGGTGATGCAGTAAAGTAGAGATAAATATTTCCCTCAGTTAAGAACCAAAGTATCAATCCAGTACGAGCAACACACAAGTCTCCAATGATAGCACATGCACAAACAAACAAATACTTGCACCCAGCGTGATAAAGGGGTTGTTAATCCCTTCACGGTTACTTACATGGATGAGATCCGATAAAGATATGTATAAAAGATAAATAAAAAAGCAAAATAAAGTAAACGTAAATAAATTGCAGCAAGGTATTTTTGTGTTTATGGTTTTATAGATCTGAAAATAATATGATAAAAGTATACCTGGGGGCCATAGGTTTCACTAGAGGCTTATCTCTTGAAAGAACACATACGGTGGGTGAACAAATTACTGTTGAGCAATTGATAGAAAAGCGAATAACCATGACAATATCTAAGGCAATGATCATGAATATAGGCATCATGACCACGACAAGTAGACCGAGTTATGCGTGCATCTACTACTATTATTCCACACATCGACCGCTATCCAGCATGCATCTACTATATTAAGTTAACAAGAATGGAGTAACACCTTAAGTAGGATGACATGATGTAGATGGTTAGATCCAAACAATATGAAATAGACCCCATCTGTTTATCCTTAATGGAGACAATACAAATACATGTCTCGCTACCTTTTCTATCACTGGTGAGGACACCGCAAGATTGAACCCATTAGAAAGCACCTCTCCCATTGCAAGAAAAATCAATATAGTTGGCCAAACCAAATCAATAGATCAGAGAAAACTACAAAGCTAGCTTAATCATGCATATAAGAATTCAGAGAAGACTGAAATAATATTCATATATAATATGATCATAAACTCACAATTCATCGGATTTCAATAAACACACCGCAAAAGAAGATTACATTGAATAGATCTCTAAGAACATCGAGAAGAACATTGTATTGAAGATCAAAGAGAGACAAGAAGCCATCTAGCTACTAGATATGGGCCCATAGGTCTGTGGTAAACTACTCACACGTCATCAGTAGAGTAGCAAGGTTGATGTAGATGCCCTCCGTGATCAAATCCCCCTCCAGCAGAGTGCCGAAAAAGACCCCAAGATGGGATCTCACCAGGATAGAAGCTTGTGGTGGCGGAAAAGTATTTTTGGTGTGCACCTGGTCTTCGGGGAATATTTGGGTATTTATAGAGCGAAGATTAGGGTGAGGGGACCCATGAGGTGGTGACAAGCCTGTAGGACGCACCCTACAAGCTTGTCGTCGGCTGGTAGGTCTACTGACCTCCCCCCAAAGCTTCCCATGTGTCTTCTTGTCCAAGAGAAATCATCAAAAAGTTTCATTCCGTTTGTTATTGATTTTCTGTAAAAGACAAAAACAAGGAAAAATAACGATTGGCACTAGGCACTAGGTTAATATGTTAGTCCCAAAAAATGGTATAAAATAGCATAATAATGCATATAAAACATCCAAGATGGATAATATAATAGCATGGACCAATAAAGAATTATAGATACATTCGAGACTTATCGGCTTGCATCCAGGGCAAGTCCGGGGTCGCTTGGTTAGGTACGAGGGTGTTCTGGCTAGCATCGAGGGCATGTCCGGGGTCGCTCGATTTGGAACTAGACTATTCGGGCTAGGATCCAGGGCAAGTCCAAAGTCGCTCGGTTTGGCGCCAGACCGTTCAGGCTAGCATCCATGGCAAGTTCAGGGTCGCTTGATTTCCCACTGGACTGTTCCAGGACAGAGGCATGTCGTGGGAGTTACTTCTAGTATGTTACTCCCTCTATCCATATACATATAGGGACTGATGCATTTTTAGGCTAACTTTAACCACATGTTGGAGCAATAATGTGTGACATGCAAGTGATGACTCACAAGTATAGGGGATCAATCGTAGTCTTTTCGATAAGTAAGAGTGTCGAACCCAACGAGGAACAAAAGGAAATGACAAGCGGTTTTCAGCAAGGTATTGCGTGCAAGCACTGAAATTATAGGTAGCATATAGTTTGATAGCAAAGGACAGGCTGGAACAGTCTCTTATAATAAGCAAAGCGCTCTTGAGGACACACATGAATATCGTCTAGTCACTTTCATCATGTTTGTTTGATTCACGCTCGCTGCTTTGATAATTTGACATGTTGGTGGACTGGTGCTTGGGTGTTGTTCTTACTTGAACAAGTCTCCCACTTATGATTAACCCCTCTCGCAAGCATCCGCAACTACGAAAGAAGAATTAAGATAAATCTAGCCATAGCATTAAACATATGGATCCAAATCAACCCCTTACGGAATAGCGCATAAACTAGGGTTGAAACTTCTGTCACTCTAGAAACCCATCATAATACTCCACAATGCATTCCATTTAGGCCCAAAGATGGTGAGGTGTGATGTAGTCGACGTTCATATAACACCACTAAAGGAATCAACAACATACATATCATCAAAATATCAAACGAATACCAAATTCACATGATTACTTATGACAAGACTTCTCCCATGTCCTCAAGAACAAAAGTAACTACTCACAAAACATATTCATGCTCAAGATCAGAGGGGTATTGAATATCATAATAGATCTAAACATATGATCTTCCACCAAATAAACCAACTAGCATCAACTACAAGATGCAATCAACACTACTAGCAACCCACATGTACCAATCTGATGTTTTGATATAAAGATTGAATACAAGAGATGAACTAGGGTTTGAGATGAGATGGTGATGTTGATGATCTTGATGAAGATTGCCTCTCCCACAATGAGAGGGTTGTTGGTGATGATGACAACTTTGATTTCCCCCTCTGGGAGGGAAGTATCCCCGGTGGAATCGCTCTACCAGAGAGCAAAAGTGCTCTTCCCCAAGATCTGCCTCGAGACGGTGGCGCTCCATCCCAAAAATCCTCCCCTTATTTTTTTTCTAGGGCAAATGGGCTTATATACCAGAAGATGGGTACCGGGGCTGGACAGGAGCCCCACCACCCACCAGGGCGCGCCTTGGGGGGAGGGGCAGGCGCGCCCGGGTGCCTTGGGGCTCTTGGCTCCCTATCCCCGATGGTTTCTGGGTCGTGTGGGAAGGACCCCACTATCGCCCACACTCACTTGGCGACGGTTTCAAATACCGTCGCGGAAAGGGGTTAAAAGTCGTTTGTATAGCACCGACCCGTACGAGTGGATAGCTAACAGTGCTATATATCATACCTAACTCTGGCACTTAGGACAAAATGCCATAAATGCTGCCTTAGGTAGCGCACGGAGAGACATCTCCGGCAAGCTCATTCCACCGCTTAGCTAACTACTTCTTATTAAAGTGACACGCCTCTAGGACGGGTGTCAAATGAGGATAATCCTCCTTCCAGCAAGCCGCCACATGCATGACAAGAGCCAGTTAACCACACGAGGGCTCGACACTGCACCGATAAGTGACTGGTGTCCTGGTGCGGTGGAGCGGTGGCAACTAGCATGTGCCTGTCGGGATAGGGTATTTTTGGGTTTTTGGAATAATAGATTTGAAAGCAAACGTGATGAAAAATAAATCGGAAAGCAATATGATAAAAGATAGACTCGGGGTTGTAGATTTCACTAGTGGCTTCTCTCGAGAAAATTGCATATGATGGGTATAAAATATTGTTGGAAAATTGATAGAAGATCAAATAATTACGAGGATATCCTAGGCAATGATTATTATATAGGCATCACGTCCAAGAATAGTAGTCTGAAATGATTCTACATCTACTACTATTGCTCCACACATCGACCTCTATCCAACATGCATCTAGTGTATTAAGTTCATGGGGAAACAGAGTAATGCAATAAGAACAGTGACATGATGTAGACAAGATCTATTCAAGTAGGAATATACCCCATCTTGTTATCCTTAATAGAAACGATACATACATGCGTCGCTACCCCTTCTGTCACTGGATGAGGACATTGTAAGATCAAACCCATCACAAAGACCTCTTCCCATGGCAAAAAAAAATCGATCTAGTTGTCCTAACTAAACCAAAGATTCGATGAAGAAATACGAGGCTATAAGTAATCATACATATAAGAGATCAAAGAATACTCAAATAATATTCATGGATATAGATCTGATCATAAACTCGAAATTCATCGGATCCCAAAAAACACACCGCAAAAAGTAATTACATCAAATAGATCTCCAAGAGACCATTGTATTGAGAATCAAAAAGAGAGAAGAAGCCATCTAGCTACTACCTACGGCCCCATAGGTATATGGTGGACTACTCACGCATCATCGGAGAGGCACCAATGAGGATGATGAACCCCTCTGTGATGGTGTTAGATTGGTTCTCGTGGTTCTGGAACTTGCGGGCGCTAGAATTATGTTTCGTCTGCTCCCCTAGGGTTTTTGGAATTTTTGAGGATTTATAGAGCGAAGAGGCGGTGAAGGAGACCCCCACGGGCTCAACAACCCATCAGGGCATGCTAGGGGCCTCTGGCGCGCCCTGGTGTCTTGTGGGCCCCACGGGCCTCCCCCAGGTGCTTCCTTGGCTCCCAAATTGTCTTCTGGTCCAAAAAAATCTCCAAAAAGTTTTGTTGCATTTGGACTCCGTTTGATAGGGATATTCCGCGAAGTAAAAAACAAGTAAAAACAACAACTAAAACTTGGCACTATGTCAATAGGTTAGTCCCAAAAAACGATATAAAGTTGCTATAAAATGATGGTAGAACATCCAATATTGATAATATAACAACATGGAACAATAAAAAAATTATAGATACGTTGGAGACGTATCACTCCTCGTTGTTCTTGGAGATCTATTTGATGTAATCTTCTTTTGCGGTGTGTTTGTTGAGATCCGATGAATTGCGAGTTTATGATCAGATTATCTATGAATATCATTTGAGTCTTATATGAATTCTTATATTCATGATTATAGCTTTTATTTCTCTCCGATCTACTGATTTGGTTTGGCTAACTAGATTGATTTTTCTTGCAATGTGAGAGGTGCTTTGTAATGGGTTCAATCTTGCGATGTCCTCACCCAGTGACAGAAGGGGTAGCGAGGCACGTATTTGTATTGTTTCCATTAAGGATAAAAAGATTGGGTTTATTTCATATTGCTTGGATCTATCCCTCTACGTCATCTTGCTAAAAGCGTTACTCCGTTCTTGTTAACTTAATACACTAGATGCATGCTGGATAGGGGTTGATGTGTGGAATAATAGTAGTAGATGCATGCAGGAGTCGGTCTACTTGTCACGAACGTGATGCCTATATTCATGATCGTTGCCTTAGATATCGTCATGATTATTCGCGTTTCTATCAATTGCTCAATAGTAATTTGTTCACCCACCGTATGTGTTGTTTCAAGAGAGAAGCCTCTAGTGAAACCTATGGCCCCGGGGTCTATTTTTATCATATTATTTTCAGATTTATAAAACCAAAAACACAAAATACCTTGCTGTAATTTATTTTCCTTTACTTCATTTTTCTCTTTTATTTATCTTTTATACCTCTCTCTATCAGATCTCATCCTTGCAAGTATCCGTGAAGGGATTGATAACCCCTTTATCGCGTTGGGTGCAAGTTTTTTTTTGTTTATGCAGGTGCTATCGCGGGAGACTTGTTTGTTCCTCCTACTGGATTGATACCTTGGTTCTTAACTAAGAAAAATACTTATCTCTACTTTGCCGCATCACCCTTTCCTCTTCAAGGGAAAAACCAACGCAAGTTCAAGAAATAGCGGGAAGAATTTCTAGCGTCGTTGTTGGGGAGATTCTACATCAAGCCTACCAAGTACCTATCATAAACACTCATCTCTTGCATTTACATTATTCACCATTTTCCTATGATTAGATAGCTAACAGTGCTATCATACCTAACTCTGGCACTTAAAACAAAATGCCATAAATGCTGCCTTAGGTGGCGCATGGAGAGGTGATGTCTACTACACACCCTTCTTCCTGTAGACGTTGTTGGGCCTCCAAGTGCAGAGGTTTGTAGGACAGTAGCAAATTTCTCTCAAGTAGATGACCTAAGGTTTATCAATCCATGGGAGGCGTAGGATGAAGATGGTCTCTCTCAAGCAACCCTGCAACCAAATTACAAAGAGTCTCTTGTGTCCCCAACACACCCAATACAATGGTAATTGTATAGGTGCACTAGTTCGGCGAAGAGATGGTGATACAAGTGCAATATGGATGGTAGATATAAGTTTTTGTAGACTCAAAATATAGAAACAGCAAGGTAGCAAGTGGTAAAATTGGGCATAAACGGTATTGCAATGATAGTAGGCAAGGCATAGGGTTCATACTTTCACTAGTGCAAGTTCTCTCAACAAGGATAACATAATTGGATCATATTACTAGCCCTCAACATGCAACAAAGAGTCACTCCAAAGTCACTAATAGCGGAGAACAAACGAAGAGATTATGGTAGGGTACGAAACCACCTCAAAGTTATTCTTTCTGATCGATCTATTCAAGAGTCCGTAGTAACGTTCAATCTATCATAGAGTTCGTACTAGAATAACACCTTAAGACACAAATCAACCAAAACCCTAATGTCACCTAGATACTCCATTGTCACCTCAAGTATCCGTGGGCATGATTATACGATATGCATCACACAATCTCAGAAACATCTATTCAACCAACACATAGAACTTCAAAGAGTGCCCCGAAATTTCTACCGGAGAGTCAAGACGAAAATGTGTGCCAACCCCTATGCATAGATTCCCAAGGTCACGGAACCCGCAAGTTGATCACCAAAACATACATCAAGTGGATCACATGATATCCCATTGTCACCACAGATAAACACGTGCAAGACATACATCAAGTGTTCTCAAATCCTTAAAGACTCAATCCGATAAGATAACTTCAAAGGGAAAACTCAATCCATTACAAGAGAGTAGAGGGGGAGAAGAAGATCCAACTAGAATAGCAAAGCTCGCGATACATCAAGATCGTGCCATCTCAATAACACGAGAGAGAGAGAGAGAGAGAGAGAGAGAGAGAGAGAGAGAGAGAGAGAGAGAGAGAGAGAGAGAGATCAAACACATAGCTACTGGTACATACCCTCAGCCCCGAGGGTGGACTACTCCCTCCTCGTCATGGAGAGCGCCAGGATGATGAAGATAGCCACCGGAGAGGGATTCCCCCCTCCGGCAGGGTGCTAGAACGGCTGTCGATTGGTTTTCGGTGGCTGCAGAGGCTTTCGGCAGCGGAACTCCCGATCTAAGTTAATTTCCGAAGGTTTCAGTACTTATAGGATTTTTTGGAGTCGGGGCCAAGTAAAGGGGAGCTACGGGCCGTCCTCGAGATAGGGGGGCGCGCCCCCCTGCCCAGTGCGTGGCCCCCACCCTCGAGGGCAGCCTGTGGCTCTCCTGGCCCAACTCTTTTGCTTCGGGGGCTTCTTTTGGTCCAGAAAAAATCGTCAAAAATTGGCTCGTCAATTGGACTCCGTTTGATTTTCCTTTTCCGTAAAACCCTAAAACAGGAGAAAAACAGAAACTGGCACTGGGCTCTGGGTTAATAGGTTAGTCCCAAAAATCATATAAAAGTGTATAATAAAGCCCATAAGACATCCTAGAAGGATAATATAATAGCATGAAACAATCAAAAATTATAGATACGTTGGAGACGTATCAAGAGGCATCTCCGGCAAGCTCATTCCATCGCTTAGCTAATTACTTTTTATTAGAGTGACTTGCCTCTAGGATGGGTGTCAAATGAGGGTAATCCTCCTTCCAGCAAGCCGCCACGTGCATGGAAAGAACCGGCTAGTTGTATGAGGGCTCGACACTGTACCGATAAGTGATTGACGTCCTCGTGCGGTGGAGTGGTGGCAATTGGATTGTGCCTGCCGGGAGAGGGCTTGCCGGGCCTTCTCAGGGAGGTGCTTACTTCGGTCTCCGGCAGCTTCGGAGATGCGCTTTGCGCGGCTTGGCCTCGCCCCTAGTTGTCGTATCGACCTTGTCAGGCTCGCCTGGCCAGTAAAGGATACCTCTTTGTATGTTGGCTTAGTCTTCTTCATGTGTTCCTTGATCTCGTGAAGAGCGGCTTCTTTGGCTTGTCTTCTGCCGAGCCTTGCTCCTAGGTGTGGTTCGTCGCGTGCCTATGCGCAAGTCTGGGCAGCAAACGTGAATGTTCATTGCACCGACAGTTTAGTTGTGCACTAGATTTCTTGCTCCTTCATTATGTACCAATTTAAAAGTCTTGATATTTACCATAGAAAGTTGGAAGCAATTGAGAATAATGCAAAAAGTTTCATGTCTTTTGCAGATTGAGCATAGTAATTTCTTTAGTAACAAACTTAAAGAACAAAACACTATGAATGAGTAGATCAATAAAGAACTAGATGATGTCACCAAGGAAGTCTTTGGTCTCAAGTCTCAACTTGCTCATTAAAATTTAGTAGGCCAACTTTCCGATAAAAAAACCACGTTAGTAAATAAGATGGTTGATAAACCTGAAGCTTTGAATGATGAAGATCTTAAAGTGACTGGTTTGACTCCTATTGAATCTTTGTTTGCTAATATAAATATTGATAGAGAAGGGACTGGAGATGAGTCAACTTTATCTAGAAGTCGTCCCTATAACTTGGAGAGTGAAGATCTTAATGATTTTTTTTTGATAAAAGTGGGATTGGCGAGGTCAAAACTTTAACTAGTGATGAACCCACTATTTTGGATTTGAAGGACTTTAATTATTATAATTGTTCTTTGATTGAGTGTATTTCCTTATTTCAATCCATGTTTACTTTGCATCATGATTATAATCAAAATAAAGCTTTTACTAAACATATTGTCGTTGCTATGATGAAATCTTTTAAAGAAAAACTTGAGTTGGAAGTTCCAATTCCTAGAAAGCTTTCTGATGAGTGGGAACCTACTATTAAAATAAATATTAAAAATTATGAGTGCTATGCTTTGCGTGATTTTGGTGCTAGCGTTTCCACTATTCCAAAAACTTTATGTAATGTGCTAGGTTCCATGAACTTGATCATTGTTCTTTAAATTTGCACCTAGCAGATTCCGCGATTAAGAAACCTATGGGGAAAATTAATGATGTTCTTATTGTAGCAAATATGAATTATGTGCCCATAGATTTCATTGTGCTTGATATAGATTGCAATCTTACATGTCCTGTAATTCTTGGCAGACCTTTCCTTAGAACGATATGTGTAATTACTGATATGAAAGAATGAAACATTAGATTTCAATTTCTATTAAAGAAGGGCATGCAACACTTTCCAAGAAGAAAATTAAGTTTCCGTATGAATCTATTATGAGGCCTACTTATGGATTGGATACCAAAGATGACAATACCTAGATCTATGCAATATGCCTAGATAACGGCATAAAACAATAGCGCTTGTTGGGAGGCAACCCAATTTCCTTTTTCTTTTTTCCTTTTGCTTCTCTTTCGCAATAAATATATCATTTAGCCTCTAGTTAGAAGTGTTTTTATGATTTTAATTAGTGTTTGTGCCAAGTAAGACCTTTGGGATGATTTGGAAGATTGTTTATTCATTTTTGTGAGAAAACAGAAACTTTTGCGTCCAGTAGCAGAATTGTCTGCAATTGCTGGAGTGTGATCAATTACTGATTTTTTTACATGTTATTGATATACAAATTGCCCCCGTTGTCCTAATGTTTCATAATTATCAGAGTTAGAGAAATATGACTAAAAATTGCTTCTTTACACATTGTTCTGCTTTTGATAGATTCTGTTTTCAATGTGTTGTTTGCTTATTTTGACGAATCTATGAGTAGTATCGGGGGTATGAATCATGGAGAAGTTAGAATACAATATATAAAGCACCAATATAAAATTAGAATGAGTTCACAACAATACCTAAAGTGGTTATTTGATTTATTACGCTCATGGATCTCATGAGTTTTCTGTTGAGTTTTGTGTTGTGAAGTTTTCTAGTTTTGGGTCAAGATTTGATGGACTACGGAATAAGGAGTGGCAAGAGCCTAAGATTGGGGATGCCCAAGGCACCCCACGATAATATTCAAGGACAACCAAGCATCTAGGCTTGGGGATGCCCCGGATCTCAAGGGAAACCCAATGCAAGCTCAAGAAGTAGCTGATAGTAACCTTTATTATGCAGTCCATCGCTTTTATTACTTTGCCATCACAAATTTGTACAGCGCTTATTTTCCCTTACAATAAAAGATCAACATATTTAGGAGCATCGTATATTGCTTTATGCACCGATGATAACTTACTTGAAGGATCTTATTCAATCCATAGGTAGGCATAGTGGACTCTCATGACATGAAACTGGATTTAAGGTTTTTGAATGCACAAGTAGTATCTCTACTTGGTGCAGATTTTTGGCTAGCAAAGATATTGGGCAAGCATCACATGTTGGAGGATCTATGACAATCTTTACCTAATATTAAAGGTAGGATTGTTTCTCCACTTTTTTGGTCAACATAATTGATTTTTTTATTTTTTGTACGTCCGTCCACTTTTTTTATCCGTTGCCCCGTTTTTCTCTTTGTTTTCCGTTGCACGTAAACGAAATCCACGTCGAAAAAAATAATTGTGTTACAAGGGACTTGAACCTAGTCCGCAAGGAACAAAGGACACACACAATAACTGGCTCACCTAGCAATGCGTTGTTTGCCATAGATAAGGAATACATCGTTTTATTTGGTTTTGATACGAAACCGGCTCAGGCACTAGAAAATATTTGTATTCCCATACCGGGCCATCTCTTTTGGGCCGCAAGCCATATCCATGGGCTTGAGGAATTAGCGAAAAATATTACGCTTCACTAAAGGATCGAACTCACAACCTCTCTTTGTGTTCATAACTGAACAACCAAATCGATCAAATGATATTTTTGCTTAGAAACTTGACCAGGACAATGAAGAGCTGATATTGCCTAGACTATAGCCATGCTGCTCAGCCGTAGTTTGATTTGTTGGTCTTGTTAGATGCAGAGCCTTGGAAGATCATGGTCTTCTCTCATTCTCTTTTTTGGGTGTATATTCTCTTCTAAACAATATATACATTGCATGCAGGGGAGGAGAATTAGAGAAGTAGTGTACGGCTTGGAGAAAGATGTGAGCAATCAGCAAGCATGAAATTGAGCAGGTTTAAATGCTCATCTTCAAGATAAGGTATTCTTTCTACTGGGATTGGACTTACAATTCTAAAAATTTGTTGAGCAAAGTATCAATGGAGTACGTAGCTGCAACCTCAAAATTTTATGTCAACTGGACTTTAGATGAAAAACGGACACGTCTATTTCTAGAGTGTTTCCTTCTTGTTGTATGCAAAATAAACTATTGTACTTTATAAAACTGAATCGTCTGTGCCATAATGGTTGTTGACTAGCAAATTTGCTCAAAGGCTTTCCATTTTTTCCATCCATTGAACCATAATTGAGAAGATTATGTGAAATTATTTGAGTTGATCCATCCTGGCTTATTTTCTTATTGTCATATGAAGTACAAAATATCAAAGTTCTACATTTTTGCCACGAAGAGATGTGATGCGAGAGAGGAAAATTAGCAATTGCCCGCGATATACTTGGCGTCGGTGCTCACTTTTGCTCCGTAGCGAAGCACAGACGTATGTGTTAGGAAGAAGGAGAGATGAGGTGAGTTTCTGAAATTCACCATCCATCCAAGCATCAGAAAAGGGGATCATTACCATTCAACGAGCTATAGGATTAACTTGTTAATCTCTTTTTAAATGGAATTAACCGGTTAGTATTTGATGAATAACTTTGAACTAGCTACTATTTCTAATGTAGTGTCATGTTGAAATAGAGGACGTGTATCTGGGGTCTTGAGTCATGCTTATTTAGCTTAGGCGTGTGATATTTTCCTCCCATTGCAATGCGCGGGAATGTTTGCTAGTATAACTTCTATGTGAATACAAGCAAACATAACTCATTATGTTGTCTTCCTTGTCCAATGTCAACAATTTGACATAAAATACTTAACAGGGGCTCACAATCATAAAGGATGTCCACGATAATATATTTGCATGTGAATCTTCTCTTCCCTTATTAATTATTTCATGAATTGCATCATTGACCAATGCTATGTTTGTCAACTTTCAATAAGTTTTACCACCTATACTTTTCCTTATGTAATGTCATTACTTACCATAAGATTAGCATATGATATTTTTCATCATTTTCATTGCTAGGATTGAAACATAAAAGTAAAGCAACAAAAACTCAAACTACTCTTTATTATATAACTCTCAACTCGATTACATATATAGATAGATCACGAAACTAGCACTCGAAAATAGATCATACTACCTTTTATTCAACTAGATCACGAAATAGCTAAGGATAAAACTAGAATAAGTAAAGATAATAAAAGTGATGGTGATACTATACCGGGTGATATGCCTCCAATGTATATATAATTTTTTATTGTTCCAAATTGTTATATTATAAATCTTGGATGTTTTACAATCATTTTCTAGCAACTTAATATCATTTTTTGGGACTAACCTATTGACATAGTGCATAATGCCAGTTGTAGTTTTTTGCTTGTTTTTTTACTTTGCAGAATATCAATACCAAACCGAGTCCAAATGCAACAAAACTTTTTGGAGAATTTTTCTGCCCAGAAGAGACCGAGGGAGCCCAGGAGGTGCACCAAAGGGCCCCATGGGGCCCACATATAGGATCGAAAGTATGTCGAGAGGGGGGTGATTAGACTACATGACCAAATAAAAACTTAGCCTTTTCCCAATTTTAAGTTTTGACAGTTCTTGGAAATTTAGCACAAGTCAAGCAATCTTCCTACACATGCACTTCTAGAGTTGTGGCAGCAGAATGTAAATCATTGCATATGAAGGTAAAGGGAGGGGTTGGAGAGTGCAAACGCAATGTAATGCCCAGTATGAGATTATACCTCCCACGTGTCGAGGCACAACTTAAAGGTATAAGCTCATACTAGAGTGATCGCAAGTATGGTATCTTTGCACGACTCATGTAAAAGAGGGATGAAATTGCAAAAGAGTAGTTGGCTTACACTCGCCACGTCACACAATACATTACATAACAAACATCATCCAAATAACATCAGAGTCCGACTACGGACGAAGATCCAAATGAAAGATACAAAAATAACACAAGGTCCCGATCATAACATCCTAGTAAGAGCCCTACTGATCCTCTGGATAAGACACATAGTATCGCCCACGTTCTTCGTCGAACTCCCAGTACAACTCTGAACCACCAGCTGTGTAGTTCTCCACAGTACCTGCATCTGGTGTTGTGTAGAATCTGTGAGCCACGGAGGACTCAGCAATCCCGTTCCCGGGTAGCAATGCTATCTAAGCCTTGGGTGAGGAACAAGGCTGAAAAACAAGGTTGCGGCTGCACTAGCACTAGCTTACGTGTTTTGAGCGAGAAGAGGAGTGCCAACGATCGTCAAAGTGATCACAAAGTGATCCTAACTAAGCACGTCAAACATAACCCCACCGTGTTCACTTCCCGAACCCCTTCGGAAAGCGACCATCACGGTTACTCACACTGGTAGTGTATTATGAACATAGTGTCAAGTTTTCTACAACCGGATATTAACAAATTCCCATCTGCCACATAACCGCGGGCACGACTTTCGAAAGATCAAAACCCTGCAGGGGTGTCCCAACTTAGCCCATCACAAGCTCACGATCTCCGGAGTCGCAACTCCAAGGTGGGAAGACCCGAGTATTCTCGGAATCCCGTGCTCAAGATATTCCGACTAAGGTAAAACTAATCCAGCAAGGCCTCCCAGTGTGCCAACACCCTGATAGTAGCCGCGCGTATCTCGTCTCAGGCCACGACCGGATGGGACATCCTACAGGTTATTACCAGCCCTTGAGTTTCCTCGAGGTGGCCCCGCAGCCTGCCCAGTTTGGACCAACACTCATGTGGAGCACTGGCCCGGGTTGTTGATTAAGAAAAGGGTTTAGAACTCCCTATGCAAGTTTTAGTTATTAGGCAAATGTAAAACCAATGTTGGGACTTGTTGGAAAAGCTTTAGCGCTAAGCGGGTTATCGAGGGGGGGGGGGCATAAACCCCAACCGTGTTAGGGACGCAAAATCAAGGAACATAACACCGGTTTAAACGGTTCCTAGGAAGGCATGAGTGGAACAAAACACCAAGCAAAAGCTTAGCCTTCCACCCATTGCCAAGTATATAGATGATTTAGTTATAAACAGATTATATAGTGTGATATCCCAATAATAGCTTCAACATGGAGCAAAGAATCTTCGAATCTTCTCCTGCAACTAACAATGCTATAAGAGGGGCTGAGCAAGCTTACGTAGCCAATCAAAGGTTTGCTAGGTTGGGTGGTTAGAGATATTCAGAGCTACAATAGGAGGTTGACAAACAAACATGGGCATTGTCGTGGAATTAACACGGCAGATGTCCGGTTTAGCGGACTTGATGATGGAACCATCGCACGGGTTAGCTTGAAAGGGTTCATGGCACACAAAGGACACAAAGGAGTTTATACTAGTTCGGCCCCTTCGAGAAGGTAAAAGCCTACGTTTAGTTGGTTTGGTATTGCTTGGGCGTCGGTTTACAGGGAGCGGAATCGCTTGCCTGCGTCTCGACGGATCGATTCTTGCTTGTCCTTAAACCGGTACCGGGTCGTCCCTTTATATAGAGGTGACGCCTGGTCCGATTTACAGAGTCCCGAGGCCGGCTCATAATCGTGTCCGCCTCGGTCTCTGCCCTTTCTTTCTTATCCCTCAAGTTACATCTCCTTGGCGGTTTACAAACCGTATTTCTATACATGGGCCTTGAAATCTCATGGGCCGTAATCTCTACTAAAATAATAAACCAAATACGATATAACTAAGCCGGTTTACAATATCCGGTTTATACCTATTAACCATATCCCTGACATTAGGCCCCAGAATGATTTGAACTTTGTTCACATCAATCTTCGTCATCTCCTGTAATTTTCTTCTGTCTTCATCTTTTGTAAACCGGCTCTGACGTCATCCTCCGAAATCATTAAAGTCTGACAATGACATCATCTCCGCATTTAACGCTGCAAGCTGTACTGTAGTTTGTTTTTAATGGTTATCCCGAGAATCGAGGCGTTTAAAGGATCTTTATCCGATTCTGCTTCCTTGATTACCGTACCTGTCGTTTCACATCTGCCTCTCTGCTTATAAATAACACCGCCCCTTTTCATTCTTCCTTCTCGCGTCTTCTTCCTCCTTCCGCTTCCTGACCCGCAAGAACTCCATTGCTGCTTGAGCTCAAGAACGCCACAGACGACCGCCGGATCTTCAGTCTTCGACCGGCCGCTGCATCAACCTGAGCCTTGACCAGATTCTCTCCGCCGCCGATTCTCGCTGTCCCTGGTACGTTTATCCACCTCTCTGTAGATCTGTGTCCGCCATTGCGTCGCCTGTGTTCTTCCGCCATTAGGGCTTCCGATGAAGCTCCGTTCCTTCGTAGATCTTTTTCTCATAAAAATCTTGTAATCTTTAGGCCCTAGTCTGTAGGTCTCCCGCTTGGCACCAGATTAGATCTTACCGTAATAACCCTGTAGTTTTATCCGTTCCGCCATTAGAGTTCTCCGCAAGCTTCATATCGTTCATTCTTTGAACCTGTGACTCATGATAGTCTTTTTTTTATCGATCTTTTTCCATTTTTACTCCGCTGTAGATGCGTCAAAACCTTACTGTACCTGTCTATCATGTAAACTCGTCCTTTTGGTATGAAGTCTGCGTAGCCTTCTTCTTTAGCGGTTATTACTCCGCTGTAGATTAATTTCTTTTCTTCAGCATACTCAGATCCTTCCCTCTTAGCAGTTATTTAGAAACCTGTTTTTCTCCTTAGTAGATTCACTAAGTATGTTCCGGTTTAGATTGTCGTGCTATAAACCGGAAATGATGTAAACTGATGCAATAACTTAAACTGTTCCTCTTCAACTGCCATTTAAACCGGAAATGATAAAACTTTGTTTCATAATTACCGGTTTAATCTTGCCAAATAATTCTCCATTTTAACCATTGCATATCATGAATAAATCCCGGATCGTTGTTTTTTCATAATCCGTCTTTGCACTTTCTCTTCTTCAGCACTTTGCTCAAATGGCTAAGCAGTATGTTTCGTGCGACTGGGTTCGTTCTGTCGTGACTGAAGAAGATTTAGTCAAACTATCAAGCATTGGCACGTTAGGCCCTCGGGCCGAGTTGAAATGGCGCGCTCCGGGTAATGAGTGTCCTCCCGCTCCTAGGTCCGGGGAAGTTATCGTATTTCTGGATCATATCTCCAGGGGTTTCTCTCCCCCCGGTTCAAAATTTTTCTGGGACGTCCTTGCCACCTTCCAGCTGCATCCACAGGACATCGGGCCAAACTCCGTTTCCAATATTTGTGATTTCCAAGTTTTTTCTGAAGTGTATCTGCAAGAAGAGCCTTCAGTTGATCTTTTTCGGGATTTCTTCCATGCAAACCGGCGTACTGAGTTCACCAGCGGGCCTCACCAAGAGCTTGGTGGTATTAGTATTCAGAAAAGGAGGGATGCAGTTTTTCCTCACGCCTCTTTACACACTCACCCCAAGGACTGGAACAAGTCTTGGTTTTATTGTATAGACACATCTCCTGAAGGTGAAAATCCGTTGCCGGGTTATCGTGAGACTCGTATCCCGGCAAATCACCCCCTGCCACAACGGTTAAGTGCTACTGAACGGATCCAGTTTTCACCTCAACTTTCCAAGCTGAGAGCTTTCATAGCCAATGGACTACTTGGTACTGATTTCCTTCGCTGCTGGTTATCCTGGAGCATCCTTCCCTTAAGCCGGCGCCCTAAACTGATGTACAAGTACTCCGGTAAACCGGAGGATCCACTGAGGTTTACTAAAGAGGAACTTTCTGAATCGGAAGTGATAGAGTCCGCCAAAAAGATCGTCAACCCTGCTTTAACAGATTGCTCCAAGGTTGGCTTGGCCCCATACTTTAAGAAGAATAAGCAGCCTGAAGTAAGTTTTCTTTAACCCGTACTTTATAAACCGTCCTTTTTGAACCGTCTTTTACTTGCCTTTGCTTTTTCATTTAGGCTGACAACCCCTTCTGGAGGAGAAAACCTCAGGACAAACCTGTAAAGCAGACTCGCCGAAAAACTCCTGCAAACAAGAAAAGGAAGGCAACCGTTGATGCCGGTTCTCCTTCTGAGGATGATGATCCGGACTCCGAGGTATGCCTTGCTCCGGCTTATATTTTGCCTTTATGTACTTGTTAACATATCTAATGATACCCTTTCACAGGATCCACTTGAAGGTGATAACCCGGCTGAGATTGAGGTAACCCTTCTTTCTTCTGATTCAGAACCTCCTCCTCAAAAGAGCCGTCGGACTGTTAGAAAAATATCAATTTTCTCATCCTTATGCTAAGTTGGATCCTAATTTTGATTTGAAGAAGCAACAGCACGAAGCTTTGCGCCGGACCACTCGCCATAGTGGCTTAGCAGTGGAATCTTCTGGAATCTCATTGACTCCGGTTCGAAAGCGCCGCGCTGAGGTGATACTCTCTCCAACCCTTCTTCACCCCAAGGCCGGTCTTATCAGAAAACCACTTAAACCGACTGATCCTGATTATCAGGAAACTCCACTGGCCTCTTCTGGCGAATCAACCGCTACACAGCTTCCTCCTCTGAAGACCGTCCCGGGGTAATTCTCTTCACCATTCCGGTTTATGACGCTCCTTCCCTTTATAGTGCTAACTTATTTCGCTTATCTTTCCAGTAAACCGAAACCTAGCAAGAAGGCCAAGGCGAATAAGCCTGCTGTTGATCCCTCTGCTGATGAACCAGTAATTGAGCCGTCAACAGCTATCCCTCCTGAAGGTACCCCTGTCACTCCGGTTCAAGAACCTGTTCTTGATACTCCTGCCACTGATGCTGCCCAAGATCCACCAAGTCCGGCCCGGGTTAGTTCTCCTCAAGTTAACCCGGGGTCTCCTGATCCGGCTCAAGCTGAAGTTACTCCTCCCAATGCACCCACTTCCCCTGACGTTGTGGTTACTGGCGCTGCTTATGTTGCGCCAGCCAAACCCACCGTTTTAGCAAAACATACTGCTAAAGCGGAGAAAGTAACACAGGAAAAGGGGAAGTGGAGTACGGACATATCCAGTCTTTCGAGTATGAGTGCTCAAGATATTTATTCCGGATATTTGAACCGGCTCCACAGCAGCCGGGACTATGAAGCCAGCTTAGTAAACCTGATGAGAGAGAAATACGAAGTAAGTTTTCCTGTTCTGACTTTGACACATCTTTATCTTCTAACAGCCCCCAAGTTCCGGTTTATCTTCTTTACTGAAGGTAATCCGGAACTTTGTAGTTTTTAACTGCTGATCCATACATTAGCCCCCAAGTATCAAGTAGATAACTTAGTTATGTAGTTGATACTTGTAAAAATTGTCTCTGATGCATTGCTTCAACTGCCATTAGCCCCCAAGTGTCAAGTATACAACTTGGTTGTGTGCTTGAGACTTGTAAAAATTGTCTCTGATGCATTGCTTCAACTGCCATTAGCCCCCAAGTGTCAAGTATACAACTTGGTTGTGTGCTTGAGACTTGTAATTTCTAACCTTACTTTTGAACTTTTGTCTACAGGCTGAGCTGAACCGGAATGCTGTGGAAAACAGTGAACTTCGAAGCCGGCTTATAGAGACTGAGGCAGCCGCTTCAAAGGCGAAGAAAGAACTTCAAGTGAGTTTAAAAACTGTTGAAGACTTGAAGAAGTTCTTTGATGAGGAACGGACTGCTTTTGAAGTCCAGAAGAAGGATCTTGAAAAACGTATTCAGGATGCCGAAGGAGCATTTAACCCGGTTACTGAAGAATTGACCGGGTTAAAATGCCAGATTGATTTGATGACCTCTGCTATCTTTGGTAAGCATAACCTGAATTCTTGTCTGTTATCTTTGCAACCTGTGATTTGTACCGGTTTAACTTTTCTTGTTTTATGTAGGACGCCGTGTCTCCCATCTTGGGGATGATGTACGGAAGAAACTGAAGGCCTGCTATACTTTGGTGGAGCAACTATACTCTGGAGCGCAAAGGATTATCAGCGCTACTTCCTTTGGTAAACCGGCTCCTTCGACTATCAAGACTACTTTGAACAGTTTGTCCATTCTGCCAACTCGTCTTGAAGAGGTGAAGAAATCGGCTGCTCGAGGAGGTGCTCTTCTGGCCCTTACAAGGGCTAAAGCTTGGGTTCCAGATATTGATCCGGCGGAAGTGTTAACCGGATTTCCTGACACCAAGGAAGACGGTTCAGCCTTTGATGAGAAGGATCTGTACGTTCTGACAAAGGAAATGCGTCCACTCGCTAGCAAGATTGCGGTGGAAGCTGACTTGTCTCGATACCATCCAGCATATGACTTGCAAAACGATCGGGTGGAACGACCGGTTTATGATGTTGCAAATTTAACTCCGCCGGTTCGTCCTCACACTTTTGCTCCTGACATTGATCCTGCTCAGTTGATCAACGATGAAGTATATTTCCGTGCCTTGGCCAAGATTGATTGGCGTGCACCAGATTTCCCGCCGCTTCACGAGGAGGAAGATGTTCCGGAACAAGATGGTGGCCAATCATCCCGGCAAGGAGAAGCGGAATCTTGAATGTTATTGCTGTAATCATAATTGTTATTCCGTAAACAATGCTTCCAACTATTTGGCTTTCATGCCTTGTAATAGGTTTAGCTGAAATTTAATGCACTGTGATCCGGCTTTTGATCTTTATAAAGTACTCGTTCACTGACTTGTTGATTGATGCGGATTTCTTGCTCTCTCCATAAAAAAGATGAAAAAATATGTCCTAGTGGTTTGACCACTGGACGGATTAACTTGTTCTCTTGGTATAACAAACAAGCGTATCTTTGACAAATAACTGTGATACCTTAATTGCATGTAGCCAAAATACCTTAAACCGGCAAGATGTTTAAAATTACCTTAATCAGTCTTCATCAATTCTAATAAGTCCTTGAAACTCTTCAGCTCAACTTGTCCATAAATCCTTCTCTTTTCGGTTCAGCAATTTGTAACTTGTATCTGATTGTGTACTGCCAATTGTCAGCTCATTATGAAGTCGAGCCGGGTTACGATGAATGCCGGTTTAACTCTCTCTGGTGTTCATGACCTAGATTTATAACACTAGATAGACAGTCAACTTCTAGAGCTATTCCTCTTAGTTAAAAAGGTTATGAAACACAAAACATCAAGAAACACATCAAAAAACTCATAACATAGCCATTCAAGGGGGTGTGGGCGAACCCGACTGTCCCCAGGGGCCGGGTCATCATTTGAACGTGGGCGTACCAACTGTTCAGGGAGCCCAAAAACTCATAACGTAGCCATTCAAGGGGGTGCGGGCGAACCACTGTCCCCAGGGGCCGGGCCATCATTT
>LR738711.1:879774077-879959192 GCA_902687465.1 Secale cereale | reverse complement strand
CATAACATAGCCATTCAAGGGGGTGTGGGCGAACCACTGTCCCCAGGGGCCGGGCCATCATTTGAATGTGGGCGTACCCACTGTTCAGGGAACCCAAATATTTGTAACATAGCCATTCAAGGGGGTGTGGGCGAACCACTGTCCCCAGGGGCCAGGCCATCATTTGAATGTGGGCGTACCCACTGTTCAGGGAACCCAAATATTTGTAACATAGCCATTCAAGGGGGTGTGGGCGAACCACTGTCCCCAGGGGCCGCTGACATTCCTCCTTTTCCTTTTTCTTTATACAGGGCCTTTCTCTTCCTGAACCGGACATGATCTTTTGTTCCTGTGAGTTCTACCGCTCCTTCACATACCCTGTAAAGATTAGTTTCTAAAAACCAGCTAACATTGAAATATGTTTCTTTGATAACAAACTGACATGGATATTTGCCGCAAATTTGATGTATGTGGAAAAAGGGCTGAGCCCCCGGTTTACCGAGGGTGCCGGTTTATTCATTATTCATAATATATACATAGGATACATGGGAGCCTATGGCTCAAGTATAATACGGCCGTAGATGAGCAATGTTCCATGGCCTTTTCGTCTCCTCTTCTGATGTCCGTGAATCTTTGTGCTCTCGAATGTCCACCAAATAGTATGACCCGTTGTGTAAATTTTTGCTGATCACAAAGGGCCCTTCCCATGGCGGGGATAGCTTGTGCATGTCTGTTTGATCTTGGATAAGCCGGAGTACCAAGTCACCCTCCTGGAATGTCCTGGTTCTGATCCGGCGGCTGTGATATCTGCACAGGTCTTGCTGATAAATCGCCGACCGTGCTGCAGCTATGTCACGCTCTTCATCCAACCGATCCAAACTATCTTGTCTTGACTCCTCGTTGATGGCTTCTACATAGGCCGCCACCCTTGGGGAATCATGGCGTATGTCACTTGGAAGAACTGCTTCTGCCCCGTAAACCATGAAGAAAGGTGTATAACCTGTAGACCGGTTTGGTGTAGTGTTAATGCTCCAAAGGACAGAGGGTAATTCTTCAACCCAACACCCTGGGGTTCTCTGCAAAGGTGTCATAAGCCGGGGCTTAATTCCACGCAAAATCTCCTGATTTGCCCTTTCTGCTTGACCATTGGATTGGGGGTGAGCCACAGAAGATACATCCAAACGAATATGCTCTCGTTGACAGAATTCTTCCATCTCACCCTGAGATAAATTGGTACCGTTATCTGTGATGATGCTGTGTGGAAAACCAAACCGGAATATTACTTTTTTGATAAACTTAACCGCCGTTGCCGCATCACACTTGCTTATAGGTTCCGCTTCAACCCACTTTGTAAATTTGTCCACTGCCACTAGTAGATGAGTTTTCTGATCTTGGGATCTCTTGAAGGGACCAACCATGTCAAGCCCCCAAGTTGCAAAAGGCCAAGTTATTGGTATCATCCGGAGTTCTTGTGCCGGAACAAGGGCACGTCTTGAGAATTTCTGACAAGCATCACACTTGCGGACCAGGTCTGCCGCATCTGCATGTGCGGTTAACCAATAAAAGCCATGTCGGAAAGCCTTAGCCACCAAAGATTTTGATCCGGCATGATGACCACAATCCCCTTCATGAATCTCCCTTAGAATCTCACGACCTTCCTCAGCTGAGACACACCGTTGAAATACTCCAGAGGTGCTACGATGGTGTAGCTCCCCGTTGGCAATTGTCATAGATTTGGAGCGCCGGATTATCTGCCGTGCTTCATCTTCGTCCTCTGGTAACTCTCCGCGGCTTAAATATACCAGATAAGGTAACGTCCAATCCGGAATAACATGGGCTGCTGCAACCAGCCGTGCCTCTGGGTCCGGAACAGCTAGATCGTCCTCTGAAGGTACTTGAACCGAAGGATTGTGCAACTCATCCAAAAAGGTGTTTGGTGGTACCGGTTTACGTTGCGACCCTAACCGGCTTAAAGCGTCAGCTGCTTCGTTCTTCCGCCGGTCTATATGTTCCACCTGATACCCTTTGAAATAACCTGCCACCGCTTCAACCTCTCGTCGATAAGCCGCCATGAGGGGATCCCTTGAATCCCACTTGCCCGAAACTTGCTGTGCCACTAGGTCTGAGTCGCCCAAGCACTTAACCCGGCTTAAATTCATCTCTTTTGCCAACCGCAAACCATGAAGTAGTGCTTCATATTCTGCTGCATTATTAGTACAAGGAAATAACAACCGGAGGACATAACAAAATCTATCACCTCTGGGGGAAGTTAAAACCACTCCGGCCCCTGAGCCCTCCAACTGCTTCGAACCGTCGAAGTGAATCGTCCAATAAGTGAGATCCGGCTTCTCCTCCGGGGTCTGTAATTCTGTCCAGTCGTTGATGAAGTCCACCAGTGCCTGAGATTTGATAGCAGTACGTGGTACATATTTCAATTCATGTGGACTGAGCTCAATGGCCCACTTGGCTATTCTGCCTGTTGCTTCTCTATTCTGGATTATATCTCCCAACGGAGCTGAGCTAACCACAGTTATCGGATGCCCTTGGAAATAATGCTTCAACTTCCGGTTCGCCATGAACACCCCATACACCAATTTCTGCCAGTGAGGGTATCTTTGCTTGGACTCGATGAGTACTTCACTCACATAGTAAACCGGACGCTGAACCGGATGTTCTTTCCCTGCTTCCTTGCGTTCAACCACAATTGCAACGCTAACTGCCCGTGTGTTTGCAGCAACATATAGTAGCAAAGGCTCCTTGTCGATAGGGGTAGCTAAAACCGGCGGCTTCGCTAGTTGCTGTTTCAGATTCTCAAACGCTGTATTCGCTTCATCACTCCAAATGAACCGGTGCGTTTTCTTCAACATTTGATAAAGCGGGATCGCCTTTTCTCCTAAGCGACTGATGAACCGGCTCAACGTCGTGATCCGGCCAGCTATGCGCTGAACATCATTAATGCAAGCCGGTTTCATCAAAGATGTGATGGCCTTGATCTTCTCCGGGTTGGCTTCTATTCCCCGGTTTGAGACCAGGAATCCCAAAAGCTTACCAGCCGGGACACCAAAAGCACATTTCTCCGGATTGAGCATCATCCTGTAAGCCCGAAGATTATCAAAGGTTTCTCTGAGATCTTCTATCATTGTCCTCTCCTCCTTTGACTTAACCACAATGTCATCCACGTAAGCATGTACGTTCCTTCCTATCTGCCCTTTCAAACAATTCTGAACACAACGCTGATAAGTCGCCTGCGCACACTTGAGCCCAAAAGGCATAGACACATAGCAAAAAGCACCAAAAGGGGTTATGAATGACGTCTTCTCTTGGTCTTCAACCGCCATTTTGATCTGGTGATAGCCTGAGTACGCATCCAGAAAACTCAGCCGCTCACACCCTGCTGTAGCATCAATAATCTGATCAATGCGAGGTAGAGCAAAATGACCAGTTGGGCAAGCTTTATTGAGGTCTGTGTAGTCCACGCACATCCTCCACTTCCCATTCTTCTTTAGAACTAGCACCGGGTTAGCCAACCATTCCGGATGAAACACTTCCACTATGAACCCTGTCGCCAAAAGCCTGGCTACTTCTTCTCCTATAGCCTTGCGCCTCTCTTCGTTAAAGCGGCGCAGATACTGCTTTACCGGTTTAAACTTCGGATCAATATTTAATTTGTGCTCAGCGAGTTCCCTCGGTATACCTGGCATGTCAGAAGGTTTCCATGCAAAGATATCCCGGTTCTCACGGATGAACTCGATGAGCGCGCTTTCCTATTTAGGATCCAAGTTAGCACTGATGGTGAACTGCTTAGATGAATCTCCAGGCACAAAATCGACCTGCTTAGTCTCTTCCGCTGATTTGAACTTCAAAGCCGGATCATGCTCGGTGGTTGGCTTCTTCAGCGGAGTCATATCTGCCGGATCAACATTATCCTTATAGAATTTTAACTCTTCCGTGGCACATACCGCTTCTGCATAAGCTGCATCACCTTCCTCACACTCCACTGCTATCTTACGACTGTCGTGCACCGTGATCGTGCCTTTATGACCCGGCATCTTGAGCTGCAGATAAACATAACATGGCCTAGCCATAAATTTAGCATAAACCGTCCTCCCGAACAAAGCATGATACGGACTTTTAATTTTGACAACTTCAAAGGTGATCATCTCCGATCTGGAATCATGCTCATCCCCAAAGGTAACTTCTAAGTCAATCTTACCAACTGGATAAGCTGACTTACCTGGGACCACCCCGTGAAACACTGTGTTCGATGTCCTTAATTGTTTATCTGTCAGACCCATACGGCGAAAGGTCTCATAGTATAATATATTGATACTGCTACCTCCATCCATGAGGACTTTAGTGAACCTGTATCCTCCCACCTGAGGTGCCACCACCAAGGCTAAATGTCCCGGATTATCTACCCGTAACGGGTGGTCCTCCCTGCTCCAAACAATAGGCTGCTCTGACCATCGTAGAAACTGCGGCGTCGCCGGTTCTACCGCATTAACAGTCCGCTTTAAAACCTTCTAGTCTCTCTTGCATAAACTTGTGGTGAAAACATTATATTGGCCGCTGCTCAACTCCTTTGGATTACTCTGGTACCCGGATTGCTGTTGTTGCTGCGGACGCTGCTATGCTGATTTCCTTGGTTATTGTGACTCCCTTGGCCTTGCTGCTGATTATTTTGATTGTTGTAACCACCTTGATGATACGACTGATTTCCCTGACTCTGATAACCACCTTGATAATGTGATTGGCTTCCTTGACCATTATAGTTTCCTTGACTACCTTGGCCGCCTGGCCGGGATTGATAACCACCGTTGTTCCCTTGATAACCGCTGTTGCCCCTATATCCCGAACCGGAATTGTTCCCTTGGTAACCCGGGCCATAAAACCCGGGCCCTGAGCCGGCATTCGGGGGCCGGCTATGGGGATTAAAACGGCCGTTCCCTGCTATCATGGGGTCCAGACATTCTCTTGCAGTGTGCCGTGCAGGCCCCTTTCTCCCGCTATGCTTTATACAGGGTTGATCCAAATCCTGCTCCCAACCCGGATTTCCTCCACCGGCTTGGCGAGTGGGACCTTGCTGATTACCCTGAAAACCGCCTTGAACCTGTGTATTAGCCACAAAATCGGAGCTGCTTTCCGGTTTCCGTTTGCCCAAAAGACCTGAGGTAATCGGATTAGCTGTCGCCGGTTTACCAGTCTTGCTGGTCTTTCCTGCTTTATCTCCTTCTGGCTCCGGATACTTGGTATTATCTGAGTCTCCGTACTTCACCAAGGCGCTCATCAAAGTCCCCATGTCATTGCACTCCCGTTTGAGCCGTCCGAGTTTTAATTTCAAAGATTCAAACCGGCAATTGTTCTCCAATGTTACAATTGCTGTGCTCGGATTAATGCCGTTTGAGGAGTGCAAGATCTCTGCCACTCTGCGTACCCAAGCTGCTGTAGACTCCTGCTCTCCTTGCACGCACGCTGCTAAATCTATCACCGACATAGGTTGCTTGCACGTATCCTTAAAGTTTTTGATGAACTGACTGCGCAGCTCCCCCCATGATCCGATGGAATTCGGAGGAAGTCCCTTTAGCCAAGTCCGGGCCGTTCCTTCAAGCATCATAGTGAAATATTTGGCACAAGCCGATTCATCCACGTCCAGCATCTCCATGGCCATCTCGTAACTTTCCACCCAAGCTTCGGGTGGTAAATCGGCTGTGTAATTAGGCACCTTGCGAGGCCCTTTGAAATCCTTGGGCAATTTAACACTTCGCAGGGTGGGGACGAGGCATTGTATCCCAAAACCGCTCGCCGTCGCTCCTGTCCCTGTAGTGCCTGTGTGAACCGGCGTCGACTGACGGATTTCCTCCCTGGCCTCCGATCTAGGCCGGTTTCGATCCGGAGCTGGCATCTCCGCCCTTGCCGGATTATCTTGCCTGCGCTGATGTCTCCTTCGTTCACTGCTAGACACTTCGGGCTCCTCCCAATGTCTAGAGTAACTCCGATTGGGACGTGGTGTTGAATGTAACCTTTCCCTGCTATGAGAGTACGCTTGCTGCTGTATTAACGCTGTATTGAGTAGCTTCTGGGCCCTGCGCGCCTCTATCGCTACAGGGGATGTTTCTTCCACAGGTAAAGCGGCCAATCGCGCTGCCGCTGCAGCGATATTATCCACAGGGTTTGAATAGTGCCCCGAGGGGACCGGAACATAAGGCGCCGATGTAACCCGTCGCTCCCGCTCTGCGGCGGGTTGCTGAACCGGCTCCTCTCGAGCCGGTGGGCTTCTCCGGTTTAAGATCGGATTGTTACTGGCCCCAGCCCCAGGTGTTCTGAACAAATTCGCAGATTCGTAACCCGGCGGCAGGCGGGATCGATATTTTCGTCCTCTTACCCCTTCCATGGAAGCCTGTTCCATCCTTAAGTGAAAAGCTTGTTCATCCAACTCCGCTTGTCTTATGGCTAGCATCTCTCCTTCGGCCTTTAAATCCTCCTTTAACTGATCGATCCGGGCCTTCAACTGAAGAAGCACTGCATCATGTTGCGCCTTGTCTGCTGGAGCTACGACCTCTACTGCCTTAGCTGCGAACTCCTCGATCAAGGTGGATAGAACCGCAGTAATGGAGGGATTTGAACCGCTTCCCCCTGCGCCAGCCTCCGCTGTTGTTCCGTTCGTCGGGGGTTGTGAACCGGCCATGAAGACCGCCACCCGGTTTGGCGGGTCGGAGGGGCCCGGAATACTGTGTCCATCGGACTCACCCTCAGACCGGCCGTCCCGCAACTGATACAGAGATTCAGTTTCCCCGGACGAAGACTCGTCATCTGAATAGACGACGGTTGCACCATCAGACTCCGATCTGTCCTCAGCTTGCCCTCCGTGAACCGTTCCAACGAACACATGCTTCATGGCAGATTGAATCCGGGTCGACCTCGCACGCTGAGCCGGCTCGATGATGTTGGGGAAGGTGTCCGGCTCAGGTCCCGGTTCACCAATTTTGCCGATGAAGACTTGAATGCTGCCGAAGGGGACCCGGTACCCGTATTCGATCGAATCGGCCTCCGGTCCCCAACCCGCGTCGTCGATGTAGATCCGGCCGGGACGACTCTTGGTCATCCGGCCGACTGCGTAACCCTTTAACCCCTTGAGGCCGCCTTCCAAGAACTCGAAACCATCGTGCGCGAGCCCCACGGTGGGCGCCAACTGTCGTGGAATTAACACGGCAGATGTCCGGTTTAGCGGACTTGATGATGGAACCATCGCACGGGTTAGCTTGAAAGGGTTCATGGCACACAAAGGACACAAAGGAGTTTATACTAGTTCGGCCCCTTCGAGAAGGTAAAAGCCTACGTCTAGTTGGTTTGGTATTGCTTGGGCGTCGGTTTACAGGGAGCGGAATCGCTTGCCTGCGTCTCGACCGATCGATTCTTGCTTGTCCTTAAACCGGTACCGGGTCGTCCCTTTATATAGAGGTGACGCCTGGTCCGATTTACAGAGTCCCGAGGCCGGCTCATAATCGTGTCCGCCTCGGTCTCTGCCCTTTCTTTCTTATCCCTCAAGTTACATCTCCTTGGCGGTTTACAAACCGTATTTCTATAAATGGGCCTTGAAATCTCATGGGCCGTAATCTCTACTAAAATAATAAACCAAATACGATATAACTAAGCCGGTTTACAATATCCGGTTTATACCTATTAACCATATCCCTGACAGGCATCGAGGCAATAAGCTAAAGAGCGAGACATCTAGCAATAGGCAAAGATAGTAATGATATCTGGGTCAGGTCATCTTGCCTGTTGAATCCTCAAAGGGAACGTAATCTGGCTCCTCCCACTCAACCTCGGTAGAAACCTCGTTCTCAATATCTTCACCAGGCTCTAACCAAACACAACAATGCTCAACGGAACAAAATCAATCAATGTGTAGTGCTCAATCACATGATGCATGAACATGAAGCATGTGAACATGGAAAACATGATGCATGGCCTAGGAGTCACAATAGTGCAATATCATCACCAACAAACAAGATCAACCACACAAGTGAAACAAGCAAGGGAACACATGAACAAGTTTAGGTAGTTTTTCAAACAAGCAACCAACAAGGTTTTAAAGAGGTTGGTTAACATGGCAAGGTGCAACTTAACACAACAGCAACATGCTAGCACATTTAAATGGGCTGGAAATAAATACACCAATTTCCAGAAAAGCCCATATTCATTTATTTGCATTTGGGACAGATTTGAAAAACTACTGTGATGGAGTTGTCAAACATGCTAAACAACAGCACCAAAATATTCTACACATTTTTCTACCCCAAATGCATATAAAGTTTGTTAAAATTGGAGTTGTAGAGAATTAGTTATGATTTTTGCAAGTTTGAACATATTTAAATTAAATTCAAATTCAAACAGCATTTTAAAAGTTTTCAAACATGGCAACAAGTTACATTTCATAAACTACACAAAATTCTAAGCACTTTTCATATAGGGCTCAAATTCATATGATGCATAAATATGCAGATATTAATTAAAATAGAAAAACAGAAAAAGAAAAAGGAAATAAACAAAACAATCGCCAGGTCTAAACTGACCCAGGCTCAGCGAGCCACAGACACTGACACGGGGGGGCAGAGGGAGCTGAGCTGGCGGGCGGGTACGCGCGCGGGCTGGCACTGCTGCTGTGAGGCTGGTAGGTGGGGCCCTGCTGTCAGCCTCACACAAAAACGAAAAAGGGGCGAATTAACCACAACGCCCGCGAGGGATCGAACCCGCTTCTCTCTGACGAAACTGACGGAGACACACGACTACGCCACTGCATCTATCTCGACAGAGAGGGCGCAACATATCTGAAGAATAAACCACAGAAGCAAAGCAGGGGAGCGTTGGCCCTCATCGGAGCAAGCTCGTCAGAGCCGCTCCGGCGACCATTAGGCACGGCGGATGGGTGCGAGAGGGAGCTGGAAGAATCCCGCATCCAACCAAACTAACAGCAGCACCTAAGGTGCACTGCATCGTCGGTGGCGAGCTATTACAGCACGGTGGCGACGAGACGGCGGCGAGGCGATGCAAGGCACTAGGCGGCACGGTGACTGCACAGGGAGGTTCTACGCGCCTAGGCGAAGCTAACGGGCACCACTAAGAGGGCTAGAGAGGTCGGAGCACTCGCCGGCGACGAGGTCCGACGGTGGCACGATCGGGCGCTCATGGAACTACGGCCTAGAGCCATCACAGGAAGGGGAAAAGGGGCTGGGGAGAGAGAGGAGCTCACCACGAGCACGGCGGTGCGCTCGGCTGGCCCTGGCTTGGACGGAGTCGACGACGGCGCGTCTCGAACAGCTCCATCCACCGTAGGGGAAGAAGAGGAAGAAGCGCTCGACGGAGAGGCGCTTGGGTCCGCGTAGCTATCGTAGTGGAAGAAGAGGACGTCAGGGAAGAAGCTAGACAATGTTGGCGAGGCCGAGGACGACGCGGAGCTCGCCGGCGACGAGAGGGAGCTCTCAGATGCGCTCGGGCGTTGGTGGTGGCGGCGGACCTGGGGGATCCCAGCTCTCCAGACGGCAAGAGGGGAAGGAGAAGACCTAGGGGAAAGAGATGGACACCATTTGGGTTTAAAACACGAGCTCGGCGCACGGCCTCGACGTCCGTGAGCTGACGGCGCGACGGTGAGCGCGTCGGGTGCTCTGCTTTTCTGACGGAGGAAGACGGAGGCGAGGGAGATGGTTCGCTGACGTGTGGGGCCGCGCACTCGGAGTGGCTACGACGCGACGATGAGCCTGTAGTTGGGCCTGCGCTGCTGGGCTGCTGCGCTGCGGGTGGAGTTGGGCCTCAGGGAGAGAGAGAGAGAAAGGCAGAGGCCCAGGCTGTGCTGCTGGCTGCTGCAGTTTTCTTCTTTTCTTTTCATTTCTTCAGTGAATTATGCTCTATTTAAATAAAATGACTTGGACATTTTTAGAGGCAGAACAATAAAAGGAGTTTGAATATAGGCCAAACTCTTGATATTTTAAAACCCAACCAAATCATTTTCAAAAGAGATGATATTTGGTGGAGAGGTTGCTCACATGGGGCAAGTTTAAATGGAGAAAGAAGAATCACTATGGCACTTGCTAGTTGGTTTGCAAAATAGATCAAAGAAGAGGCCAGAAAGAAAGAAATGGAAGAAAAAGAAGAAGATGGAGAAGAAGAAGAGGAAGAGGGGGTAGGGTTTAGCTAAGATAGCTTGAACCCACACACAACATACATCACAAGGTCTTAACAATGCACAAAAGAAAATAAACTATGATGCCATGATGACATGATGATGAAATGGAAAAAATAAATAAAAGGTATGCAATGCAAATAAAATAAAATAGAAGGACCCCCAAGGATAATGACAAGGATCAAAGAGGAAGCTTTATTGCTATTATAGGAAAGTGTTACATTTTGGGCATTACAAACTCTCCTACACCACAAAAAGATCTTGTCCCGAAATCTAGGACCGGAAGAAGGAAGGATACTCGGAACGAAGGTGATCTTCTCGTTCCCACGTAGCTTCTCGGTCGGTATGGTGTGACCACTTAACTTTCAAGAACTTGATTGACTTGTTGCAGGTTTTGCGCTCAGTATCCTCAAGAATAGCAACAGGGTGCTCACGATAAGATAAGTCTTGTTGAAGATCAATCTCCTCGAACGGAATGGTGTGTTCAGGTGTCTTGAAGCACTTGCGGAGTTGAGACACGTGAAACACATCATGAACATTAGCAAAGTTGGAGGGGAGCTCAAGTTGATAGGCTAGATCGCCTCTTTTCCCAAGAATCTTGAAAGGGCCCACATATCTAGGAGCAAGCTTTCCTTTGATACCGAATATTTGGTTCCTTTCATAGGAGAAACACAGAGATAGACATGATCCCCAATGTCGAAGGCCAAATCACAATGCTTGCCGTCATAATAACTCTTTTGACGCGATTGAGCGGCTTTGAGATTCTCACGTATGACTTTGCACATTTCTTCGGCTTCTGAGATCAAGTCATTGCCAAGAAGTTGACGTTCACCAGTCTTGGACCAGTTGAGAGGGGTACGACACTTTTTGCCATAGAGGATTTCAAAAGGAGCTTTGCCGGCACTTTCTTGGAAACTGTTGTTGTAAGAGAACTCGGCAAATGGAAGACAATCTTCCCACTTCATGCCAAAAGAGATGACACAAGCTCTGAGCATGTCTTTGAGGATCTGGTTCACTCTTTCAACTTGACCACTAGTCTGAGGGTGAAACGCAGTGCTGAAACGAATCTTAGTGCCCATGGCTGACTGAAAGGAGTCCTAGAACTTGGATGTGAACAAACTTCCACGGTCTGAGGAGATGACTTGAGGAATGCCATGCAACGACACAATTCTGGAAGTGTACAACTCTGCCAATTGAGCTGCATTGATGGATTCTTTGACGGGAAGGAAGTGAGCTACTTTGGTTAGCTTGTCAATGACTACAAAGATAGCATCATTCACCTTCTTGGACTTAGGAAACCCGGTGACGAAATCCATTTCAATGTGGTCGAATTTCCACTCGGGAATAGGAAGAGGTTGGAGGAGACCGGCTGGACGTTGATGCTCTGCCTTCACTCTTCTGCAGACATCACATTCATTCATGAATTGGGCAATCTCCCTTTTCATGCGAGTCCACCAGTAAGATTGCTTGAGGTCTTGGTACATCTTAGAACTTCCAGGATGAATCGAGAGGAGGGAGTCATGTGCTTCGTTCATTATGAGCTTCCTGAGATCACCCTTGGGAACCACAATTCTATCCTCAAAGAACAAGGTGTCTTTCTCATCAACGCGATAACACTTGTATTTGGGAGTACCCTTAGCAATACCATGTTTCACTTTCTGCACCATAGCATCACTTAGTTGGGCCTCACGGATCTGATCTTCCAAGGTAGGAGCAACTTGAAGATTTGCAAGAAAGCCTTGCGGAACAACTTGGAGGTTGAGATTCCTGAATGATTCACAAAGCTCAGGCTGAAATGGTTTGAGAAGGAGACTGTTGCAATATGCCTTTCTGCTCAAGGCATCTGCAATGACATTGGCCTTGTCAGGTGTGTATTCAATGCTTGGGTCATACTCTTGGATCATCTCAACCCAACTAGTCTGGCAAAGGTTCAGGTTAGGTTGTGTGAAGATGTACTTCAAGCTCTTGTGATCGGTGAAGATGTCCACTTTTCTGCCCAACAGAAGGTGTCTCCACATGATCAAGGCATGTACAACTGCTGCTAGCTCAAGATCATGTGTGGGGTAATTCTTCTCATTTGGTTTCAATTGACGATAAGTGTATGCCACAATCTTTTTGTCTTGCATGAGAACACCACCAACTCCCTGTAAAGAAGCATCACAGAAAACTTCATAGGGCTTGGACTCATCCGGAGGAGTAAGAATCGGAGCAGAAATGAGCTTCTCTTTGAGTGTTTTGAATGCCACATCACAATCAGGAGTCCAGTTGTACTTGACATTCTTCTGCAGCAGGTTTGAGAGAGGCTTGGCAATCTTGGAGAAGTTCTCAACGAACCTTCTGCAAAAACTTGCAAGACCAAGGAAGCTACAGAGTTGCTTGACGTTCTGCGGGGGTTCCCAGTTGACAATAGCTTCAACTTTCTCGGGGTTGACAGAAATACCCTCAGCAGAGATGATATGGCCAAGATATAAGACCTTATCCAGCCAGAATTCACATTTGGAGAACTTCGCATAGAACTTGTGTTCACGGAGTCTGTCGAGAACCAAACGGAGGTGCTTGGCATGGTCTTCTTCATTCTTGGAGAATACCAAGATGTCATCCAGATAGACGAGAACAAATTCATTGGTGTAGGGGTTGAATATGAAGTGCCTCATCCTCGAGAAAGTGGGTGGAGCATTTGCGAGGCCAAAAGACATGACCATGTATTCATAAGAGCCAAAACTCGTTCTGAATGCGGTCTTTGGAATATCTTCTTCACGGATACGGATCTGGTGATAACCCATCCGGAGATCGAGCTTTGAGAACACCTTTGCTCCTTTGAGCTGCTCGAACAATTCATTGATGTTGGGGAGCGGATACTTGTTCTTTATTGTCTTCTTGTTCAATGGCCGGTAATCAAGGCAAAGGCGCTCCGTGCCATCCTTCTTCTTGATCAATAGAACACCACAGCCCCAAGGAGAAGTGCTAGGCCTGATAAGACCTGTGCGCTCTTGCTCATCGAGTTGTTTCTTCAGCTCCTTCAACTCATCAGGAGAAAGCTTGTACGGACGCCGACATGCTGGCTCGGTACCGAGCTCGAGTTCAATGACGAATTCAACTTGACGATGCGGAGGCATGCCTGGAAGCTCTTCAGGGAAAACATCTTCATACTCATTTACCACCGGAATATGAGAGATGGCATTAATATCGCCCTTGTCATTGAGAGAGAATAGCCTGATTGTGTTATCTCGAGAGGCGAAGATAATCACGTCTTCGTTAGGATGAGTAAGCTTGACTTTCTTATTTGCATAATCAATGTTTGCATCATGCTTGGAAAGCCAATCCATCCCAAGAATAAGATCAATGTTGGAATTACCGAGAATAACCGGAGAAACCAGGAAGCTGTAATCACCCATGTGAATAGATATATCCGGAGCATACAAGCTAGAAGTCATTAACTTCCCCGGAGAAGTAACTTGCAATCTTTGAGGTAATGGCACTGTGCCCACATTGTGCTTGGATGCAAATGGACATGACATGAAAGAATGTGATGCACCAGAGTCAAACGAAACTTTAGCAGGTTTAAGATTGACTGGGAGGTAACCAAGTATCACATCTGAAGAATTCTCTACTTGAGCTGCATTCATCAGATTCACTCTTGCTTGCTTGGGATTGTGCTTGACAATAGCAGTTCTGGCAGGTGGAGGAGGCGGAAGGCGCCTTGGGTTGGGACACTTGTTAGCATAATGACCCTTCTGAGTGCACTTGTTGCAAACCACTTCCGAGAGAGGACGGTGATAAGGACCACTTGGCTTCGAATCTTGAAAGTGATTCTTGGACTGGTTGCTTGGGTTGGGTGGGTGGGAGAAGCCACTGCCACCAGAATGCTTGTTGTTGTTGTTGTTGTTGGAAGGTCGGATCACTGGAGGAGGTGGAAGCCAAAACTTCTGCTGCTTTGCGACCACTTGGGAAGAAGAGGAGGAGTTAACAACATCTCGGATCCTCTTTTTAGAAGCTTCAACCTTGAGCTGGGCTGCCTCTTGCTTAAGTGCCATGTTATAGAATTGATCAAATTCATCCGGCTCAAACAAGGTGATAGCTAGTTGGAGTTCATCCTTCAGACCACCACGGAACTGATAAATCTTGCTCTTGGAATCTGAGATGTCTTGCTTGGCATAGCGGGCAAGGTTCTGGAACTTGACATTGTATTGATATACGGACATGGTGCCTTGCTTCAGGTTGCGGAATTGCTCACGCATGCCTTCGGTGACACTAGTTGGAATATGGTGAGAGCGGAAATCCTTGCAGAAGTCAGTCCACGAGATTTCACGTCCACCTCTGGAATCTTTGTACTGTTGCCACCAATCAGCAGCTTGATCCTTGAGTTGGAAGGCGACAAACTTGACATAATCCTCAGGTCTCACGTTACTGCATTCAAAGTGCTTTTTGATGTCTGTTATCCAGTCTTCAGCATCTAGTGGATCCACACAGTAACTGAAAGACTTCGGTTGGTTTGCCAGGAACTGGTTGAGTGAAGCAAGGTGAGGTTGATTGAACAGATTGCCTTGGCCTTGGTTCCCATGACCACCTTGATTTGCTTGATTTGCTTGAATGGTCTGCATCATTTGCATAAGCATCTGGGAGTTCTGGTTCGTCGCTTGCATAATTGCTCTCCAGGCCTCAGACGGAGGAGGAGGGGAAGGAGGACGATCAGGAACTTCTTCACCCTCTGGGTTAGCATTGGGAACCTTCTTAGGAGCCATCCCGAATGAGATGACAACTATTAGCCATTGATTGAAATAAATAAGTTGAATCAACGGCTAGAATTGCAACATAAGTCTTCACAAGAACATCCGAACAAAATGAACGAATGTAATCCACGGTTTAATGATACGACAATATTCTCGAGAAGCCACTTGGGAGAACAAAAGGTAAATAAAACAACAAGGAGCAGATAGAACAAATACAAGATAGAAGCTTCGTTTGACATGTTAGTGCTGAAAGCTTATGGAACGTGTTACAAAAGGGTTTTGCAATCCCCGGATCAGCATAGCCAAGGACCCTTTAAGATGCAACTCCCGATCAGAACAAACGCCCATAAAACCACTTCACTCAATGTAGAACCCCGAACTCCATATCATGCATTCGTTGGAAGAATGCCTATGAACTACTAGATGATCCCACCTATTAATTTCCGAAAGTTTCCAGTTATGCAATTAGGTGTTGGGGATACAGGGGAAGCACCGCGCACTCAACTCTAATCCTACGTCCAGCTGTATCCATCCTTCAACACATAACCAGTTATTTCCGGAAACCGTTTACCTTGGACCTTCGAAACGCTTCTGCTATACAAGCTGTGGCAATACTCCCGAACTACCTCCCCTGTACTGGGTGATGTCGGGGTTATCTTGCCACTAACTGCATAGAAGAGTTTTCGATGTCGGCCGTCTTAAGTATTCCAGAACTGCTGCGATAGATTTGTGAGGACAACACCTCGGAGCTCAACTCCCCGGGACACTGCCACAACCCCTAATGACAGGAGGCATCGAGAACAATGTTCTCGTCACAAAGACATCGGAACAATCCAAACAATACTCGTGTGATCCTAAAAATAATAATTTTAGTGAATCTTTGAGAGTAGAAGAGATAAAGTAATCGTCAGGAGTCCTCACGAGAGTGAAAAAGGGGATGAGGAGCAAAAGAAATCCTACTCTCCGATAAATATATAGGACTCAAAACATTTTCAAGTGTGTGCCTAGACTCAAACGTCAACGATTCGATCAATCAGTGGGGGCTCCTAGGTCGGAGAAGGCTCTGATACCAACTTGTAGTGCCCAGTATGAGATTATACCTCCCACGTGTCGAGGCACGACTTAAAGGTATAAGCTCATACTAGAATGATCGCAAGTATGGTATCTTTGCACGACTCATGTAAAAGAGGGATGAAATTGCAAAAGAGTAGTTAGCTTACACTCGCCACGTCACACAATACATTACATAACAAACATCATCCAAATAACATCAGAGTGTCCCTGTCAGGGATATTACTACCAAGTATAAACTGACAGGAGGGTCCGGTTTACGTTATAAAGATTATTTTATCAAAGGCCCAGCGGAGCATGAAGTAGAAGATTACAGCCCAAGAGGTTTAGAGCCCAAGTGTTAGGGCCCATGATTTGTAAACCGTCATACTATGTAACTTGGGATGTAAGATAGAAAGAACAGAGACCGAGGCGGACACGTTTATGAGCCGGCCTCAGGACTCCGTAAACCGGACCGGGCGTCACCTCTTATATAAAGGGACGACCCGGCGATGGTTCAAGGCAGACAACAACAGCTGGAAACATAGGCAAAACGGATTTGCTCCGTGGTCATCGAAGCCCTAGCAATACACACCAAACTAGACGTAGGCTTTTACCTTCATCGAAGGGGGCGAACTAGTATAAAATCTCTGCGTCCTTTGTCCGCTTTAACCCGTTTAAGCTAACCCGTAGCGATGGCCTCACTACTAAGTCCTTTTGCTAGGACATCTACCATGCTAAATCCACGACAGTCCCGATCATAACATCCTAGTAAGAGCCCTACTGATCCTCTGGATAAGGCACGTAGTATCGCCCACGTTCTTCGTCGAACTCTCAGTACAACTCTAAACCACCAGCTGTGTAGTTCTCCACGGTACCTGCATCTGGTGTTGTGTAGAATCTGTGAGCCACGGAGGACTCAGCAATCCCGTTCCCGGGTAGCAATGCTATCTAAGCCTTGGGTGAGGAACAAGGCTGAAAAACAAGGTTGCGACTGCACTAGCACTAGCTTACGTGTTTACAGCGAGAAGAGGAGTGCCAACGATCATCAAAGTGATCACAAAGTGATCCTAACTAAGCACGTCAAACATAACCCCACCATGTTCACTTCCCGAACCCCTTTGGAAAGCGACCATCACGGTTACTCACACTGGTAGTGTATTATGAACATAGTGTCAAGTTTTCTACAACCGGATATTAACAAATTCCCATCTGCCACATAACCGCGGGCACGGCTTTCGAAAGATCAAAACCCTGCAGGGGTGTCCCAACTTAGCCCATCACAAGCTCACGATCTCCGGAGTCGCAATCCAAGGTGGGAAGACCCGAGTATTCTCGGAATCCCGTGCTCAAGATATTCCGACTAAGGTAAAACTAATCCAGCAAGGCCTCCCGGTGTGCCGACACCCTGATAGTAGCCATGCGTATCTCATCTCAGGCCACGACCGGATGGGACATCCTGCGGGTTTTTACCAACCCTTGAGTTTCCTCGAGGTGGCCCCGCAGCCTGCCCAGTTTGGACCAACACTCATGTGGAGCACTGGCCCGGGTTGTTGATTAAGAAAAGGGTTTAGAACTCCCTATGCAAGTTTTAGTTATTAGGCAAATGTAAAACCAATGTTGGGACTTGCTAGAAAAGCTTTAGTGCTAAGCGGGTTATCGAGGGGGGCCCATAAACCCCAACCGTGTTAGGGACGCAAAATCAAGGAACATAACACCAGTTTAAACGGTTCCTAGGAAGGCATGAGTGGAACAAAACACCAAGCAGAAGCTTAGCCTTCCACCCATTGCCAAGTATATAGATGATTTAGTTATAAACAGATTATATAGTGTGATATCCCAATAATAACTTCAACATGGATCAAGGAATCTTTGAATCTTCTCCTGCAACTAACAATGCTATAAGAGGGGCTGAGCAAGCTTACATGGCCAATCAAAGGTTTGCTAGGTTGGGTGGTTAGAGATATTCAGGGCTACAATAGGAGGCTGACAAACAAACATGGGCATCTAGGCAATAAGCTAAAGAGCGAGACATCTAGCAATAGGTAAAGATAGTAATGATATCTGGGTCAGGTCATCTTGCCTGTTGAATCCTCGGAGGGAACGTAATCTGGCTCCTCACACTCAACCTCGGTAGAAACCTTGTTCTCAATATCTTCACCAGGCTCTAACGAAACACAACAATGCTCAAAGGAACAAAATCAATCAATGTGCAGTGCTCAATCACATGATGCATGAACATGAAGCATGTGAACATGGAAAACATGATGCATGGCCTAGGAGTTACAATAGTGCAATATCATCACCAACAAACAAGATCAACCACACAAGTGAAACAAGCAAGGGAACACATGAACAAGTTTATGTAGTTTTTCAAACAAGCAACCAACAAGGTTTTAAAGATGTTTGTTAACATGGCAAGGTGCAACTTAACACAACAACAACATGCTAGCACATTTAAATGGGCTGGAAATAAATACACCAATTTCCAGAAAAGCCCATGTTCATTTATTTGCATTTGGGACAGATTTGAAAAACTACTGTGATGGAGTTGTCAAACATGCTAAACAACAGCACCAAAATATTCTACACATTTTTCTACCCCAAATGCATATAAAGTTTGTTAAAATTGGAGTTGTAGAGAATTAGTTATGATTTTTGCAAGTTTGAACATATTTAAATTAAAATCAAATTCAAACAACATTTTTAAAGTTTTCAAACATGGCAACAAGTTACATTTCATAAACTACACAAAATTCTAATCACTTTTCATATAGGGCTCAAATTCATATGATGCATAAATATGCAGATATTAATTAAAACAGAAAAACAGAAAAAGAAAAAGAAAAAAGAAAAAGAAAATAAACAAAATAGTCGCCAGGTCTAAACTGACCCAGGCTCAGCGAGCCACAAACACTGACAGGGGGGCGGGGCAGAGGGAGCTGAGCTGGCGGGCGGGTGCGCGCACGGGCTGGCACTGCTGCTGTGAGGCTGGTAGGTGGGGCCCTGCTGTCAGCCTCACACAAAAACGAAAAAAGGGCGAATTAACCACAGCGCCCGCGAGGGATCGAACCCGCGTCTCTCTGACGAAACTGACGGAGACACACCACTACGCCATTGCATCGATCTCGACAGAGAGGGCGCATCATATCTGAAGAATAAACCACAGAAGCAAAACGGGGGAGCGTTGGCCCTCGCCGGAGCAAGCTCGTCGGGGCCGCTCCGGCGACCATTAGGCACGGCGGATGGGTGCGAGAGGGAGCTGGAAGAATCCCACATCCAACCAAACTAACAGCACCACCTAAGGTGCACTGCATCGCTGTCGGCGAGCTATTACAGCACGGCGGCGATGAGACGACGGCGAGGCGATGCAAGGCACTAGGCGGCACGACGACTGCACACGGAGGTTCTACGCGCCTAGGCGAAGCTAACGGGCACCACTAAGAGGGCTAGAGAGGTCGGAGCACTCGCCGGCGACGAGGTCCGACGGCGGCACGGTCGGGCGCTCATGGAACTACGGTCTAGAGCCATCGCAGGAAGGGGAAAAAGGGCTGGGAAGAGAGAGGAGCTCACCACGAGCACGGCGGTGCGCTCGGCTGCCCCTGGCTTGGACGGAGTCGACGACGGCGCGTCTCGAACAGCTCCAGCCACCGTAGGGGAAGAAGAGGAAGAAGCGCTCGACGGAAAGGCGCTCGGGTCCGCGTAGCTGTCGTAGTGGAAGAAGAGGACGTCGGGGAAGAAGCTAGACAACGTTGGCGAGGCCGAGGACGACGTGGAGCTCGCCGGCGACGAGAGGGAGCTCTCAGATGCGCTCGGGTGTCGGTGGTGGCGGCGGATCTGGGGGATCCCAGCTCTCCAGATGGCGAGAGGGGAAGGAGAAGACCTAGGGGAAAGAGATGGACACGATTTGAGTTTAAAACACGGGCTCGACGCACGACCTCGACGTCCGTGAGCCGACGACGCGATGGTGAGCGCGTCGGGTGCTCTGCTTTTCTGACGGAGGAAGACAGAGGCGAGGGAGATGGGTTGCTGACGTGTGGGGCCGCGCACTCGGAGTGGCTACGACGCGACGGTGAGCATGTAGCTAGGCCTGCGCTGTTGGGCTGCTGCGCTGCGGGTGGAGTTGGGCCTCAGGGAGAGAGAAAGAAAGGGAGAGGCCCAGGCTGTGCTGCTGCCTGCTACAGTTTTCTTATTTTCTTTTTATTTCTTCAGACTGAAAAAGAAAAGAATGCACAGAAATAAAGAAGAAGAACTATGGGAAAATAAAAATACCCCTGAGCTAAGTGAATTATGCTCCATTTAAATAAAATGACTTGGACATTTTTAGAGGCAGAAAAATAAAAGGAGTTTGAATATAGGCCAAACTCTTGATATTTTAAAACCCAACCAAATCATTTTCAAAAGAGATGATATTTGGTGGAGAGGTTGCTCACATGGGGCAAGTTTAAATGGAGAAAGAAGAATCACTATGGCACTTGCTAGTTGGTTTGCAAAATAGATCAAAGAAGAGGCCAGAAAGAAAGAAAGGGAAGAAAAAGAAGAAGATGGAGAAGAAGAAGAGGAAGAGGGGGTAGGGTTTAGCTAAGATAGCTTGAACCCACACACAACATACATCACAAGGTCTTAACAATGCACAAAAGAAAATAAACTATGATGCCATGATGACATGATGATGCAAAGCAAAAAAATATATAAAAGGTATGCAATGCAAATAAAATAAAAGAGAAGGACCCCCAAGGATAATGACAAGGATCAAAGAAGAAGCTTTATTGCCATTATAGGAAAGTGTTACATTTGGGGCATTACACGCAATTGGAGACATGAATGTTTTTGGCGTGGTTCCGATGGGTGGTGCTATCGTACATCCACGTTGATGGAGACTTCAACCCACGAAGGGTAACGACTGCGCGAGTCCATGGAGGGCTCCACCCACAAAGGGTCCACGAAGAAGCAACCTTGTCTATCCCACCATGGTCATCGCCCATGAAGGACTTGCCTCACTAGGGTAGATCTGTTGGGGAACGTAGTATCTCAAATATTTCCTACGATCACGCAAGATCTAACTACTAGATGCATAGCAACGAGAGGGGGGAGTATGTCTACGTACCCTCGTAGACCAAAAGCGGAAGCGTTTATCAACGCGGTTGATGTAGTCGTACACCTTCACGATCCGTCCCGATCTAGTACCGAACATACGGCACCTCCGTGTTGAGCACACGTTCAGCTCGATGACGTCCTCGCCTTCTTAATCCAGCAAGACGAGCGAAGTAGTAGATGAGTTCCGGCAGCACGACGGCATGGTGACGGTTGTTGATGAAGAACAATCTCTGCAGGGCTTCATCAAGCACTTCAGAAACTAGACAGAGGATAAACTAGAGGGTCGGGGTTGCCGGCACACGGCTTGGTGTATCTTGATGTATCTTGGGTGCTAGCCCTGCCCCTCTATTTATATGTTGAGCCCTGGGGTCAAAACTTGGAGCAAAAGCCTCCTCAAAGTCAGTTTTGCCCGAAAGGCAAGAGTCCCACTCGGACTCCAGGGCTAGACACCAGGGTTCCCGGCGTCTACCCCTAGACGCCAGGGTTCCTAGCGTCTAGCCTCTGGTCTCCGCAAAACTTCCTTTTGCACTTTCCTAAAGCCTCGTGGGCTTTCCCCTTTGGCCCAAATAAAGTGTTCTCGTATCCAAACATTTCGGGAAACATCCGGAACCCTTCTGGAGATCAAACACCATTATCCCATATATCAATCTTTAACTCTGGACCATTCCAGAGTTCCTCGTCATGTCTGTGATCACATCCGGGACTCCGAATAACATTCGGTCACCAACATACATAACTCATTAAATACTACATCGTCAACGAATGTTTAAGCGTGCGGACCCTATGGGTTTGAGAACTATGTAGACATGACCGAGACATCTCTCCAGTCAATAACCAATAGCGGAACTTGGATGCCCATATTGGTTCCTACAAATTCTACGAAGATCTTTATCGGTCGAACCGCATAACAACATACGTTGTTCCCTTTGTCATCAGTATGTTACTTGCCCGGGATTCGATCGTCGGTATCACCATACCTAGTTAATCTCATTACCGGCAAGTCTCTTTACTCGTTTTGTAATACATCATCTTATGACTAACTCATTAGTCATTTGCTTGCAAGGCTTATTATGATGTGTATTACCGAGAGGGCCCAGAGATACCTCTCCGACATTCGGAGTGACAAATTCTATTCTTGATCTATGCCAACACTACTGTAAGGGCATATTTCTCCCTAAGTAGTTTTAGTGATTGATGACAATGCATTTGCGGACTAATCGTGTGTGATAACCCTCAACCGTAAGGGATCGAGATAGTCTTCGCGGGTAAGAATAACCCAATTTATTGATTCGACACACGGGGAGCCAAAGAGTATTTATAAGCTTTAACAGTTGAGTTGTCAATTCAACCGCACCTGAAATATACTAACTTGCAACAAAAGATAAGTGGTAACAGTGATATGATAGTGATGATAGTAATAGTAAAAGTAAAAGTAAACAGCAAAAGTAAACAGCAGTAGTAAATGGCAGAAGTAGCAACTAGCGACAGGCAAGGTTTAAAATACTGTAGGCTAGGGAGATGGATGGTTGGGCGCTGCATGGATGAGATAGATTCTAACTTGGGGCATGGCACACGGAAAAGTAATGATCATCTAGGCAAATATCAAACATTAGGCATGTATCCCGTAGGTAGTTGTACGTGCTTGCAATAAGAACTTGCACAACATCTTTTGTCCTACCATCCCGCTACGAACGGGGCCAAAAGGAACTAATGGATATTAAGGTGCTCCTGTCAAAGAGCACCGGAACAAAGAAATGAACTCAATGGATACATGTAATCCTCAAACTACGGGCCATCCCCTTTGGTGTCCCAAGCTGTCACTTTTGGGATCGCCGGTTCCGAACCGTAACAGGTGCATACAACTCATAGATAGGATGAAGAACACAAATATACTCATGCAAACACATATGGTTCAGATCTGAAATCATGGCACTCGGGCCCTAAGTGTCAAGCATTAAGAATAACAAGTTGTAGCAAAGATGATAAACACCATACTAGATGATAGGCAACATGCCCCCAACAATCTGACGAACTATTACATGATCTAACTCATCCAATCCCTACCATCCCCTTCGCCTACAGCAAGGGAATTACTCACACATGAAGGGGGAAGTCATGGAGGGATGATGGAGTGGTGATGATGATGACGATGGCGACGATCTCCCCTCTCCGGAGGCCAAATCAACCTCCAGATTAGCCCTCCCGAAGAAGAACAGAGGGTGGCGGCGGCTCCGCGATGAAAAACAGCGAAAGGACTTCCGATCTGGGGTTTCTGCGTCGGGAGGAAAAATACGGGCTAAAGTAGGGCACCAGGGGGTGTGGGCCCCACCCAGGCGCCCCCCCGGCGCGGCCCAGGGGGGGGGGGCGCCCACAGGGCGCCTGGGCACCCCCTGGCCCCCCTCTGGCCCCACTTCTGGCATTTGGTTCCTTCGGGTGCGTGGATTTTCTCTGATTTTTCGTGGATTTTTCTGAGATACTTAAAAATCCGTTTTCCTGCACACAAATAAACCATACAGGCAGCTTTGCTGAAAACAGCGTCAGTCCGGGTTAGTTTAGTCCAAATCATGCAAGAATGAGGTCAAAACAATATCAAAAGTGTTTGGAAAAGTAGATACGTTTGAGACGTATCAACTCCCCCAAGCTTAGCATATTGCTTGTCCTCAAGCAATTCAGTTCAACGAACTGGACGCGACAAAGAAAACTTTGACAAACTCTTTTGCTTCATTAGATGTATATAAGCATGTACTACGAAAAGAGTTCAGCAAGTATTAAAACAGTACTTATGAGAACAATGCAAGGAGCAATCCTTCTTTCAAGTGACCAGTCACAAATAATTAAGAGTAAATAATATATTACTGAGAATCAAGACAAGATCACATTGCACATAGCTTGAGCATATTAAGGTGGTATCTCACTAGCCTCCATGAGTGAAGCAAAACATAAATGCAGAGACTCCTCCAGAGTTTTAAAGGAGACTAGAGCTAAGAATTTCAGAATAAATCATATCACAAGTATGCAGAAGACAATGTAATACTTTGGGACAATGCACATTACACTCAGAATGACAATTATGCTCTCCTAGTCAGTGCTTTGAAGAAATAAGATGAGACTCTCGAACCGTGGCTTTTATTGGCAAAGTTGAAAACCCGTGATCGGAAACAAAAACTAAACATGTACCAGAGCTCTTGGTTTTAAAAACAGAAGTAAATATGTTTTTGAGAGGTGCATATTTCGTCAACGAATGCTAGCAGATAACTCAATCACTTTTTAAGCTAGACAAGTCTCGAGGAACGGCTCCCGCATGAGGACGATCACATCCTCTTAATCTCCTTTGTTTATCACTGCCAAAGTTTTCTGATTTCTCATGAACAAAGCGTGAAGGAGGGTTCGTTTGTTATATTATCTTTTTTAGCCGGGCGCACTCAATGCCAGTTCCTTTTCATATTAGGGGTTCGCACATTATACATGCAATCCAGGGGTGAAACTTGTCCAACTTAAAGAGATCATGAATTAACTACTACTTCCTCATGAGCTAAAACATAGGCACAAAAAGAGAAATGCTTTTGATTAATTTCGAGATGGTACATGAAAGTCTTCGTTAGGAATGGCAGGTAAATACCATGTATAGGAAGGTATAGTGGACTCATATGGCATAACAGGTTTAGAGGTTTTGGATGCACAAGCAGTCATTCCGCTTAGTGCGGGTGAAGGTTTAGCAAAAGACTAGGAAGCGACCAACTAGAGAGCAATAACGGTCATAATCATGCAGAGCGACAAAACAACATTGAATCGGGCATGAAAGTGATATAACTATTCTAAAACTCAAAGATCATCAAGGCAAGGTAGACTTTTTAGTCTTAAACATGTGTAAGCATGTGCCAAGTCAATCCAAAAATTCTCTAAAGGGAAATACCACCTTAGTATGCCAGACTATGAACAGTGCGATGCATGTAGATCATTTCAATAACACATTATGTACTCTAGTTATTCGGGACTAGCCACAAGGAAAGCATGAACCACTGAAAGAGCATTGTAAACATAGCACTATGTCGCTACAAGCTGGTCCAGATCATAAGTACAGGCATATGTACAAAAGTAGAAACATAAAGAGTTCATACCGGTCTTCCTTGTTGCTTCCTTTCAGTCGATCTTCGTCATTACCGCTTGTCACTTGCACGATCGAACGTAGGAAATATAATCAAATGCCATCACGGACTCGAGCTGATCTCTGAAAACCAAGCAAACTAAAGAGAGAAAGGAAATCTTTTTGAGTTTTTCAAAAGTTGAACAAAAAGCAAAAAGAAAGAGAAAATCTTTTTGTTGTTTTTGCAAATAGAGGAATAAAGAAGAACGGGTAAAAACTTCGAAAAGATCAAAGTGAATAAAACGGATAATACAACGGAAAAGTGAGAAGGGCACGTACTCCCCCAAGCTTAGGCTTTTGGCCTAAGTTGGTAGCAGCTACTGCCCCCAGGAGCCTCCTGCTCCAGGGGTATGGTGGTGAGACCAAGGGTCGTAGAAGGATGATGGCGCGTACACCGAACTCCTCGGAGTCTCCCACGAGGAAGGTTCCGAGCGCCAAACAGAGGAAGACCCTTCACCAAACTCGGTGGCGGTCTCTTCCTGAAAATGTGGTATCTCACTGTGCCTCTCCTCGTTGGGCACAACCCCCTCCATGGGTTTATGGAACTGATGCTGGACCATGAACTCATCGAACTGGACAACATCAAAGGACCATCCGTTCCTGCGAGAAAAATCAAACAAAAGAGGTGCAGGTAGACGGATCTCGCGTTCCGCGGTAGTTCCGAAACGCAAGATATAAACAAGGTTATCAAGCTCAGAACCCATGGTAACAAACTTATGCCTTTTCATAGCAGCAAGATCAAAGCTTAAATAAGTAAAAGGAGTATCATTAGGGTGTGGGGTGTCTCCAAGATGCTCTAAGATAAGTGTGGCATAAATGCCACCATATAAGTCCCCCTTGTTACCGTTCATAGCAAGGCGTCGAGCAATTAAGGTACCCAGATTATAATTAGACCTCCCTGAGAGGGCTGCTGCCAGGATAGCAATATCCGGAGCAGAAATGCTGCTCGTGTTGTCACGAGCTAACACCCCTCTAGCAATATAATATGCAAAATACCTGAGGTGAGGAAACAAGATGCTGGAGATCTTTGACCGATGAATATCCCTCGTACCCATGCTGCAGAGAGAGTTGATGATGGTTTTAAGCTCGGAGGGCTGCGTGGCCATCCTTGCCGTCCTCCCAGCGTTCGGCACACCTATTACTTCACAAAAATTTCCCAGAGTCATGGTGATAAGATCATTATAAATTTTAAACTCAATAGCACCTGAATCAGGATTATATCTAAAACTGTTAATGAAACCGGAGGTGAGTTTCTGATACTGAGTAACACGGCTCGTGACGAGTCGTGTCAAACCTGCATTAGCACAAAGATTATAAAACTCATCCTTGATTCCCGCAGCTTCCATGAATTCATCACATGGAAATGTCATCGCACGTGCTGGACTTGTGTCTTCCAACAACTCCAGGGGCACATGATCCTCATTATAGCTCACCCTAGCAGTCGATGGTGAAGTTGCGGCTCTAGTGACTCGATCGGAGTGTGCGGGCCTCCTCTTCTCAAGCCACCCTTTTGCCCTTCCTAACAAACTCATTTCTGATTTTTTTTACAATTTACAAAAACGAGGATTAAAACAAAGTGAGCTAAGGCAAACTACTCAACTCACTTGCCCAAGGCATAAACTTGCATCAAAACTTGGAAAACAACTTTCTACACATGCATGCAAGCTCATCTCTACAGCACCAAGAACTACTAAATACTCACAAATGAGGCCACCAATCAAAAATCTAATTGGAGGGGTGGAGGAGTCACATACCAGGGAGTATTTGCTCAAAATTTCAGCTCAAATGATGGGCTGTAGAGGGAGATCGAAGAATCGCCTCCAAGAACAGCAAGAACAGCAAGAACAAGACCAGAACTCGGGTTTCTGGAAAAAGAGAGAGAGAGAGGGGAAGAAGAAGTACCTGGAGGGCGGCCAGGGGCTGGGCCGCGCCAGCTGGCCGCCTGGTGGCCCCCCTGGCTGGCCCCAGGACTTTCCGGGTCTCTCCCGTTGTGGAAATTTTTAATATAATTTTTCTGGATTTTTTCTGAAAACTTCACTGTTGAAATTTTTTCGAAGTTCAAAAAGCTGCGAAACTCTCTGAAAACTTGAAGCAGTTAGTAGTATTGTGAAGCTTCAAAAACATAGATACTTGGTACAGCAAGTAGGACAATACTAAAAACAAAGGAAAACATAGCAAGCTCAACTTTTTATCCATATAAAACACGTTCGCTAGTAAGGTTGATCAAGTCTTACCAACAAACAAGCGATATATAGAGCAAAAAGTCTCACCTCCTACGAAGTAATCACTGAACTTTTACCTTGATGGACATTGTCCCTACCATGATAGTTTTGTATTTGTGAGGCACATGTAGTGGACAGTCCCATTCTCCAATTTTCACGGTCTCGATATTCTCTATAGAGTTGAGGGCATGCCTCCTGTCGGTCTTCTTCGGAAAATATACCGTGTGTTCTTTATCATTCACATGAAAGGTAACCTTCCCTTTGTTACAATCAATAATAGCACATGCGGTGTTAAGGAAAGGTCTACCAAGAATAATGGACATGCTCCCATCCTCGGGCATGTCGAGCACAACAAAATCAGTAAGAATTAAACAATTAGCAACTTCAACTGGAACATCCTCACAAATACCTATCGGAACAGCGGTTGACTTGTCAGCCATCTGAAGGGAGATATCTGTAGGAATTAGTTTCTCTAAACAAAGCCTCTCGTAAAGAGAGAGAGGCATAACACTCACTCCCGCTCCAAGATCACATAAAGCAGTTTTGACATAATTATTCTTTATGGAGCAAGGAATGGTGGGTATACCTGGATCACCGAGCTTCTCAGGAATCTTTCCACTGAAAGAATAGTTAGCAAGCATAGTAGATATTGCATCATTAGGAACTTTTCTTTTGTTAGTGACAATATCTTTCATATATTTTGAGTAAGGGAGTAACTTAATAGCATCAGTCAAAGGAATTTGAAGAAAAAGAGGTTTAATCCATTCACAAAACTTATTGTAACGCTCTTCTTCTTTAGATTTGATGGACTTACCTGGAAAGGGCATGGGTTTCTGTACCCATGGTTCTTTCTCCTTCCCGTGTTTTCTTGCGATGAAGTCTTCTTTAGTGTACCTCTTACGTTTGTCAGGTGCTTCTTCTTCTCGAACTTCAGGCGGATCATTTTTCTCATTATCATTACCTTCAGGTTCAGCACCGTCTTCAGTCTCAGCATCGGAAATAGATACACTGTTGGGATCAATAGCTGGCTCTTCATCTGCAATAGGATCATTAGAATTGTCAGCCTCTTTATGTTTCTTCTTCTTATTTGGAGAGACAACAATTTCTTCTTCCTGCATTTGAGAATCTTGCTCGATTCTCTTCGGATGTCCCTCTGGATAAAGAGGATCTTGAGTACTAGTTCCTCCTCGGGTATTAATCCCAAAAGCCTGCAATTTATCTTGTTTGGCATTGTTAGCAAGCAAATCTCTTTGCACATTAGAAATTTGATCAAGCTGAGTTTGAACCATATGAAAATGCTTCACAAGACATTGAACATCATTAACTGTTCTATCTAAAACACCAAGCAACTTTTTCATAGCAAGGGAATTATCATGCAACTGACTTTCTATCCTCTCATTAAAATGATTCTGTTTCATAATAAAATTATCAAACTCATCTAAACTGTAATGCCCAGGATGGAGTTATACCTCCTACGTGTCGAGGCACGACTTAAAGGCATAAATCCATCCTAGAATGATCTCAAGTTTGGTAATCTTTGCACATCTCATGTAAAAGAGGGGATTGTAAACAGAAAATAGTTGGCTTACACTCGCCACGTCACCCAATACATTACAAGTCTCAAACATCATACATTAAGAACATCACAACCCTCTAAGGGCAAAATCCAAATGTCAAGATACCAAACTGAAATAAATAAACCACAGGCGGACCGAATCCTAGTAGGAGTCTCCACTACTGAGCATCCGGGTATCGCACATAGTACCGACTACGCTCCTCGTCGTACTCCCAATCCAGCTCGGTGCCATCACCTGGATAGCTCACAGCTGGACCTGCATCTGGTGTGTGAAGTAACTGTGAGCCACAGAGGCCTCAGCAATCCCGTTCCTGGGTAACAAGACTATTTAAGCCTTTGGGAGAGGATAAAGGCTGAAGAAAAGAATAAGTGTTTGCAGCAGCAACTAGCAACTAGCTTACGCGAGTGAGAGCGAGAAGAGAAAGCCTCGGACGAGAAGTGATCACGAAGTGATCCTAGCTACAAGCTCAACAAGCATAACCCCTCCGTGTTCAACTCCCGAATCCCTATTCGGAAATTGACAGTCACAGAACACGCGCTGGTAGTGTATTAGAAACATTGTGTCAAGTTTTCTACAACCGGATATTAACAAGCTCCCATCTGCCACATAACCGCGGGCACGGCTTTCGAAAGTTCAAACCCTGCAGGGGTGTTCCAACTTGACCCATTACAAGCCCACGATCCGCGGAGTCGCAACTCCAAAGTGGGAAGACCCGAGTATCCTCGGAATCCCGTGCTCAAGATATACCGAACTAAGGTAAGGCTAATCCAGCAAATCCTCCCGGCGTGTCGACACCCTGATAGTAGCCGCGCGTATCTAAGTCTCAGGACACGACCGGATGAGTCATCCTACAGGTTTTTACCAAACCTCGAGTTTCCTTGAGGTGGCCCCGCAGTCTGCTCGTTTCGGACCAACACTCATGTGGAGCACTGGCCCGGGGTTGTTGATTAAGAAAGAGGGTTAATTACTCCCTATGCAAGTTTAGTTTGTTATTAGGCAAATAGTACCAATGTTGGGACTTGCTGGAAAAGACTTAGCACTTAGCGGTTTATCGAGGGGGTCCCATACACCCCAACCGTGTTAGGAACGCATAATCAAGGAACATAACACCGGTTTATACGGTTCCTAACGGCATGAGTGGAACAAATCACCAAGCAAAAGGCTTAGCCTTCCACCCTTGCCAATATATAGATGATTTCATTTAAGCATTTATATAGTGTGATAAAACCCAACCGAACTTCATCATGAAGCAAGCATCTTCGATCTTCACCTGCAACTAGCAACGCTATAAGAAGGGCTGAGTGAAGCGTACTTAGCCAAGCAACAGTTTGCGTAGGTAGGTTGGTTAAACATGGCAATGGTTTACAAGTAGGAGGCTGACAAGAAGATCATGGGCATCGAGGCAAAACTATAGATCGAGACTACTAGCAATAGGCAAAGATAGTAATGTTATCGGGGTTCGGTCATCTTGCCTGAAGAGAAGTCATTCGGATCGTAAGAAGGGTCCTCGTGCTTAACCTCGTTGGAAACCTCGTGCTCGTACTCGAACTCAGACTCTGCTTCCGGCTCTAAACAAAATAATCACACCAAGCACCAATCAACAAGATGCAATGCGCACTCGAAAAAGATGGATGCATGATGGATGCACTAAGGATGCACACGGAGCACGTAAAAGATCACTCAAGCAAAACACCTCAAAACATCATAACAATCTGATATTATTAATCTACACAGAAAATCAATCAAGTTTCATGTAAGATTCGCTGAAATCGGAGTTACGGGCTAAAAGTTATGCCCGAAACAAGAAATGAGCGAAAGCTGAAAATTACAGCAACATAGCAACTTCGGAGCTCAAAATAATTAAGCTACAGCACTCAAATATCATGGCAAAGAACATGAACACAAACTAGACATATACTACAGCAACTAAGTCCAAAGGTGCACCCCCAACGGAGCCACGGATCAATAGCAATGATCTTGGACATATGGAACTTGACAATAAAATTCTGGCAGCAGAATTTTATTGAAACTTTGGAGCAAAAGATAAACATTCTACAGCCACTTAAATAGACATGTGAGGACATGAATGGAAAGACAACAATATATACTACAAGGAACAATCAAGATCCACTCCAAAACTAACATGGTTTGTCCTAGAACATCACACGAACATGGCATCGGAACGTTACAGATTTCAGACTTAGTGAAAATCCACTAAGTCCTAAAACAGCAATATCATCATGGCATCTAAAAGAGCATGTTTAAGTCACCTCGAAACTAAACATGGCAAGAGGTAAGCACCTCATCAAAGTACACATGAAGGTGATCCCGAAACACACAAGCATGCATCATTGAGGTAAACACAACGATAGCAACGAGCTCAACAAGATGGCATTTCGTAACAAGTGAAACAACATCACAGCCACATGGCACTTTGCAACGATGATAAACATGGCAATAATAAATCTATCATGCAACCTATCACATACAACATGTAGATCATGGCAAGACGAACACGTGGACATGTCATTTGCATCATTCGGACAAACGAGCTAAAAGATATCACATGGCAAAGATGACATAAAAACATCACATAGCAGTAGTTTATATCATGATGCACTCTTGCAACAGCAAAACAAGCACCTAGACGATCTCTAACATGCATGACAACAACAGACAAAACGTAGAGCAAGTCTCCACGAACGTCTGGACATGCTATATGCGCGAATCGGAGCAACACACAAAAAGATATGCATGTTTGAATATAGCATCCGAAATCACCAGATCTGGGACTTAGAAGAAATAGGGTCAACCTCAGTCAGATCTGAAAGTGGAGATGGGCTCGGGGCAGACGGATCCAGCCCGAGAGGAGGCAGAGCGCGGCCCGGGTCGGTGGAGCGATTGGGCCCGCGGAGGCGGCGGCCTGGAACTGGAGGGCCCGGCGTTGGCGCGGTGGAGCCTGGCGAGCGGCGGCCCGCGGTGGCCTGGCGAGCGGCGCCCGCGGTGGCCTGGTGCGCCGCGGCCTGGGCGAGGAGTGGGCCCGGTGGCGCGCGGCGCGGCCCGGAGCGGAGGCGCGGGGTGATGGCGTGGGCCGGCCCGTGTGGCGATGCGGGAAGGAGGCGCTGTCGAGGCGGGAGGAAGCGGGGCCAGGCGAAGTGGGGACCTGCCTCGGCCAGCGGCGGCGATCGACGGGGGAACGGGCCCGCGGCCCAGGCGGGGAAGTGGAGCGGTGGCGCTGATGCGGGCCTGGTGACGCGAAGGCCCAGGCGGCGACGGGGAAATGGTCCCCTGGACCACTTCGACGAGGGCCTGGAGCGGCGAGCGGTCGACCTGGATCGACCCGATGGGTGGATCGAGCGGCGTTGACCCGGTTGGTCAGATCGAAGGAAGAGGGCGGCGTGGTGGCGATCGAGGGAACTGGCTGGATCGGCGGCTGGTTCCCTCGGGATCTGAGAAGAGGCAGTTTGAGGATATTTTGGGGATCTGGTTTGATCTGAAAAAAAATAGGGAAGAAAAGGGAAGAAGCTAGGGAAGCCAAAATAGACTAGGGGGGTCTATATATAGCAGATTTTTTTAGGGTTAGGGAATTTGGGGCGTTAGGAGCCCTCCGATCGCGATCCGACGGATCCGATCGCGGGGGTAGTTTAGAAGGGCCTAGGAGAGAGTAGTAGACTGCAGTAGGGGTGTTTCTGGGACACAAAGTGAAGGCACTTTGGACCCACACGAATAACTGCTGGGATAGCCAACGGAGTCCAAACGAGACGAGATTTGAGAGGCGGGTTGCACACAACAAAACAACAACACACACAACAATCTCGCGGCACACCGGTAACGTTACACGCCCGAACAACAAAGTAGGCCTACGGGACGTCACGGACACGTGAGGGAGCTCCGGAACGCGAAACGGACAACGGGAAGAAACACGCGGAACCGGATGCAATCGTCAACACAAATGCAATGCGATGCACATGTCTACATGATATGAATGAATGCCACACACTCACACAACAAAACGACGAAAACCCGAAAGACAAAGAACCCGAAATGGAAATCGATGAAGCCGGAGATATATTATATGCCCAAAAGGGAAAGTATTACATCCGGGGCATTACATAAACATTGATCAGGAGGCTTACCATGAGGGATGTCACTTGCGTTGAAATCTAAAAGAGAGTGTACCTCTACCATAGGAGGGTGAGTAGTAGGCTCACACAACTTCTCAATAGGGGGTAGATTCTTCACATCTTCAGCTTTAATACCTTTCTCTTTAATAGACTTCTTTGCTTCTCGCATATCCTCGGGGCTTAGAACAAACATGCCCCTCTTCTTTGTTGGTGGAGGTGGTTCAGGGACGGACCAATCTTCATGGTTTTTGGCAACCCTGCCCATTAAATCTTCCGCGTCGTCCGGTGTTCTTTTCCTGAAAACACAACCAGCACAACTGTCCAGATAGGACCTAGATTCATCAGTTAGACCAGCATAGAATATATCAATTAATTCATTCTTAGGGATTTCATGTCCTGGTCTAGCCCGAATCAAACCGCAGTACCTCCCCCAAGCTTTAGGGAGGGACTCATCCTGCAATTGTTTAAAGTTATAAATTCTTTGTAAAGCAGCATGTTGCATGTGAGCAGGAAAGTACTTATCAACAAAAGAGTGAGCTAAGTCCTGAGGACTCTTAATAGAACCGCATGGGAGTGAATCATACCATGCTTTGGCACCTTCCTTCAAGGAGAAAGGAAGAAGCTTGGTCACATAAAAGTAGCGTATCTTTTCATCTGTGGTAAACAGTCTACCTAGCTCACCAAGTTTAGTTAGGTGTGCAATAGCATCATCATTTTCTCTGCCATAAAAAGGGTCAGCTTCAACCATAGGTATAAGTGAAAGATCAATAGAGAAATCAAAATCAGGATCATCAATGCATATAGGAGATGTAGCAAACTCAGGATTAGGAACGGTTTTGTTTTTCAAAGAGTGTTTTTCAAATATTTTCTTAATAACTTCAGGGTCAGAGCCGGCAAACTCTGTCAGTTCCCTGCATAAATCTTCATCAAGTATATAGTAATCATCATCAAGGAGCCTCTCCTGGAGTTTACTCAAATCAGGATAATCATAAGTTTCACCAATAGGGTAGCGAGCAACAGGAAGTTCAATTCCATATTTTTCAGCAACAACAGTAATTTGTTTCTCAAGAGCATAACCAAGCGAACTAATATCATCATCAAAAGTAGTAGAAGCATCATCAAGAGTATCAGACATAATAATAGATTCAGTAGGAGCATCATGTGGTGGTGGTGAGGCAAACTTACTCATAACAGAAGGTGAATCAAGCGTAGCACTAGTGCTCAGAGCAGTACCTCTTCTTGTAGTGGATAGTAAGATCGGAACCTTGGGGTCACCTTTCTTACCGATAGTGAATAAAGTGCAGCAGGTAGGATACCTCAAGTAGACTTGTAAATATTGCTATGCTCCCCAACAACGGCGCCAGAAAACGGTACTTGATAACCCTCAACCGTAAGGGATCGAGATAGTCTTCGCGGGTAAGAATAACCCAATTTATTGATTCGACACACGGGGAGCCAAAGAGTATTTATAAGATTTAACAGTTGAGTTGTCAATTCAACCGCACCTGAAATATACTAACTTGCAACAAAAGATAAGTGGTAACAGTGATATGATAGTGATGATAGTAATAGTAAAAGTAAACAGCAAAAGTAAACAGCAGTAGTAAATGGCAGAAGTAGCAACTAGCGACATGCAAGGTTTAAAATACTTTAGGCTAGGGAGATGGATGGTTGGGCGCTGCATGGATGAGATAGATTCTAAATTGGGGCACGACACACGGAAAAGTAATGATCATCTAGGCAAATATCAAACATTAGGCATGTATCCCGTAGGTAGTTGTATGTGCTTGCAATAAGAACTTGCACAACATCTTTTGTCCTACCATCCCGCTACGAACGGGGCCAAAAGGAACTAATGGATATTAAGGTGCTCCTGTCAAAGAGCACCGGAACAAAGCAATGAACTCAATGGATACATGTAATCCTCAAACTACGGGCCATCCCCTTTGGTGTCCCAAGCTGTCACTTTTGGGATCGCCGGTTCCGAACCGTAACAGGTGCATACAACTCATAGATAGGATCAAGAACACAATATATTCATGCAAACACATATGGTTCAGATCTGAAATCATGGCACTCGGGCCCTAAGTGTCAAGCATTAAGAATAACAAGTTGTAGCAAAGATGATAAACACCATACTAGATGATAGGCAACATGCCCCCAACAATCTGACGAACTATTACATGATCTAACTCATCCAATCCCTACCATCCCCTTCGCCTACAGCAAGGGAATTACTCACACATGAAGGGGGAAGTCATGGAGGGATGATGGAGTGGTGATGATGATGACGATGGCGACGATCTCCCCTCTCCGGAGGCCAAATCAGCCTCCAGATTAGCCCTCCCGAAGAAGAACAGAGGGTGGCGGCGGCTCTGCGACGAAAAACAGCGAAAGGACTTCCGATCTGGGGTTTCTGCGTCGGGAGGAAAAATACGGGCTAAAGTAGGGCACCAGGGGGTGTGGGCCCCACCCAGGCGCCCCCCCGGCGCGGCCCAGGGGGGGTGCCCACAGGGCGCCTGGGCACCCCCTGGCGCCCCTCTGGCCCCACTTCTGGCATTTGGTTCCTTCGGGTGCGTGGATTTTCTCTGATTTTTCGTGGATTTTTCTGAGATACTTAAAAATCCGTTTTCCTGCACACAAATAAACCATACAGGCAGCTCTGCTGAAAACAACGTCAGTCCGGGTTAGTTTAGTCCAAATCATGCAAGAATGAGGTCAAAACAATATCAAAAGTGTTTGGAAAAGTAGATACGTTTGAGACGTATCAGTGTGCTCTAAGCTCTTTCAGATATATCTCACCTAGGCACAAGACGATTATGTGCCCCTCGGAACCTATGGAAGACGGTGTTTCCTTTTGCTTCTTTTCGGTGGATTTGAGTAATAGGAAAGCCGTACTATTAAGAGGGGGTCCGCTTCGGAAAGGTTTGGGTGAAATCAACACGTACACGTCTACACTCCACACCACCTTTCCTTTGCTTCTCTGGAGCTCCGGCTGTTCTCCTCGTAAGTACAAAACCATGGCTTCCTACTAGTACAACTGCCTGGCAGGCGGTAGTACCGCTCATTGTAAGCGGTAGCACCGCACAGCCACACGGTAGTACCGCCTCAGGGCACGGTAGTACCGCACCAAGCGGTAGTACCGCACCATGAGCACGGTAGTACCGTGTAGCTGGCCCGGCACAGTACCTAGTACGGTAGTAGGTGCGGAAGTAATTTTTTACTTCCGCATCCTACGTGGTAGTACCGCTTGGGTCAAGCGGTAGTACCGTGTCGTGTTTTTGCTACTACCGTATTTCTGCGGATGTAGCTATGGATGTATTTTATTTCATTCGTGCTTGTCCTCAGCCTGCTTATCTCTGCCTTGCGGTAGTACCGCTCAGGCAGTACTACCGCCCGTGTGTCAACGCAACAGAGTTAAGTTTAGGCTAGTACTGCTCCAGCGGTAGTACCGCTGGCCAAGCGGTAGTACCGTAACTTACATGTGGTAGTACCGCAATCTGCGGGCAGAAATGTGGGATAACGGTTGGATTTGTTCTCCCACTATATATAGGGAGTCTTCTTCTCGAAGAAGACTCATCTCTTCCTCCCAAAGCTCCATTGTTGCTCAAAGCTCCATTTCCGCCCGATCTCTCTCCCTAGCCAATCAAACTTGTTGATTTCCTCGGGATTGCTTGAGAAGGCATCGATCTACACTTCCACCAAGAGATATTTGATTCCCCCCACTAATCCTTGCGGATCTTGTTACTCTTGGGTGTTTGAGCACCCTAGACGGTTGAGGTCACCTCGGAGCCATATTCCATTGTGGTGAAGCTTCGTGGTGTCATTGGGAGCCTCCAATTCGGTTGTGGAGATAGCCCCAACCTTGTTTGTAAAGGTTCGGTTGCCGCCTTCAAGGGCACCACTAGTGGAATCACGACACCTTGCATTGTGTGAGGGTGTGAGGAGAATACGATGGCCCTAGTGGTTTAGCATTGTGCCTCCACACTATTCCAACAGAGACGTACTTCCCCTCAAAGGGAAGGAATTTCGGTAACACATCCTCGTCTCCACCGGTTCCACTTGTGGTTATTTCTTCCCTTTACTTGTGCAAGCTTTACTTGTTTATCTTATATAGCTTGCTTGTGAGGTTGTTATCTTTGCTTCCTATAAGTTGTCACCATAGTAGCATATCTTGACAACTTACTTTGTTGCTTAATTTAAAGTGGTTAAGAAAAGCTAAAAAATGTTAGTTGCCTATTCACCCCCCTCTAGTCAACCATATCGTTCCTTTCAATTCGTATCAGTGGCTCGTCTCTTTTTATGGACTTTACCGTCCAAAGAGTATGGGTGACAACGTAGTCGAGACGGAGGGACATTCCGGTGGAACTCCGTCCTTGCCTATGTCCGATGGGGGAGCCTTGGTCTCTCGTGAGGAGTTCAATGTGGCTATGACCACATTGAAAGAATCACTAGCGACCGAGGTCAAAGGCGTGTTTAAGGAATTGCTTGAGGGGCTTAAATTAGCCACCACACCGTTGGAAGTGGTTCGTCCCGCTACCAACGTGTCGGAGGCTAATCCCGACAAGGGAGAAGCTAGTAGTGAACAAGCCTCGGTTACTAAGAATGGGAGTGGGATCTTTGCCCACTCCGCTCCTCCTACTCACTATGGAGGACCCGTTCCCACACCGCATTTAAATTCCGTTGGGCCTCCTCCTAAGTTTATAAAAAATTCTGATTTTGCTACTTGGATGTTTCGCTTCAAACTTCATTTAAATCACTGCTCTACTAATCTTTGGAGAATCATTGAGCAAGGTTTTTATCCCCGTAATCCCGACAACTTAACTCCGAGAGAAGGAGCGGATCATCAATTCAACGAGTCCGTTCTTTGCATTCTTCAAGATGCTATCCCTCCCGAAGACATTGCACATCTTCAACCCTTCACTGTGGCCAAGGAAGCTTGGGAGCATGTTGGCACCATGTACAAGGGGAGCGCTAGCATTCAACACTCGAACTATGAAGTCGTGCAAGATGAAGCCGATGAGTTTGCTATGATCGAAGAAGAAGATCCTCGTGAACTTTATCGGAGATTAACCACTCATCCGGTCTCTCTTTGAGATCATGGGAGTAAGGACACAGATGACAATTGGATCAAGCGCAAGTTTCTCAAGGCCATGATGCCCTACCATAAGGCCATGTCCTCTGTCATTCGTCAAAGACCGGACTTCCACCACTTGTCATCAAATGAAGTGTTGGATGAGTTCGTTGCTATGAGGATCTTGGACAAGACCGCCGACAATGCGGTTTTAAGAGCTCAACGATCAAAGAAGGCTAACCTTGCCTTGAAGGCCAAGGCTTGTGTGGAAGAAGAGGAGGAGGAGGATGATGATGAGAGTTGCCCCGAGGACACCAAATATGCTTATCATGAGCACATGGCTCTTGCTTCACGACAATTTTGGGGCAACAAGAAGAACACAAGACCCAACGTCAACAAGAACAACTCAAGTGGCAACAAGGACAAGCAACGAGTGAGGACTTGCTTCAATTGTGGGAATGTAAGCCACTTTGTTGTAGATTGCCCATATGAGAAAAGAGAAGACTTTGGAGGCAAGCTTATCCGGAAGGAAAAGGCCAAGTCTTATCCCAACAAGAACAACTTCAACAAGAAGACCCCTCCTAAAGGGTTGGTGGCCCAAGAAGAATATGTTGAGGATGATGATAATGATGAAGATGATGAGGTGGTCACCATGGCCACAATTGCTATTGCTACTACTCCGCGCTCATCTCTCTTCGACTCACCTAATGAGAACATCACCGCCAAGTGTCTCATGGCCAAGGCCACCAACAAGGTAACCCCAAACATCAATACTACCATCCCTTATAATCCTTCATTGACGGATTGTATTGATGAGAGTGAGGGAACTACGGAGGGAGAGAATGAATTTGAGTTGTTTATGAGCAAACTTATGGGCAAACCCAAGAAGCACTTTGTTTCTCTCTTGGAACAACTCGGTGAGGCCAATGACATGATCGAGGCTCACGAGGAGACCATTGCTAAAATGGAAGGACATAGTCGAGACTATGCCGATGAGATATCGGATCTCTCTAATGCTCTAGAGGAAGAGCGTGGTCTTCGTTTGGCTCTTGAGGAGTCACACAACTATGACCATGCTAAATTAAAGAAAGATCTCGATCATGCTTTAGTTGTCTCTCATATGCTTAATTCCGAGAAGGCAAAACTTGGGGTTGACCATGCTAGACTCAAGGATGAGTTTGTTATACTCGACAAGGCTCACAAGGCCTTGAAAGGTATGCATGCTTCTCTCAAGGAGTCTCATGATCAACTCCAAGTTTTGCTAACCAAGGAAAAGGCTATCTTTCCTCGCATGGTGTTGATTGATAATGCAAATGCTACTAACCCATGTTGCGAGCATGTGTATCTTGTTGAAGAAAATGCCAAATTGAAGAAGCAACTTGAGAAAGGCCTTGTGACATGCATACAAGGTGAGAAGAACCTCAACAATCTTTTGAGTAATCAAAAGGAGGTTGTGGCAAAAGTAAGGAATTGGGTTTGTTCCTAAGCCCAAGAAGAAGAAGAATGACAAGACAAAGCTACCTCCCCCTCTCCGACAAACCTTTGTGAAAGAGGGAGAGGGAACCTCTAAGAAGAAGAACAATGTGAAGGGTGGTGGGGTCAAGAAAACCCGCACCATACCATCAAACATGGCCGGCGACTTTAATCCTTCATATGTTTTATGTCGTGCTAGTGATGGTCATGTCTTTGCTAAATTTGTTGGTTCTTCTTATGAGTACATTGAATGCTCTATTTGGGTTCCTAAGACCCTTGTTACTAACCTCAAAGGACCCATTACCAAATGGGTACCTAAATCCAAGCATTGATCTCTTGTAGGAGTTTGCTTCCGGTGGGGGATCATGGCTGCTCGATAGTGGAGCCACAAATCATATGACCGGAAGCAAAGACTTGGTGGTGGACGTGCATCTAGGTTCATCTATGGCCACCAACGTCGAATGGGGTGATGCTTCATATTCTAAGGTATTGGGGCTTGGCAAGTTTGTTGTCTCTCATGATCTCACGATCGAGAAAGTCATGCTTGTTGAGTCCCTTGCATATAATTTACTTTCTGTTCGCCAACTTGCACTCATGGGCTTTGCTACGTTCTTTGATATTGATACCGTGGCCCTCTTGTGGAGCAATACTATTAAAGTAGCCTATCTTGGACATGTCGAGAATGGTCTTTATGTGGTTAACTTCTCGAAGCAACCCACTAAGACCGCGACATGCCTAATGGATAAAGTTGATGTGGGATGGCTTTGGCATCGCCGGTTAGCCCATGTCAATATGAGATCTTTGCAAAGTCTTCTCAAGGGGGACCATGTCCATGGACTAACAAATGTTAGCTTTGCCAAAGATCGTACTTGCATGGTTTGCATTGAAGGGAAGTTACATGAGACGGCTCACCCTCCCACTACTATCATCTACTCAAAAAGACCCCTAGATCTCCTTCACATGGATCTCTTTGGTCCTCCATCTTTTGATAGTCTTGGGGGTAGAAAGTATTGCTTGGTGTTTGTGGATGATTATTCAAGATACACCTGGGTATACTTCTTCAAGAAGAAGAGTGAGACCCAACAAACCGTCATCAACTTTGCAAATGAAGCTCAACGACAACATGAAGCAAAGATTTTGATGATCCGAAGTGACAACGGCACCGAGTTCAAGAACTACACCTTGGATGAGTTTCTTAGTGATGAGGGGATCAAACATCAATATGCAGCACCCTATACCCCTCAACAAAACGGTGTAGCAGAGAGAAAGAACCGGACACTGATGGATGCGGCAAGGACCATGATGGCGGAATTCAAATCTCCATACAACTTTTGGGCCGAAGCCATCAACACCACGTGTCTTGCATCCAATCGGCTCTATCTTCGCAAAGGCTTGAACAAAACTCCATATGAGATACTTACCGGTAACAATCCCAATCTCAAGTACTTCCGGGTGTTCGGGTGTAAGTGTTTCATCCTCAAGAAAGGTGTTCGTTTGTCTAAATTTGAATCTAGAGCTCATGAGGGCATATTTGTTGGTTATGCTACAAACTCTCATGCTTACCGTGTCCTCAACAAGTCCAATGGACTCATTGAGGAGACGAGTAACATAGAGTTTGATGAAAATAACGGCTCCCATATGGAGCAAAGTGATACTTGTGATGTAGGTGATGAAATTCCTCCTCAAGCCATAAGAAGAATGGGTGTTGGATATATCCTACCCATTGAGGAACCCCTTGTGGCCGAAGGAGAAGGACAATGTTCCACTCAAGTGGAACCATCACCAACCAAAGAGCCACACGCTTCCGAAGAACAAAGTGAAGGCCCTCAACCGGACGAACAAGGCCAAGTGAAAGATCAATCACAAGATGGTGGGGAGCCACCAAATGATGCACAAGGCCAAGTTCTATCCTCTGAGCAAGATCAAGATCAAGAGGAAGCTCAAGATCAAGATCAAGCTCCTCACGTCGCTCAAGATGATCAACTCAGTGCTCCTCAATTATCTCTTGAAGAGCAATTGGAGCGTCGTGCTGCAAAAGTTGCCTCCAGGCTTGCTTCCAGAGAACATCACATGGAGAATATTCTTGGAAGCATCAAAAGGGGGGTAAGCACTCGTAGACAATTAGCAAACTATTGTGCTCATCAAGCTTTTGTCTCCTGTGTTGAACCTCAGAAGGTCTATGAGACGCTCGAAGACCCTGATTGGCTTAATGCCATGCATGAAGAACTCCATAACTTCGAGCGCAACAAAGTGTGGCGTCTGGTGCCGAGGCCAAAGGAGAACCATAATGTCATTGGAACCAAGTGGATCTTTAAGAACAAGCAAGATGCTCACGACATTGTCATCTGCAACAAGACGCGTCTGGTGGCTCAAGGCTACTCCCAAGTCGAGGGTATCGACTACGGTGAAACATTTGCCCCCGTTGCTCACCTTGAATCTATTCGTTTGTTGCTTGCCTATGCTTCTCATCATAATTTTAAGTTGCAACAAATGGATGTGAAAAGTGCATTTCTTAATGGTCCTATTAATGAGTTGGTGTATGTCAAACAACCCCCGGGGTTTGAGGATCCTAAGTTCCCCAATCACGTGTATCAACTCGATAATGCACTCTATGGACTTAAACAAGCCCCACATGCGTGGTATGAGCATCTTACCGAGTTGTTACAAGATCGTGGGTTTGAAATTGGGAAAATCGACCCCACTCTTTTTACTAAGAAGGTTAAAGGGGAGTTGTTTGTCTGCCAACTATATGTTGATGATATTATCTTTGGTTCTCCTAACAAAGCTTTCAATGATGAGTTCGCCGCACTCATGACCACACATTTTGAGATATCCATGATGGGAGAGTTGAAGTACTTCCTTGGGTTTGAGATCAAGCAAAGAAGAGAAGGAATCTTCGGCAAACAATGCAAGTATACTCAAGACATGCTCAAGACGTTCAATCTAAGTGATGTCAAGCCGGCTACTACTCCAATGCCAACCAAATGCCAACTTGACATTGATCCCAATGGTAAAGCGGTGGATCAAAAGGTATATCGCTCTATGATTGGATCCTTGCTTTACCTTTGTGCATCTAGACCGGATATTATGTTGAGTGTGGGAATCTGTGCACGGTTTCAAGCCTCACCTAAGGAAAGTCACTTTGTGGCAGTCAAGCGAATCTTTCGATATTTGGCTCATACCCCAAACTTTGGCTTATGGTACCCAAGAGGAGCAAACTTTAACCTTGTAGGTTTCTCTGATTCGGACTGGGCGGGAGACAAAGTGGATAGGAAGTCCACTTCCGGAGGGTGCCAATTCCTTGGTTGCTCTCTCGTTAGTTGGTCTTCCAAAAAGCAAAGTTGTGTGTCTCTCTCGTCCACCGAAGCTGAGTATGTGGCAGCTGGCAGTTGTTGTGCTCAACTCTTATGGATGAGGCAAACTTTAAAGGATTACAATGTCACTTGTGACAAAGTGCCTCTTTGGTGTGACAATGAAAGTGCCATCAAGATTTCTCTCAACCCGGTGCAACACTTCAAGACGAAGCATATAGAGATTCGGTATCACTTCATCCGGGATCATATACGGCAAGGAGAGATCGAGCTTCACTATGTCAACACTCATGATAACCTTGCAGATATCTTCACGAAGCCGTTGGATGAAGCAAGATTTCGCGAGTTAATGCATAAGCTAAATATCATCGATTTGAGCAATGTGGCTTGAGACTTTGCACACACACCTCCCACTCAATATAGTTATCTTGTCTAGATGTAGGCATGGACATAGGGGGAGTATTGTTCTCTCAATGAACTATTCCTCCCCCCATTATGCATAAATCGATCAAGTCTTTGTCAATTTGCCATGTTAGATGGTATAGGTCTTCAAGACGAACGTTGGTCATGGGCCCAAGGATAGTTCTTTGCGGTGCCATACTAAATAACTCAAACATAGGTGGATTCGGCCACCGACCTCCTCCTTGGAGAAGTGTCTTGTGTGCTGCGTTTAGTGTGTGGTGTCTCTCTTCGCGTTTGCCTTGCGTGTGCGTTTTTTCTTTGCTAAAAGCCTCTTGTCGAAACTTGCATTTTCTTGAAGGGACGGTACTACCGTGAGTAGTCATGGTACTACCGCAAAGAGAGTACGGTACTACCGCAACCAGCACGGCCGTAATTTTTTTACTGCCGCTAGTCGAGCGGTACTACCGCTCCATGTGCGGTATTTCCGCCCGGGCGGTACTACCGCGATGACCGCGGTACTACCGCACTTATCCGAACGGCTGGGGGTTATAAGCGGGCAGGGGGAGTTCCAACTCCCCCATACCCATTCATCTCATATCCCCACGTCGTCTCTCTCTCTCCCTCTCAGGAACGCCGCCGGAGGACCTCGCCGGATCTCCTCCCCCGGCCACTCTCCTCGCATTCCGACCGGTGGGATCGTTCCCCACCTCGACCTCTTGCCATGGATGAAGGTTTCTCCCCAAATCCCCTCTTATTTTTGCCCGGTTGTTGTTTTTAGGTTTTGGGGAGATGCATGTTGTTCTAGTGTTCTTCTTGTTCTTATCCATGGAAGATTAGGATGTAGGAGAGTAGTTTGCAATAGAAATGCTAGTAAGTATGTTGCTACTAAGTTACTATGATCAGCCGTAGTATCGTTCGTCGTTCTACACGTTCTAGTCTAGATCCGTTCTTTTCAGATCTGACCCGAGCGGTACTACCGCTGGCTAACCACGGTACTACCGCTCTGTCGCGTAAACGATACTACCGCTCTGCTGAGCGGTACTACCGTAACTACGCAGAAGTAAATTTTTACCACCGCATTCTGCGCTGTACTACTGCAAGTTCCAAGCAGTACTACCGCTCCCTAAGCAGTACTAAATTTTTACTTTCGTGTTCGTCAAACAGTACTACCGCTTGGTTCATATTTCCTTCGTAGCACATGCATATTATCCTTTCTACATGTTTCTTGTACTTTTTGTGGCTTTTTTGCATTGATTCTCTTTGTGTTTCCATCGTGTTCTTGTGTTTGTGTCTTAGGTGGTGGCTCCGGTTCAGATGTTTGTCGCACTAATCCCACCTGTGACACCGGGTCCAAGCGTCTGCGCAGCCCCAGTGATGTGCCAGAGGGCTCCAATCCCCAATGCAAGTTCAAGACCGCCGCCAACAAGCACAAGGAATCATCTATGACCATGGAGGAAATGCCAGCTAATGAGTTCATGGCAAGGAGGAAGCTCAATCCTTATGGAGAACCCCGGGCACAATTTCATGGAGATGAACTATTCTGGACCAAGCAGCAGTATCGTATCTACACAGAGGTACTCAAGAGCAAGCACAATTTGTATGTGGATGCTCATTGGGTTGACATGGTCCACATGCGGAGGGATGATAACCGGGCCTACTTTGCCGAGGCTCTGGATCTGGTAGAGCAGTTTGGGCTTGAGCACATCATGTCCTTTCAGCATGATTTTGACCCAGAAATCGTTGCTCAGTTCTATGCTTCGGTGCACTTCCATACCAAGGAAGACCGCACCATGACTTGGATGACAAATGGTCACAAGATGACTGCTACTTGGAAGGAATTCATGGATCTGATTCAGGTTGCTGACGAGGGACTCCACAACCCAATTGGAGCTCGGCCTCATGCCAACCCAGAAGCTGCCAACAAAGACCGTCTGTTACCATTTTATGTGGAGAAGACACTTGCGAGTGGCAAGAAGACATGGGTGTTGAACCCCTTTCTGGACATCATGCATAGGCTCTTCCACAACACCTTCTTTCCTCGAGTTGGGGACAAGGACAAGATTCACTCCTACCTTGTTGACATGCTGCTGATGTGTGAGGAGGCTCGCACTGCTCAGACTCCACCACTTGACATCTCCCACATCATGTGGTGTGAGCTTCGCTTTGCGATCTATACTCGCAAGGTGCCCATCTACGATTCGTTCCTGTTTCTGCTCATCTCCAAGACTTGGGAGCACCTTTACCCTGATGAGGAGTTCGAGGCCCCGCAGTGTATTCGTCATGACCCCATCCGTCTTCGCATCAAGACTCGTTGGGCCAACACTACTACTCGTGCACAAGCTGCTGCATCACAGATGGGTACCGACGAGGAGCCTGTGGAGGAGGATCCAGCTGAGGACACTTCTGGAGGATATGCTCCTCCCTCGTCTGAGCCATCTTGGGCTAAGAAGCTAAAGAAGAAGATGAATGCCCTTTTCTGTATGCAAGCTCAAGGTCAGTACAAGGCACATGTCACTCACAAGCAATCTCGCCAGTGTGACAAGAAGATCATGAGGATCTTTGGTGAGCATGTGTCAAATGGATCCGAGGAGAACATCACTCCTGAGGCAGAATGGATGGCCCAATAGGGGTACAAGTGGTCTGAGTCTGATGAGGAGCAGCAGGAGTCTGATGGAGAGTATGACGACTGAGATCCTCTACCAGAGCTACCACCTCTCTTAGTTGTCTCGTTTCCCTTTGTGGTGTCTCGATGCCAAAGGGGGAGAGAGTGGGATTTGCGTCTTGTGCCGTTTCTATTTGCTTGTCGTTTGTCGAACTTTGTTTGCTTGTTTGCGTTTGTGTCGTGTGCGTGAGACTATCGTATGGTGTAAGACATATGCTCTCCTCTATCGTTAAACTAGTTATTATGTCTTTGCTATATCATGTTGTGAGCAGTTAATTTACTTACCCTTTATATGTGCTCACCTTATCCTCCTTACTATTGTGCGTAGACTCTTATTCTTTAGATGCAAGGAGTATATTATTTGTAGAATATAGGGGGAGCATTGATCCTAGTATGTGTGTTGTGCAGTCCAAAGCACTCTCTATTGTATGCACACATCTAGGGGGAGCTTGCCTATATTCTATTGTTTATTAGGTTTGCCTACTTTCTTATATATCCTTGTGCAAATCCCGTATTGTCATCAATCCACCAAAAAGGGGGAGATTGTAAGGGCATATTTCTCCCTAAGTAGTTTTGGTGATTGATGACAATGCATTTGCGGACTAATCGTGTGCACTAAGCTCTTTCAGATATATCTCACCTAGGCACAAGACGATTATGTGCCCCTCGGAACCTATGGAAGACGGTGTTTCCTTTTGCTTCTTTTCGGTGGATTTGAGTAATAGGAAAGCTGTACTATTAAGAGGGGGTCCGCTTCAGAAAGGTTTGGGTGGAATCAACACGTACACGTCTACACTTCACACCACCTTTCCTTTGCTTCTCTGGAGCTCCGGCTATTCTCCTCGTAAGTACAAAACCATGGCTTCCTACTAGTACAACTGCCTGGCAGGCGGTAGTACCGCTCATTGTAAGCGGTAGTACCGCACAGCCACACGGTAGTACCGCCTCAGGGCACGGTAGTACCGCACCAAGCGGTAGTACCGCACCATGAGCACGGTAGTACCGTGTAGCTGGCCCGGCACAGTACCTAGTACGGTAGTAGGTGCGGAAGTAATTTTTTACTTCCGCATCCTACGCGGTAGTACCGCTTGGGTCAAGCGGTAGTACCGTGTCGTGTTTTTGCTACTACCGTATTTCTGCGATGTAGCTACGGATGTATTTTATTTCATCCGTGCTTGTCCTTAGCCTGCTTATCTCTGCCTTGCGGTAGTACCGCAGGGACGAGCGGTAGTACCGCTCAGGCAGTACTACCGCCCGTGTGTCAACGCAACAGAGTTAAGTTTAGGCTAGTACTGCTCCAGCGGTAGTATCGCACCCAGAGCGGTAGTACCGCTGGCCAAGTGGTAGTATCGTAACTTATGTGCGGTAGTACCGCGCTCTGCGGGCAGAAATGTGGGATAACGGTTGGATTTGTTCTCCCACTATATATAGGGAGTCTTCTTCTCCAAGAAGACTCACCTCTTCCTCCCCAAAGCTCCATTGTTGCTCAAAGCTCCTTTTCCGCCCGATCTCTCTCCCTAGCCAATCAAACTTGTTGATTTCCTCGGGATTGCTTGAGAAGGCATCGATCTACACTTCCACCAAGAGATATTTGATTCCCCCCACTAATCCTTGCGGATCTTGTTACTCTTGGGTGTTTGAGCACCCTAGACGGTTGAGGTCACCTCGGAGCCATATTCCATTGTGGTGAAGCTTCGTGGTGTCGTTGGGAGCCTCCAATTCGGTTGTGGAGATAGCCCCAACCTTGTTTGTAAAGGTTCGGTTGTCGCCTTCAAGGGCACCACTAGTGGAATCACGGCACCTTGCATTGTGTGAGGGCGTGAGGGGAATACGGTGGCCCTAGTGGCTTCTTGGGGAGCATTGTGCCTCCACACCGCTCCAACGAAGACGTACTTCCCCTCAAAGGGAAGGAACTTCGGTAACACATCCTCGTCTTCACCGGTTCCACTTGTGTTTATTTCTTCCCTTTACTTGTGCAAGCCTTACTTGTTTATCTTATATAGCTTGCTTGTGAGGTTGTCATCTTTGCTTCCTATAAGTTGTCATCATAGTAGCATATCTAGACAACTTACTTTGTTGCTTAATTTAAAGTGGTTAAGAAAAGCTAAAAATTGTTAGTTGCCTATTCATCCCCCCCTCTAGTCAACCATATCGTTCCTTTCAACCACGAACACCTTCGGAGACATCTGTAGAGCATCTTTATAATCACCCAGTTACGTTGTGATGTTTGATAGCACACAAGGTGTTCCTCCGGTATCCGAGAGTTGCATAATCTCATAGTCATAGGAACATGTATAAGTCATGAAGAAACAATAACAGTAAAGCTAAACGATCATAGTGCTAAGCTAACGGACGGGTCTTGTCCATCACATCATTCTCCTAATGATGTGATCCCGTTGATAAAATGACAACTCATGTCTATGGCTAGGAAACATAACCATGTTTGATCAATGAGCTAGTCTAGTAGAGGCATACTAGGGACACTCTGTTTTGTCTATGCATTCACACATGTACTAAGTTTCCGGATAATACAATTCTAGCATGAATAATAAATATTTATCATGATATAAGGAAATAAATAATAACTTTATTATTGCCTCTAGGGCATATTTCCTTCAGTCTCCCACTTGCACTAGAGTCAATAATCTAGATCACACCACCATGTGATTAACACCAATAATTCACATCACCGTGTGACTTAACACTTAATAGTTCACATCGCCATGTGACCAATACCCAAAAAGGTTTACTAGAGTCAGTAATCTAGTTCACATCGCCATGTGATTAACACCCAAAGAGTACTAAGGTGTGATCATGTTTTGCTTGTGAGAGAGGTTTAGTCAATGGGTTTGCCACATTCATATCCGTATGTATTTTGCAATTTTCTATGTTTACAATGCTCTGCACTGAGCTACTCTAGCTAAATGCTCCTACTTTCAATATGTATCCAGATCGAGACTCAGAGTCATTCAGATCGTTGTCAAAGCTTGCATCTACGTAACTCTTTACGACGAACTCTTTATCACCTCCATAACCGAGAAATATTTCCTTGGTCATCCAGTAACTAAGGATAATTTTGACCGCTGTCCAGTGATCTACTCCTGGATCACTTTTTTACCTCCTTGCCAAACTCATGGCAAGGTACACAACAGGTTTGGTACACAGAATGGCATACTTTAAAGAGCCTATGGCTGAGGTATAGGGAATGACTTTCATTCTTTCTCTATCTTCTGTCGTGGTCGGGTTTTGAGTCTTACTCAACTTCATACCTTGCAACACAGGCAAGAACTCTTTCTTTGACTGTTCCATTTTGAACTACTTCAAAATCTTGTCAAGGTATGTACTCATAGAAAAAACTTATCAAGCGTCTTGATCTATCTCTATAGATCTTGATGCTCAATATGTAAGCAGCTTTACCGAGGTTTTTCTTTGAAAAAACTCCTTTCAAACACTCCTTTATGCTTTCTAGAAAATTCTACATCATTTCTGATCGACAATATGTCATTCACATATACTTATCAGAAAGGTTGTAGTGCTCCCACTCACTTTCTTGTAAATACAGGATTCACCGCAAGTTTGTATAAAACTATATGCTTTGATCAACTTATCAAAGCGTATATTCCAACTTTGAGATGCTTGCACCAATCCATAGATGGATTGCTGGAGCTTGCATATTTTATTAGCACCTTTAGGATTGACAAAACCTTCTAGTTGCATCATATACAACTCTTCTTTAATAAATCCATTAAAGAACACATTTTTGTTATCCATTTGCCAAATTTCATAAAATGCGGAAATTGCTAACATGATTCGGACAGACTTAAGCATCGCTACAGGTGAGAAAGTCTCATCGTAGTCAACTCCTTGAACTTGTCAAAAACCTTTCGCAACAAGTCAAGCTTTGTAAACAGTAGCATTACCGCCAGGGTCGATCTTCCTCTTGAAGATCCATTTATTTTCGATGGCTTGCCGATCATCGTGCAAGTCAACCAAAGTCCACACTTTGTTCTCATACATGGATCCCATCTCAGATTTCATGGCCTCAAGCCGTTTTTCGGAATTTGGGCTCATCATCGCTTCCTCATAGTTCGTAGGTTCATCATGGTCTAGTATCATGACTTCCAGAACCGGGTTGCCGTACCACTCTTGTGCGGAACGTACTCTGGTTGATCTATGAAGCTCAGCAGTAACTTGATCCGAAGTTTCATGATCACCATCATTAGCTTCCTCACTAATTGGTGTAGGAATCACTGGAACTAGTTTCCGTGATGTACTACTTTCCAATTCAGGAGAAGGTACAATTACCTCATCAAGTTCCACTTTCCTCACACTCACTTCTTTCGAGAGAAACTCCTTCTCTAGAAAGGATCCATTCTTAGCAACGAATATCTTGCCTTAGGATATGTGATAGAAGGCGTACCCAACAGTCTCCTTTGGGTATCCTATGAAGACATATTTCTCCGACTTGGGTTCGAGCTTATCAGGTTGAAGCTTTTTCACATAAGCATCGCAGCCCCAAACTTTAAGAAACAACAACTTTGGTTTCATGCCAAACCACAGCTCATAAGGCGTCGTCTCAACGGATTTAGATGGTGCCCTTATTTAACGTGAATGTAGATGTCTCTAATGCATAACCCCAAAACGATAGTGGTAAATCGGCAAGAGACATCATAGATCGCACCATATCTAATAAAGTACGGTTACGACATTCAAACACACCATTACGCTATGGTGTTCCGGGTGGCGTGAGTTGTGAAAGTATTCCACACTATTTCAAATGAAGACCAAACTCGTAACTCAAATATTCGCCTCCACGATCAGATCATAGAAACTTTATTTTCTTGTTACAATGATTCTCTACTTCACTCTGAAATTCTTTGAACTTTTCAAAATGCTTCAGACTTGTGCTTCATCAAGTAGATATACCCATATCTGCTAAAGTTATTAGTGAAGGTCAGAAAATAACGATACCCGCCGCGAGCTTCAACACTCATTGGTCCACATACATCAGTATGTATGATTTCCAACAAATCAGTTGCTCACTCCATTGTTCCGGAGAACGGAGTTTTAGTCATCTTGCCCATGAGGCATGGTTCACAAGCACCAAGTGATTCATAATCAAGTGATTCAAAAGCCCATCAGCATGGAGTTTCTTCATGCGCTTTACACCAATATGATCTAAACGGCAGTGCCACAAATAAGTTGCACTATCATTATCAACTTTTGCATCTTTTGGCTTCAATATTATGAATATGTGTATTACTACGATCGAGATCCAACAAACTATTTTCATTGGGTGTATGACCATTGAAGGTTTTATTCATGTAAACAGAATAACAATTATTCTATGACTTTAAATGAATAACCGTATTGCAACAAACATGATCAAATCATATTCATGCTCAACGCAAATGCCAAATAACATTTATTTAGGTTCTACACTTATCCCGAAAGTATAGGGAGTGTGCGATGATGATCATATCAATCTTGGAACCACTTCCAACACACATCGTCACTTCACCTTTAACTAGTCTCTGTTCATTCTGCAACTCTCATTTCGATTTACTAATTTTAGCAACTAAACCAGTATCAAATACCCAGGGGTTGCTATGAACACTAGTAAAGTACACATCAATAATCTGTATATCATATATACCTTTGTTCACTTTGCGGTCCTTCTTATCCGCCAAGTATCTAGGGCAGTTCCACTTCCAGTGACTATTTCCTTTGAAGTAGAAGCACTTAGTTTCAGGCTTGAGTTTAGCTTTGGGTTTCTTCACAGGTGTGACAACTTGCTTGTCATTCTTCTTGAAGTTCCCCTTCTATCCCTTTGCCCTTTACTTGAAACAAGTGGTCTTGCTAACCATCAACACTTGATGCTCTTTCTTGATTTCTACCTTCGCCGATTTCAGCATCGCGAAGAGCTCGGGAATTACTTTCGTCATCCCTTGCATATTATAGTTCGTCACGAAGTTCTACTAACTTAGTGATAGTGACTAGAGAACTTTGTCAATTACTATCTTATCTGGAAGATTAACTCTCACTTGATTCAAGCAATTGTAGTACCCAGACAATCTGCGCACATGCTCACTGGTTGAGCTATTCTCCTCCATCTTGTAATCAAAGTACTGTCAGAGGTCTCATACCTCTCGACATGGGCATGAGTATGAAATACTAATTTCAACTCTTCGGACATCTTATATGCTCCGTGGCATTCAAAATGTTTTTGAAGTCCCGGTTCTAAGCCGTAAAGCATGGTGCACTAAACTATTAAGTAGACATCATACCGAGCTTTTGTCAAAACATTCATAACGTCTGCATCTACTCCTGCAATAGGTCTGTCACCTAGCGGTGCATCAAGGACATAATTCTTCTGTGCAGCAATGAGGAAAATCCTCAGATCACGGAACAAGTCCGCATCATTGCTGCTAACATCTTTCAACTTAGTTTTTTCTAGGAACATATAAAAACAAACGGGGAGCTACATCGCGAGCTATTGATCTAAAACATAGATATGCTAATACTACCAGGACTAAGTTCATGATAAATTAAAGTTCAATTAATCATATTACTTAAGAACTCCCACTTAGATAGACATCCCTCTAATCATCTAAGTGATCACGTGATCCATATCAACTAAACCATGTCCGATCATCACATGAGATGGAGTAGTTTTCAATGGTGAACATCTTATGTTGATCATATCTACTATATGATTCACGCTCGACCTTTCGGTCTCTAGTGTTCCGAGGCCATATTTGCATATGCTAGGCTCGTCAAGTTTAACCCGAGTATTCTGCGTGTGCAAAACTGGCTTGCACCCATTGTATGTGAACAAAGAGCTTATCACACCCAATCATCATGTGGTGTCTCGACATGAAGAACTGTCGCAACGGTGCATACTCAGGGAGAACACTTGTACCTTGAAATTTTGTAAGGGATCATCTTATAATGCTACATCCGTACTAAGCAAAATAAGAAGCATAATAAGATAAACATCACATGCAATCAAAAAATGTGACATGATATGGCCATCATCATCTTGTGCTTTTTATCTGTATCTCCAAGGCACCGTCATGATCACCATAGTCACCGGCGGGACACCTTGATCTCCATCGTAGCATCGTTGTCATCTCGCCAACTATTGCTTCCACGACTATCGCTACCACTTAGTGATAAAGTAAAGCAATTACATGGCGATTGTATTTCATGCAATAAAGCGACAACCATATGGCTCCTGCCAGTTGCCGATAACTTTACAAAACATGATCATCTCATACAATAACGTATAACTCATCACGTCTTGACCATATCACATCACAGCATGCCCTGCAAAAACAAGTTAGACGTCCTCTACTTTGTTGTTGCAAGTTTTACATGGCTGCTACGGGCTTAGCAACAACCGTTCTTACCTACGCATACAAAACCACAATGATTTTTCGTCAAGTATGTGCTGATTTTACCTTCACAAGGACCGGGCGTAGCCACCCACTCAATTCAACTAAAGTTGGAGAAACTGACACCCGCCAGCCACCTGTGTGCGAAGCACGTCGGTAGAACCAATCTTGCGTAAGCGTACACGTAATGTCGGTCCGGGCCGCTTCATCCAACAATACCGCCGAATCAAAGTATGACATGTTGGTAAGCAGTATGATTAGTATCGTCCACAACTCACTTGTGCTCTACTCGTGCATATAATCTACGCATAGACCTAGCTCATGATGCCACTGTTGGGGAACATAGTATTTCAAAAATTTCCTACAATCACACAAGATCTAACTAATAGATGCATATCAACGAGAGGGGAGAGTATGTCTACGTACCCTCGTAGACCGAAAGCGGAAGCGTTTATCAATGCAGTTGATGTAGTCGTACACCTTCACGATCCGTCCCGATCTAGTACCGAACGTACGACACCTCCGTGTTCAGCACACGTTCAGCTCGATGACGTCCTCGCCTTCTTGATCCAGCAAGACGGGCGATGTAGTAGATGAGTTCCGGCAGCACGATGGCGTGGTGACGGTTGTTGAAGAAGAACAATCTTTGCAGGGCTTCGCCAAGCACTACAGAAACTAGACGGAGGATAAACTAGAGGGTTGGGGTCGCCGGCACACGGCTTGGTGTATCTTGATGTATCTTGGGTGCTAGCCCTGCCCCTCTATTTATATGCTGAGCCATGGGGTCAAAACTTGGAGCAAAAGCCTCCTCAAAGTCGGTTTTGCCCGAAAGACAAGAGTCCCACTCGGACTCCGGGGCTAGACGCCAGGGTTCCCGACGTCTACCCCCTAGATGCCAGGGTTCCCGGCGTCTACACCCTAGACGCCAGGGTTACTGGCGTCTAGCCTCTGGTCTCCGCAAAACTTTCTTTTGCACTTTCCTAAAGCCTCGTGGGCTTTCCCCTTTGGCCCAAATAAAGTGTTCTCGTACCCAAACATTTCGGGAAACATCCGGAACCCCTTCCGGAGGTCAAACACTATTATCCCATATATCAATCTTTATCTCCGGACCATTCCAGAGTTCCTCGTCATGTCCATGATCACATCCGGGACTCTGAATAACATTCGCTCACCAATATACATAACTCATTAAATACTATATCGTCAACGGACGTTTAAGCATGCAGACCCTATGGGTTCGAGAACTATGTAGACATGACCGAGACATCTCTCCGGTCAATAACCAATAGCGGAACCTGGATGCCCATATTGGTTCCTACATATTCTACAAAGATCTTTATCGGTCGAACCGCATAACAACATACGTTGTTCCCTTTGTCATCGGTATGTTATTTGCCCGAGAATCGATCATCGGTATCACCATACCTAGTTAATCTCGTTACCGGCAAGTCTCTTTACTCGTTCCGTAATACATCATCTTGTGACTAACTCGTTAGTCATTTGCTTGCAAGGCTTATTATGATGTGTATTACCGAGAGGGCCCAGAGATACCTCTCCGACACTCGGAGTGACAAATCATATTCTTGATCTATGCCAACACCACGAACACCTTCGGAGACACCTATAGAGCATCTTTATAATCACCCAGTTACGTTATGACGTTGGATAGCACACAAGGTGTTCCTCCGGTATTCGGGAGTTGCATAATCTCATAGTCATAGGAACATGTATAAGTCATGAAGAAAGCAATAGCAGTAAAGCTAAACGATCATAGTGCTAAGCTAACGGACGGGTCTTGTCCATCACATCATTCTATGAATGATGTGATCCCGTTGATCAAATGACAACTCATGTCTATGGCTAGGAAACATAACCATCTTTGATCAGTGAGCTAGTCTAGTAGATGCATACTAGGGACACTCTGTTTTGTCTATGTATTCACACATGTACTAAGTTTCCGGTTAATACAATTCTAGCATGAATAATAAACATTTATCATGATATAAGGAAATAAATAATAACTTTATTACTGCCTCTAGGGCATATTTCCTTCAAGATCTTCACGAAGTAGGTGATCTCGTTTCCCTTACAAACTCCTTGGTTTAACTCCACAATCTTGTCGGAGGCTCCGAAGTGACACCTAACCAATATAGGAGACACCACTCTCCAAAAGGTAATAAATGGTTTGTTGATGATGAACTCCTTGCTCTTGTGCTTCAAGTGATAGTCTCCCCAACACTCAACTCTCTCTCACAGATTTGGATATGGTGGAAATAAGATTTGAGTGGAAAGCAACTTGGGGAAGGCTAGATATCATGATTCTTGTGGTTGGATTGGAATATCTTGGTCTCAACACATGAGCAAGTTGTACTCTATCAGAAAATGAATAGTGGAAGTGTAGGCACGTTCTGATGGCTATCTCATTGATGGAGAAGGGGTGGAGGGGTATTTATAGCCTCCACACAAAATCTAGTTGTTACACACATTTGACCCAACTCGGTCATACCGAATAAACGAACTCGATCAGACCAAAGCAGTTCAAAATGTGAACGTTAGACATCTCGGTGGGACCAACAATATCAACTCGGTAAAACCAATGCGTTAGGGTTAGGGCAAAACCTCAACTCGGTGAGACAGATCACACAAACTCGGTGAGACCGATTCTGGTAATAGGCTAATAGAGTGTTGGCCAGGCAAACTCGGTGGGACCGATTCGCTCATATCGGTGGGACCGAACGTTACGAAGAATAAACAGAGAGTTTGCAATGCCAACTAGGTGGGACCGATTCGCTCATCTTGGTTAAACCAAAATGTTACGAAGAGGAAACAAAGAGTTTGCATTCCCATCTCGGTGAGACCGAGATCCCTATCGGTGAGACCGAACGGATTAGGGTTTGTGGCAGTGGCTATGTCAAGTGAACTCGGTGGCGCCGGATAGATCAAATCGGTGGGGCCGAGTTTGACTGTTAGGTTTGGGACATATGTGGAAATGAGAAAATGGTTGAGGGGTTTTGAGCACATTACTAAGCACTTGAGCAAGTATATCATTAAGCAACACCTCATCCCCTTTTAATATTATTGGCTTTTCCTATGGACTCAATGTGATCTTGGATCACTAAAATGAAAATGTAGAGTCTTGAGCTTTTGCCAATCTTTGTCCTTAGCTTTTTGAGGGGTCCACATTACTAATCCATGCCATGCCAACCATTGAACTACATGAAATGTTTATCTTGAAAGGATATTAGTTCAATGAGCTATATGTTGTTATTAATATCAAACCACCCGGGGATTAGTTGCACTTTCAATCTCCCCCTTTTTGATAATTGATGACAACATATATATCAAAGCTTCGACAAAAGATAATAACAATGAAATATATCGTCACTTTGAGAAGTATGTGATAAGCAAGAGCTCCCCCTAAATTTTAGCATTATTTAAGATTTGCTTTTGAATGAAAATGCACAATCGATTAGGATCATGGGTTACTCTTGCATGTCACATACATCTTGGCGGAGCGCTCAAAATGATAAGATTTAAGCAATAAGCACCCATCACCAAAATAACAAGTGAATGATCATACACAATCAAATAGGCACACATTAAGCATAGTATTATATGATCAAGCACAAGTAGTATCTCACACACATAAGCAAATTGTAGCAATAACCAAACAACCAAACGAAGTAGCATGCAAAAACCAACAAAGATAAGCAAGACACTCTCTCTCGAAGCCTAATGATCTATACACCCCCCCTTTGGCAACAAGTTACCAAAAAGCTCGAAAATGCATAGTGCTATATGACACTCTAGGCACGATCTCCGGGAGCTGCGGAAGAAGTCTTCTCGCTGGTGGCTCCGGTGTACGTAGATGGCATGGAGATGAGAGGATCTGCAAACACTTTCGATGAAGTCTATGGAACTGTAGGTGTTAATACTGGAGGAACAACTGTGGAAGTGGCTGCAGGAGCTGAAAGTGTAGGCCTGGGCTCATCAACTGGCACACCTGAAGATCTTGGTCCTCTTGGGACTCTCTGAAAAGCATATGTCGTATCTCTATCCTCAACATCTTCCTTGAGATTCTCCACGGTAGTCTGGATCTCTGTGACCTTCACATCTAGATCATAGAACTTAGTCTCAATGATCCTTTCAAGGCTTGCTTGATTCTGAGTCAAGTTGGCCAAACCTCAGAGTGGCCTCAAGTAGATAACTGAGCAGATCTTGTTTGGTATTAGGAGCTCCAGAAGCACTTGCTTGCTTTGCTTGAGCAATCTTCTCTTGGCCTTCAACTGAAGTAGGATGGGATGCATCCATGACAACTTCATTGTCCTCGAAATCTGGCCTAAGAAGTAGATGCCTCTTGTCAAGCAAATATGTCCCTTTCTCCACTTGGAGCTGATAAGCATCTGAATGTGAGGGGCATATCCACAAGACATTTTCTGGTCTCCTGTTGTCCTCTTGATTGTCTCTACAATCAGGCTCATGACCTTGAACTTATCGGGAACATCAAACATACGGAGCAAGTTGATGGAGTGACCTCGGATCATTCTATGATCTCCTGACTTTGGCAACAAAGTGTGCCTCAGTATAGTGTTGATGGTGGTCAGTCCAGACAACAGATGATATATGGAGCCAAACTTGTGAGTCTTCAAATCTTTGTCAGGAATTGGCTTGTACATTGCTACCTCTTGAGCATGCGTTGGTTTTCCCTTGAAGAGGAAAGGGTGATGCAGCAACGTAGCGTAAGTATTTCCCTCAGTTTTTGAGAACCAAGGTATCAATCCAGTAGGAGACTACACGCAAGTTCCTCGTACCTGCACAAACAAATAAGAACCTTGCAACCAACGCGATAAAGGGGTTGTTGCTACTTCTCGAGCTTGCGTTGTATTCCCTCGAAGAGGAAAGGGAGATGCAGCACAATAGCGTAAGTATTTCCCTCAGTTTTTGAGAACCAAGGTATCAATCCAGTGGGAGACCATGTGTGAGTCCCTCGCACCTGCACAAACAAATAAGAACTTCGCAGCCAACGTGATAAGGGGTTGTCAATCCCTTTACGGTCACTTACGAAAGTGAGATCTGATAGAGATGATAGTTTGATATTTTTGTTATTTTTGATTATAAGAATAGAAAGTAAAAGCGGAAAAGTAAAGTAGATTGTAGATTGATAGGTTGAGAATAGACCCGGGGGCCATAGTTTTCTCTAGTGGCTTCTCTCATGATAGCGATATTCTACGGCGAGTAAACAAATTACTATCGAGCAATTGATAGAAAAGCAAATAATTATAAGACTATCTAGGCATGATCATTATATATAGGCATCACGTCCGAGACAAGTAGACCGAAACGATTCTGCATCTACTACTATTACTCCACACATCGACCGCTATCCAGCATGCATCTAGTGTATTAAGCTCATAAGAACAGAGTAACGCCTTAAGCAAGATGACATGATGTAGAGGGATAAACTCAAACTTAGTGATATAAACCCCATCTTTTTATCCTCGATGTCGACAATACAATACGTGCCTTGCTGCCCCTACGGTCACTAGGAAAGGACACTGCAAGATTGAACCCAAAGCCAAGCACTTCTCCCATTGCAAGAACTATAGATCTCGTAGGCCAAACCAAACCAATAATTCGAACAGACTTGCAAGGATATTATAATCATACATAAAGAGTTCATAAAAGAACCAAATATTTCTCACAGATAATCTTGATCATAAACCCACAATTCATCGGATCTCGACAAACACACCGCAAAAAAGAGATTACATTGAATAGATCTCCTCGAAGACACAGGAGAACTTGGTATTGAGATCCAAAGAGAGAGAAGAAGACATCCAGATACTAGCTATGGACCCGAAGGTCTCTGGTAAACTACTCACAACTCATGGTGAGGCGATGATGATGATGTAGAAGCACTTCATGGAAGATCCCCCCTCTGGCGGAGCTCCGGAACAGGCCCCAAGATGGGATCTCACGGGAATAGAAGGTTGCGGCGGTGGAACTAGGGTTTTCTCTGTTATTCTGATAGTTTCGGGGTACGTAGGTATATATAGGAGGAAGGAGGGCACCGGGGGCCAAACATGGGGCCCACGAGGCAGGGGGCGCGCCCTATAGGGGGGGGGGGGCGCCCCCACCCTCGTGGGCGCCACATGTGCCCTACTCCGTGGTTCTCAAGTCTCCCGTGCGTAATTTTCCCCAAAAATATCTCTCCCAAAGGTTTCATTCCGTTTGGACTTCGTTTGACATTCCTTTTCTGTAAAACCCTGAAACAGGCAAAAAACAGCAATCTGGACTCGGCCTTTGGGTTAGTAGGTTAGTCCCAAAAATAGTATGAAAGTGTATAACAAAGCCCATTAAACATCCAAAACATCATAAATAATATCATGGAACAATAAAAAATTATAGATACGTTGGAGACGTATCAAGGATCCCCAAGCTTAATTCCTGCTCGTCCTCGAGTAGGTAAATGATAAAAACGGAATTTTTGATGTGGAATGCTAACCAACATAGTTTTTCAATGTAATTCTCTTAATTGTGACATGAATGTTCAGATCAGAAAGATTCAAGACAAAAGTCTATATTGACATAAGAAATAATAATACTTCAAGTATAGTAACAAAGCAATCATGTCTTCTCAAAATACTATGGCTAAAGAAAGTTATCCCTACAGAATCATATAGTCCGGCTATGCTCCCTCTTCATCACACAAAATATTCATATCATGCACAACCCCGATTTCAGCCAAGCACTTGTTTTCATACTCTATTCTTTCAAACCTTTCAACTTTCACGCAATACATGAGCGTGAGCCATGGACATAGCACTATGTGGAATAGAGAGGTGGTTGTGGAGAAGACAAAAAGGAGGGAGATAGTCTCACATCAACTAGGCGTATCAACGGGCTAAAGAGATGCCCATCAATAGATATCAATGTGAGTGAGTAGGGATTGCCATGCAACGGATGCACTAGAGCTAAATATGTATGAAAGCTCAACAAAAGAAACTAGTAGGTGTGCATCCAACTTGCTTGCTCACAAAGACCTACGGCATTTGAGGAAGCCCATCGTTGGAATATACAAGCCAAGTTCTATAATGAAAATTCCCACTAGTATATGGAAGTGACTAAATGTGAGACTCTCTATCATGAAGAACATGGTGCTACTTTGAAGCACAAGTGTGGAAAAGGATTGTAGCAATTGTCCCTTCTCTCTTTTCTCTCATTTTTTTGGAAAGGCTTTTTTTTACTTAGCCCCTCTCTATACTTTTTTGGGCCATCTCTTTTTTATAGGCCTTTCCTCACATGGGACAATGCTCTAATAATGATGATCATCACACTTATATTGAATTACAACTCGATAATAGAACAAAGTATGACTCTATATGAATGCCTCCGGCGGTGTACCGGGATATGCAATGAATCAAAAGTGACATGTATGACAAATTATGCATGGTGTATTTGCCACAAATACGATGTCAACTACATGATCATGCATGGCAATATGACAATATGAAGCGTGTCATATGAACGGAACGGTGGAAAGTTGCATGGCAATATATCTCGGAATGGCTATGGAAATGCCATGATAGGTAGCTATGGTGGCTGTTTTGAGGAAAATATAAGGTGGTTGTTTTGAGGAAGGGTATATAGTGGGTGTATGGTACCGGCGAAAGTTGCGCGGTACAAGAGAGGCTAGCAATGGTGGAAGGGTGAGAGTGCGTAATATCCATGGACTCAACATTAGTCATAAGAACTCATATACTTATTGCAAAAATTTACGAGTCATCAAAACAAAGCAATCAACGCATGCTCCTAGGGGGGAGGTTGGTAGGAGTCAACCATCACGCGCCCCCGACCTCCACACAAAGGTTGACACTTTACAAATACCTCATGCTCTAACTTCGTCAGATAGCAGTTCACCATACGTGCATGCTACGAGAATCACTAACCTTAACACAAGCATATCTCAATTTCATAATAACTCCACTAGGATGAATTTAATATCACTATCCTCATATCTCAAAAACAATTATCAAGCATCCAACTTCTCATCATATTCAATGCACTTAGTATGAAACTTTTTACTACATTGATATTGGATGTCTATCATGTGAAGACTAGTTTTATAGCCAAAGCACATTACCATGCTGTTTTAATAGACTCTCAAAAGGATATAAGTGAAGCATGAGAGATCAACAATTTCTACAAAATATAATCACCATCGTGCTGTAAAAGATGTAAGTGAAGCACTAGAGCAAAAACTATTCAACTCAAAAGATATAAGTGAAGCACATAGAGTGTTCTATCAATTCCTAGGCCATATTTAACTCTCTCAAATAGGTGTGTCAAGCAAGGATAACTGTGGAAAACTAACAAGCAAAGACTCAAATTATACAAGACGCTCCAAGTAAAACACATATCATGTGGTGAATAAAAATATAGCTCCGAGTATAGTTACCGATGGATGAAGACGAAAGAGGGGATGCCTTCCCGGGGCATCCCCAAGCTTAGGCTTTTGGTTGTCCTTGAATTTTACCTTGGGGTGCCATGGGCATCCCCAAGCTTAGGCTCTTGCCACTCTTTGTTCCATAGTCCATCAAAGCAATACTCAAAACTTGAAAACTTCACAACACAAAACTTAGACAAAAATCTCGTGAGCTCCGTTAGTATAAGAAAACAAACCACTACTCAAATTTAGTGCAATGAACTCATTATTTGTTTATATTGGTGTTAAACCTACTATATTCCAACTTCTCTATGATTCATACTTCCCAATATTACTCATAGATGCATCGAAATAAGCAAACAACACACGAAAAACGGAATCTGTCAAAAACAAAACAGTTTGTAGTAATCTGCAGGTTTCGCATACTTCTGTAACTCCAAAAAAATTGAAATAAATTGGTAAACGTGAGGAATTTGTCTATTAATCATCTGCAAGAAGAATCAACTAAATATCAAACTCGAGTAAAATCTGGTGACCATTCTAGCGAGCGCTAACGATTCTGTTTTTCACAACATGATCATATAAACTTCACACAAGTCTTCCCAAAGGTTCTACTTGGCACAAACACTAATTAAAACACAAAACCACATCTAAACAGAATCTAGATGCAATATTTATTCCTAAACAGAATCAAAAAAATAAAATATAAAATTGGGTTGCCTCCCAACAAGCGCTATCATTTTACGCCCCTAGCTAGGCACGATACATGGATAGATCTAGGTATTGCCAACTTTGGAACGCAATCCATAAGTGGCTCTCATAATATATTCATATGGTAATTTGATTTTATATATAGGAAAGTATTCCATGCCTTTCCTTAATGGAAATTGGAATCTAATATTTCCTTCCTTCATATCAATAATTGCACCAATCGTTCTACGGAAAGGTCTACCAAGAATAATAGGACATGAAGGATTGCAATCTATATCAAGAACAATGAAATCCACGGGCACATAATTCCAATTGGAAACAATAAGAATATCATTAATCCTTCCCATAGGTTTCTTAATAGTGGAATCCGCAAGATGCAAATTTAAAGAACAACCATCAAGCTCATGGAACCCTAGCAAATCACACAAAGTTTTTGGGATAGTGCAGACACTTGCACCCAAATCACACAAAGCATAACATTCATGATCTTTAATTTTTATTTTGATAGTAGGTTCCCACTCATCATAAAGCTTTGTCGGGATAGAAACTTCTAACTCAAGTTTTTCTTCATAAGATTGCATCAAAGCATCAACTATGTGTTTAGTAAAAGCTTTATTTTGACTATAAGCATGCAGAGAGTTTAGTACGGATTGCAACAAGGAAATACAATCAATCAAAGAGAAATTATCATAATTTAATCCCTTGAAATCCAAAGTAGTGGGTTCATCACTATGCAAAGTTTTAATCTCTTCACTCCCACCGTTAACAATTTTAGCATCAAGATCTAAAAACTCCGAATCATTGGGACAACTTAAAGTAGAATCATCTCCAATCCTATCTTCATCAAGATTTATACTAGAAAACAAGGATCTAATTGGAGACACATCAATAACTTTTAGATCTTCATCTTTATTTTCATGATATCTAGAAGAACACGCTTTTATATAATTCTCTCTTTTAACACGCATCCTAGCGGTTCTTTCTTTGCGCTCATTAATGGAAATTCTCATGGCTTTGAGAGACTCATTGATATCATGCTTAGGTGGGATAGATCTAAATTTCAAAGAATCAACATCAAGAGTGATTCTATCCATACTTCTAGCCAATTCATCAATCTTAAGCAATTTTTTTTCAAGCATAGCATTGAAATTCTTTTGTGAAATCATAAACTCCTTAACACTAGTTTCAAATTCAGAAGGCATCTTTCCATAAGTGTTGTTGTAGGAATTACCATAATTATTAGAGGAATTACTAGGAAAAGGCCTAGGATTAAAGTTCCCTCTATAAGCATTGTTACCAAAATTATTCCTACCAACAAAATTCACATCCAAAGATTCATTGTTATTTTCAATCAAAGTGGACACAGGCATATCATTTGGATCAGAAGAAGCACTCTTAGCAGCAAATAATTTCATAAGTTCATCCATCTTTCCACTCAAAACACTAATTTCTTCAATAGCATGCACTTTTTTACTAGTAGATCTTTCGGTGTGCCATTGAGAATAATGAACCATAATATTATCTAGGAGTTTGGTAGCTTCTCCTAAGATAGTTTCCATGAAAGTGCCTCCTGCTCCCGAATCTAAAAGATTTCTAGAAGCAAAATTCAAGCCAACATAAAAGTTGAATAATCATCCATAAGTTCAAACCATGTGTAGGGCAATTACGTATCATTAATTTCATTCTCTCCCAAGCTTGTGGAACATGCTCATGATCTAGATGCTTAAAATTCATAATATCCTTACTAAGAGAGATGATCTTAGCACGAGGGAAATACTTAGAGATAAAAGCATCTTTGCACTTATTCCACGAATCAATACTATTTCTAGGCAAAGAGGAAAACCAAGTTTTAGCCCGATCTCTAAGTGAAAACGGAAATAACTTCAATTTAACAATATCATTACCCGTATCCCTTTTCTTTTGCATATCACACAAATCAACAAAGTGGTTTAGATGGGTAGTAACATCTTCACTAGGAAGGCCGGAAAATTGATCTTTCATGACAAGATTCAACAGAGCAGCATTGATCTCACAAGATTCAGCACCCATAACAGGAGCAATCGGAGTGCTGATAAAATCATTATTGTTGGTATTGGAGAAGTCACACAATTTGGTATTATTCTGAGCCATAGTGACAAGCAAGCAATCCAACACACACAAGCAAACAAGAAGCAAGCGAACGATAAACACACGACAGAAGAAGGACAAATAAAACGGCAAGGGTGAAATGGGGGAGAGGAAAACGAGAGGCAAATAAATGTAATGCAAAGGATAAGGGTTTGTGATAGGTACTTGGTATATGACTTTTGCGTAAGCCTCCCCGGCAACGGCGCCAGAAATTCTTCTTGCTACTTTTCGAGCTTGCGTTGCATTCCCTCGAAGAGGAAAGGGAGATGCAGCACAGTAGCGTAAGTATTTCCCTCAGTTTTTGAGAACCAAGGTATCAATCCAGTAGGAGACCACACGCGAGTCCCTCGCACCTGCACAAACAAATAAGAACTTCGCAGCCAACGCGATAAGGGGTTGTTAATCCCTTTATGGTCACTTACGAAAGTGAGATCTGATAGAGATGATAGTTTGATATTTTTGGTATGTTTGATTATAAGAACATAAAGTAAAAGCGGAAAAGTAAAGTAGATTGTAGATTGCTACCTCTTGAGCTTGCGTTGTATTCCCTCGAAGAGGAAAGGGAGATGCAGCACAGTAGCGTAAGTATTTCCCTCAGTTTTTGAGAACCAAGGTATCAATCCAGTAGGAGACCACACGCCAGTCCCTCGCACCTGCACAAACAAATAAGAACTTCGCAGCCAACGCGATAAGGGGTTGTCAATCCCTTTACGGTCACTTACGAGAGTGAGATCTGATAGAGATGATAATTATATTTTTGGTATAGAAACAGAAAGTAAAGAAAGCAAATAAACAATGGCGGCAGAAATTAACGGGAAAGTAATATGATAAAGATAGACCCGGGGGCCATAGTTTTCTCTAGTTTCTTCTCTCATGATAGCGATATTCTACGGCGGGTAAACAAATTAGTGTCGAGCAATTGATATAAAAGCGAATAATTATGAGACTATCTAGGCACGATCATTGTATATTCACGTCCGAGACAAGTAGACCGACTCCTGCCTGCATCTACTACTATTACTCCACACATCGACCGCTATCCAGCATGCATCTAGTGTATTGAGTTCATACGAACAGAGTAATGCCTTAAGCAAGATGACATGATGTAGAGGGATAAACTCAAGCAATATGATGAAAACCCCATCTTTTTATCCTCAATGGAAACAATACAATACGTGCCTTGCTGCCCCTACTATCACATGGAAAGGACACTGCAAGATTGAACCCAAAGCCAAGCACTTCTCCCATTGCAAGAACTATAGATCTAGTAGGCCAAACCAAACCAATAATCCGAAGAGACTTGCAAGGATATCATGAGCACACATAAAAAGTTCAGAGAAGAACCAAATATCTTTCATAGATAATCTTGATCATAAACTCACAATTCATCGGATCTCGACAAACACACCGCAAAAAGAGATTACATCGAATAGATCTCCTCGAAGACCGAGGAGAACTTTGTATTGAGATCCAGAGAGAGAGAGAAGAAGCCATCTAGATACTAGCTATGGACCCGAAGGTCTGAGGTAAACTACTCACAACTCATGGTGAGGGTGATGATGATGTTGATGAAGGCCTTCGTGATGGATCCCTCTCCCGGAACAGGCTCCAAGATTGGATCTCCACGGGAACAGCACCTACGGCGGTGGAATTAGGGTTTTTTGTGTGTGTTCGGAGTTTCTGGGGTACGTAGGTACATATAGGAAGAAGAGGGGCACCAGGGGCCACAGGGGCTGCCCCCGAGGCAGGGGGCGCGCCCTGGGAAAGGGGGCGTGCCCCCCACCCTCGAGGGTGGGTCTCGTGTCCTCTGGCTTGGCCCCGAAGTCTTTCGTGCGTAATTTCCTCCAACAATATCTCCTGCAAAGGTTTTATTCCGTTTGGACTCTGTTTGATATTCCTTTTCTGCAAAACCCTGAAATAGGCAAAAAACAACAATCTGGACTGGGCCTTTGGGTTAGTAGGTTAGTCCCAAAAATGATATAAAAGTGAATGATAAAGCCCATTAAACATCCAAGACTTCATAAATAATAGCATGGAACAATCAAAATTTATAGATACGTTGGAGACGTATCAAGCATCCCCAATCTTAATTCGTGCTCGTCCTCGAGTAGGTAAATGATAAAGAAAGAATTTTTGATGTGTAATGCTAACCAATATAGTTTTTCTATGTAATTCTATTAATTGTGGCATGAATGTTCAGATCTGAAAGATTCAATATAAAAGTCTATATTGACATAAGAAATAATAATACTTCAAGCAATACTAACAAAGCAATCACGTCTTCTCAAAATACTATGGCTAAAGAAAGTTATCCCTACAAAATCATATAGTGTTGGCTATGCTCCCTTATTATCACACTAAATATTCATATCATGCACAACCCCGATTTCAGCCAAGCATTTGTTTTCATGCTCTATCTTTTCAAACCTTTCTACTTTCACGCAATACATGAGCGTGAGCCATGGATATAGCACTATAGGTGGAATAGAGGTGGTTGTGGAGAAGACAAAAAGAAGGGAGATAGTCTCACATCGACTAGGCATATCAACGGGCTATGGAGATGCCCATCAATAGATATCTATGTGAGTGTGTAGGGATTGCCATGCAACGGATGCACTAGAGCTAAATAAGAATGAAAGCTCAACAAAGAAGCTAGTGGGTGTGCATCCAACTTGCTTGCTCACAAAGACCTAGGGCATTTGAGGAAGCCCATCGTTGGAATATACAAGCCAAGTTCTATAACGAAAATTCCCACTAGTATATGAAAGTGACTAAGCATGAGACTCTCTACAATGAAGAACATGGTGCTACTTTGAAGCACAACTATGGAAAAAGATAGTAGCAATTGTCCCTTTTTTTTCTTTTTCTTTTTTTCCTTTTTTTTGGGCCTTTCCTTTTTTTCTTTGGCCTTTTTTTTGCGGAGGGGCTTTATAGATTCAGCCTTTCCTCCCATGGGACAATGCTCTAAAAATGATGATCATCACACTTTCATTACAACACAATATTACAACTCGATACTACAACAACAAAGTATGAATTTATATGAATGCCTCCAGCGGTGTACCGGTATGTGCAATGAAACAAGAGTGATATGTATAAAAATTATGCATGGTGGCCTTGCCACAAATACGATGTCGACTACATGATCATGCATGGCAATATGACAATATGATGCGTGTTATATAAACGGAACGGTGGAAAGTTGCATGGCCATATATCTTGGAATGGCTATGGAAATGCCATGATAGGTAGGTATGGTGGCTGTTTTGAGGAACAATATGGTGGCTGTTTTGAGGAAGGATATATAGTGGGTTTATGGCACCGGCGAAAGTTGCACGGTACAAGAGAGGCTAGCAATGGTGGAAGGGTGAGAGTGCGTATAATCCATGGACTCAACATTAGTCATAAGAACTCATATACTTATTGCAAAAATCTACGAGTTATCGAAATAAAGCAATCAACGCATGCCCCTAAGGGGGAGGTTGGTAGGAGTTAACCATCGCGCGCCTCGACCTCCACACAAAGGTTGGCACTCTACAAATACCTCATGTTTTTACTTAGTCACACAACGGTTCACCATACGTGCATCCTACGGGAATCACTAATCTTAACACAAGTATTTCTCAAATTCATAATTACTCCACTAGCATGACTCTAATATCACTATCCTCATGTCTCAAAACAATTATCAAGCATCCAACATCTCTTTCTATTCAATGCACTTGATGTGATTTTTTTTACTACATTAACATTGGATGTTTATCATGTGAAGACTAGTTTCTTTAGCCTAAACACTTTACCATGCTGTTTTAATAGACTCTCAAATAGATCTAAGTGAAGCATGAGATTTCAACAATTTCTACAAAATATTACCACCACCATGCTCTAAAAGATATAAGTGAAACACTAGAGCAAAAACTATTCAACTCAAAAGATATAAGTGAAGCACATAGAGTGTTCTAATAATTTCTAGGACATATTTAACTCTCTCAAATATGTGTGTCCAGCAAGGATGATTGTGACAAACTAACAAGCAAAGACTCAAATTATACAAGACGCTCCAAGCAAAACACATAGCATGTTGCGAATAAAAATATAACTCCAAGTATAGTTACCGATGGATGAAGACGAAAGAGGGGATGCCTTCCCGGGGCATCCCCAAGCTTAGGCTTTTGATTATCTTGAATTTACTTGGGGTGCCATGGGAATCCCCAAGCTTAGGCCTTTGCTACTCCTTGTTCCATAGTCCATCAAAGAAATACTCAAAACTTGAAAACTTCACAACACAAAACTTAGACAAAGATTCTCGTGAGCTCCGTTAGTAAGAGAAAGCAAACCACCACTCAAAGGTACAACAAGGAATTCATACTTTGTTTATATTGGTGTTAAACCTACTGTACTCCAAGTTTTCTATGATTTATATCCTCAAATATTACTCATAGATGCATCGGAATAAGCAAACAACACACGAAAAACAGAATCTTTCAAAAACAGAACAGTCTGTAGTAATCTGCTGGGTTCGCCTACTTCTGGAACTCCAAAATATTCAAACTAAATTGGTAAATTTGTGCAATTTGCCTACCAATCAGCAGCAAAAATAATTAACTAAAAATCACGCACCAGTAAAATCTGAAGACTACTTTAGCGAGCGCTAACGATTCTGTTTTTCACAGCAAGTTCAAATAAACGTCACACAAGTCTTACCAAAGGTTCTACTTGGCACAAACACAAAACAAAACATGAAACCACATCTAATGAGAGACTAGATGCAATATTTATTCGCTAACAGCAACAAAAGCAAAAAACATAAAATTGGATTGCCTCCCAACAAGCGCAATTGTTTTACGCCCCTAGCTAGGCACGATACAAGATATATCTAGGTATTGCCATCTTTGGAAGGCAATCCATAAGTGGCTCTCATGATAGATTCATATGGTAATTTGATTTCTTTCTAGGAAAATGTTCCATGCCTTTCCTTAACGGAAATTGGAATATAATATTTCCTTCCTTCATATCAATAATTGCACCAATCGTTTTAAGGAAAGGTCTACCAAGAATAATAGGACATGAAGGATTGCAATCTACATCAAGAACAATGAAATCTACGGGCACATAATTCCTATTGGCAACAATAAGAACATCATTAATTCTTCCCATAGGTTTCTTAATAGTGGAATCCGCAAGATGCAAATTTAAAGAACAATCATCAAACTCATGGAATCCTCGCAAATCACACAAAGCATAGCATTCATGATCTTTTATTTTTATTTTGATAGTAGGTTCCCATTCATCATAAAGCTTTCTAGGTATAGAAACTTCCAACTCAAGTTTTTCTTCATCAGATTGCATCAAAGCATCAACTATATGTTTAGTGAAAGCTTTATTTTGACTATAAGCATGCGGAGAATTTAGCACGGATTGCATCAAGGAAATACAATCAATCAAAGAGCAATTATCATAATTGAATCCCTTGAAATCCAAAGTAGTGGGTTCATCACTATGCAAAGTTTTAATCTCTTCAATCCCACTTTTAGCAATTTTAGCATCAAGATCTAAAAACTCCGAATTACTAGTACACCTTAAAGCAAAATCATCTCCAATCCTATTCTCATCAAGATTAATACTAGAAAACAAGGATCGAATAGGAGACACATCAGTAACTTTCAGATCTTCATCTTTATTTTCACGATAACTAGAACACGATCTAATATAATCTTCTCTTTTAGCACGCATTCTAGCGGTTCTTTCTTTGCATTCATCAATGGAAATTCTCATGGCTTTGAGAGACTCATTGATATCATGCTTAGGTGGGATAGATCTAAGTTTCAAAGAAACAACATCAAGAGTAATTCTGTCCACACTTCTAGCCAATTCATCAATCTTAAGCAATTTCTCTTCAAGCATAGCATTGAAATTCTTTTGTGAGATCATAAACTCCTTAACACTAGTTTCAAATTCAGAAGGCATCTTTCCATAAGAGTTGTTGTAGCAATTACCAAAATTATTAGAGGAATTACTAGAAAAAGGCCTAGGATTAAAATTACCTCTATAAGCATTGTTACTAAAATTATTCCTACCAACAAAATTCATATCCAAAGATTCATTGTTATTCTCAATCAAAGTGGACAAAGGCATATCATTAGGATCAGAAGAAGCACTCTTAGCAGCAAAGAATTTCATAAGTTCATCCATGTTCCCACTCAAAACACTAATTTATTGGATAGCATGCACTTTCTTACTAGTAGATCTTTCGGTGTGCCATTGAGAATAATTAACCATAATATTATCTAGGAGTTTGGTAGCTTCTCCTAAGGTAGTTTCCATGAAAGTGCCTCCAGCGGTCGAATCTAAAAGATTTCTAGAAGAAAAATTCAAGCCAGCATAAAAGTTCTGAATAATCATCCACAGATTCAAACCATGTGTAGGGCAATTACGTATCATTAATTTCATTCTCTCCCAAGCTTGTGCAACATGCTCATGATCTAATTGCTTAAAATTCATAATATCGTTTCTAAGGTAGATGATCTTAGCAGGAGGGAAATACTTAGAGATAAAAGCATCTTTGCACTTATTCCACGAATCAATATTATTTCTAGGCAAAGAGGAAAACCAAGTTTTACCACGATCTCTAAGTGAAAACGGAAATAACTTCAATTGAACAATATCGTTATCCGTATCCCTTTTCTTTTGCATATCACACAAATCAACAAAGTTGTTTAGATGGGTAGCGGCATCTTCACTAGGAAGGCCGGAGAATTGATCTTTCATGACAAGATTCAACAAAGCAGCATCGATCTAACAAGATTCATCATCGGTAATAGGAGCAATCGGTGTGCTAATAAAATCATTGTTGTTGGTATTGGAGAAGTCACACAATTTGGTATTGTTCTGAGCCATAATGACAAGCAAGCAATCCAACACACACAAGCAAACAAGAAGCAAGCGAGCGAGAAATACACGGCGGAAGAAGGGCTAATAAAACGGCAAAGGTGAAGTGGGGGAGAGGAAAACGACAGGCAAAAAAATGCAATGCGAAGGATAAGGGTTTGTGATAGGTACTTGGTATATGACTTTTGCGTAAGCCTCCCCGGCAACGGCGCCAAAAATTCTTCTTGCCACCTCTTGAGCTTTCGTTGTATTCCCTCGAATAGGAAAGGGAGATGCAACACAGTAGCGTAAGTATTTCCCTCAGTTTTTGAGAACCAAGGTATCAATCGAGTAGGAGACCAAGCGCCAGTCACTTGCACTTGCACAAACAAATAAGAACTTCGCAGCCAACACGATAAGTGGTTGTCAATCCCTTTACGGTCACTTACGAGAGTGAGATCTGATAGAGATGATAATTATATTTTTGGTATTTTTGGTATAGAAACAGAAAGTAAAGAAAACAAATAAACAACGGTGGCAGAAATTAACGGGAAAGTAATATGATAAAGATAGACCCGGGGGCCATAGTTTTCTCTAGTGGCTTCTCTCATGATAGCGACATTCTATAGCGGGTAAACAAATTACTGTCGAGCAATTGATAGAAAAGCGAATAATTATGAGACTATCTAGGCATGATCATTGTATATAGGCATCACGTCCGAGACAAGTAGACCGACTCCTGCCTGCATCTACTACTATTACTCCACACATCGACCGCTATCCAACATGCATCTGGTGTATTGACTTCATACGAACATAGTAACCCCTTAAGCAAGATGACATGATGTAAAGGGATAAACTCAAGCAATATGATGAAAACCCCATCTTTTTATCCTCGATGGCAACAATATAATACGTTCCTTGCTGCCCCTACTGTCACCGGGAAAGGACACCGCAAGATTGAACCCAAAGCCAAGCACTTCTCCCATTGCAAGAACTATAGATCTAGTAGGCCAAACCAAACCAATAATTCGAAGAGACTTGCAAGGATATTATGAGCACACATAAAAAGTTCAGAGAAGACTTTCATAGATAATCTTGATCATAAACTCACAATTCATCGGATCTCGACATACACAACGCAAAAAGAGATTACATCGAATAGATCTCCTCGAACACCGAGGAGAACATTGAATTGAGAGTCGGAGAGAAAGAAGAAGCCATCTAGATACTAGCTATGGACCCGAAGGTCTGAGGTAAAATACTCACAACTCATGGTGAGGGCGATGATGATGATGATGAAGGCCTCCATGATGGATCCCCCTCCAGGAACATGCTCCAAGATGGGATCTCCACGGGAACAAGAGCTATGGCGGTGGAATTAGGGTTTTCTGTCTGTGTTTGGAGTTTCTCGGGTTCGTAGGTATATATAGGAAAAAGAGGGGCACCAGGGGCCACAAGGGCTGCCCTCGAGGCAGGGGGCGCGCCCTGGGAAGGGGGGGGCACGCCCCCACCCTCGAGGGCGGGTCCCCTGTCCTCTGGCTTGGCCCCGAAGTCTTTCGTGCGTGATTTCCTCCAAAAATATCTCCTGCGAAGGTTTTATTCCATTTGGACTCCATTTGATATTCCTTTTCTGCAAAACCCTGAAATAGGCAAAAAACAACAATCTGGACTGGGCCTTTGGGTTAGTAGGTTAGTCCCAAAAATGATATAAAAGTGAATGATAAAGCCCATTAAACATCCAAGACTTCATAAATAATAGCATGGAACAATCAAAAAATTATAGATACGTTGGAGACGTATCATAGATTGATATGTTGAGAATAGACCCGGGGGCCATAGTTTTCTCTAGTGGCTTCTCTCATGATAGCGATATTCTACGGCGGGAAACAAATTACTGTCGAGCAATTGATAGAAAAGCGAATAATTATGAGACTATCTAGGCATGATCATTATATATAGGCATCACGTCCGAGACAAGTAGACCGGAACGATTTTGCATCTACTACTATTACTCCACACATCGACCGCTATCCAGCAGGCATCTAGTGTATTATGCTCATAAGAACAGAGTAACGCCTTAAGCAAGATGACATGATGTAGAGGGATAAACTCAAACTTAGTGATATAAACCCCATCTTTTTATCCTCGATGGCAACAATAAAATACGTGCCTTGCTGCCCCTAGTGTCACTGGGAAAGGACACCGCAAGATTGAACCCAAAGCCAAGCACTTCTCCCATTGCAAGAACTATAGATCTAGTAGGCCAAACCAAACCAATAATTCGAAGAGACTTGCAAGGATGTTAGGAGCACACATAAAAAGTTCAGAGAAGAACCAAATATCTTTCATAGATAACCTTGATCATAAACTCACAATTCATCGGATCTCGACAAACACACCGCAAAAAAGAGATTACATCGAATAGATCTCCTCGAAGACCGAGGAGAACTTGGTATTGAGATCCAAAGAGAGAGAAGAAGCCATCTAGATACTAGCTATGAACCCGAAGGTCTGTGGCGAACTACTCACAACTCATGGTGAGGCGATGATGATGATGTAGAAGCACTCCGTGGAAGATCCCCCCTCCGGCGGAGCTCCGAAACAGGCCCCAAGATGGGATCTCATGCGAACAGAAGGTTGCGACAGTGGGACTAGGGTTTTCTCTGTTGATCTGATAGTTTCGGGGTACGCAGGGTATATATAGGAGGAAGGAGGGCACCGGGGGCCAAACGTGGGGCCCACGAGGCTGGGGGCGCGCCCTATAGGGGGGCGCCCCCCACCCTCGTGGGTGCCACGTGTGCCCTACTCCGTGGTTCTCAAGTCTCCCATGCGTAATTTTCTCCAAAAATATCTCTCCCGAAGGTTCATTCCGTTTGGACTGCGTTTGATATTCCTTTTGTGTAAAACCCTGAAACAGGCAAAAAATAGCAATCTAGACTGGGCCTTTGGGTTAGTAGGTTAGTCCCAAAAATAGTATGAAAGTGTATAACAAAGCCCATTAAACATCCAAAACATCATAAATAATAGCAGGGAACAATCAAAAATTATAGATACGTTGGAGATGTATCAGTTTCCAATCCCTTCTCGACCACTTGCAAAAGTGAGATCTGATAGAGATAATAAGATAATATTTTTGGTATTTTCATTTTATAGATTGAAAAGTAAAGATTGCAAAACAAAAGATAACTAGTAGATGAAAGATTATTATGATGGAAGATAGACCCCGGGGGCATAGGTTTCACTAGTGGCTTCTCTCAAGATAGCAGATTCTTATGGTGGGTGAACAAATTACTGTCGAGCAATTGGTAGAAAATCGCATACTTATGAGAATATCTAGGCATGATCATGTATATAGGCATCACGTCCATGACAAGTAGACCGAAACGATTCTGCATCTACTACTATTACTCCACACATCGACCGCTATCCAACGTGCATCTAGAGTATTAAGTTCATAAGAATAGAGTAACGCCTTAAGCAAGATGACACGATGTAGAGGGATAAAATCATACAATATGATATAAACTCTTTTTTTTATCCTCGATGGCAACAATACAATACGTCCCTTGCTGCCCCTGTTGTCACTGGGAAAGGACACCGCAAGATTGAACCCAAAGCTAAGCACTTCTCCCGTTGCAAGAAAGATCAACCTAGTAGGCTAAACCAAACTAATAATTCGAAGAGACTTGCAAACATATCTTAATCATGCATATAAGAATTCAGACAAGAACCAAATATTGTTCATAGATAATCTTGATCATAAACTCACAATTCATCGGACCTCGACAAACACACGGCAAAAAGTATTACATCAGATAGATCTCCAAGAAGATCGAGGAGAACTTTGTATTAAGATCCAAAGAGAGAGAATAAGCCATCTAGCTAATATCTATGGACCCGAAGGTCTCTGGTAAACTACTCACAACTCATCGAAGAGGCTATGGTGTTGATGTAGAAGCCCTCCGTGATCAATTCCTCCTCCGGTGGAGCTCCGGAACATGCCCCAAGATGGGATCTCACGGGTACAGAAGGTTGCGGCGGTGGAATTAGGGTTTCGTGGTGCTCTTGAATGTTTCCAGGGTATATGGGTATATATAGGAGGAAGAGGCATGTCGGTGGAGTTACGGGGGGCCCACGAGGGTGGGGGCACGCCTACCCCCTGGGTGTGCCCCCTGCCTTGTGGCCACCTCGTGGCTTCCCTAGCATGTACTCCAAGTCTTCTGGGTTGCATTTGTTCCAAAAACGATCCTCCCGAAGGTTTCATTCCATTTGAACTTCGTTTGATATTCCTTTTCTGCGAAACACTGAAATAGGCAAAAAACAACAATTTGCACTGGGCCTTGGGTTAGTAGGTTAGTCCCAAAAATAATATAAAAGTGTATAATAAAGCCTATTAAACATCCAAAACAGATAATATAATAGCATGGAACAATAGAAAATTATAGATACATTGGAGACGTATCAAGCATCCCCAAGCTTAATTCCTGCTCTTCCTTGAGTAGGTAAATGATAAAAACAGAATTTTTGATGTGGAATGCTACCTAACACAATTCTCAATGTAATTTCCTTTATTGTGGCATGAATGTTCAGATCCAAAAGATTCAAGACAAAAGTTTAATATTGACATAAAAATAATAATACTTCAAGCATACTAACAAAGAAATTATGTCTTCTCAAAATAACATGGCCAAAGAAAGTTGTCCCTGCAAACTCATATAGTCTGGCTATGCTCTATCTTCATCACACAAAATATTTAAATCATGCACAACCCCGGTTTTAGCCAAGCAATTGTTTCATACTCCAATTTTTCAAACTTTTCAACTTCCACGCAATACATGAGCGTGAGCCATGGATATAACACTATAGGTGGAATAGAGTGGTGGTTGTGGAGAAGACAAAAAGGAGGAATATAGTCTCACATAAACTAGGCATATCAATGGGCTATGGAGATGCCCATCAATAGATATCAATGTGAGTGAGTAGGGATTGCCATGCAACGGATGCACTAGAGCTATAAGTGTATGAAAGCTCAACAAAAGAAACTAAGTGGGTGTGCATCCAACTTGCTTACTCACGAAGACCTAGGGCATTTTGAGGAAGCCCATCATAGGAATATACAAGCCAAGTTCTATAATGAAAATTCCCACTAGTATATGAAAGTGACAACATAGGAGACTGTCTATCATGAAGATCATGGTGCTACTTTGAAGCACAAGTGTGGAAAAAGGATAGTAGCATTGCCCCTTCTCACTTTTTCTCTCATCATTTTTCTCTCATCATTTTTCTCTCTTTTTTTCTTTCTCTTGGGCCATTTCCTTTTTTCTTCCTTTTTATGGCCTCTTTTTTCTTTTTCTTTTCTTCGTCCGGAGTTTCATCCCGACTTGTGGGGGAATCATAGTCTCAATCATCCTTTCCTCACTGGGACAATGCTCTAATAATGAAGATCATCACACTTCTATTTACTTACAACTCAAAGATTACAACTCAAAGCTAGAGCAAAATATGACTCTATGTGAAGGCCTCTGGTGGTGTACCGGGATGTGCAATGAATCAAGAGTGACATGTATGAAAAATTATGCATGGTGGCTTTGCCACAAATAAGATGTCAACTACATGATCATGCAAGGCAATATGACAATGATGAAGCGTGTCATAATAAATGGAAAGGTGGAAAGTTGCATGGCAATATATCTCGGAATGGCTATGGAAATGCCATAATAGGTAGGTATGGTGGCTGTTTTGAGGAAGGTATATGGTGGGTGTATGGTATCGGCGAAAGTTGCACGGTACTAGAGAGGCTAGCAATGGTGGAAGGGTGAGAGTGCGTATAATCCATGGACTCAACATTAGTCATAAAGAACTCATATACTTATTGCAAAAATCTACAAGTCATCAAAACAAAGTACTAAACGCATGCTCCTAGGGGAAGGGTTGGTAGGAGTTAACCATCGCGCGATCCCGACCTCCACACAGAGGATGACAATCAATAAATAAATCATGCTCCAACTTCATCACATAACGGTTCACCATACGTGCATGCTACGGGAATCACAAACTTTAACACAAGTATTTCTCGAATTCAGAATGACTCCACTAGCATGACTCTAATATCATCATCCTCATATCTCAACACAATCATCAAGTATCAAACTTCTCATAATATTCAATGCACTTTATATGAAAGTTTTTATTATACCTATCTTGGATGCCTATCATATTGTTGGGGAACGCAGTATTTAAAAAAATTCCCTATGATCACGCAAAATCTATCTACTAGATGCATAGCAACGAGAGGGGAGAGTGTGTCTACGTACCCTCGTAGACCGAAAGCAGAAGCGTCTAGTGGCGCAGTTGATGTAGTCGAACGTCTTCGCGATCCAACCGGTCCAAGCACCGAACGTACGACACCTCCGTTTCAGCACACGTTGAGCTCGATGACGTCCCACGAGCTCTTGATCCAGTTAAGCTTCACGGGATAGTTTCGTCAGCACGACGGCATGGTGACGGTAATGATGAAGCTACCGGCGCAGGTCTTCGCCTAAGCACTGCAACGGTATGACCGAGGTGTGTTTCTGTGGAGGGGGGCACCGCACACGGCTAAAACGATGTTGCATGTGTGTATTTGGGTGCCCCCTGCCCCTTATATAAAGGAGCAAGGGGGAGGTGCGGCCGGCCCAAGGGGCGCACCATAGGAGTAGGATTCCTACTCCTAGTAGGAATATGAATGCCCTTTCCTAGTCCTACTAGGAGTAGGAAAGGAAGGGGGAGAGGAGAAGGAAGGAGAGGGGTGCCTCCCCCCTCTTCTAGTACAACTAGGATCCCTAAGGGGGGGGGGCGCGGCCAGCCCTATGGGCTGCCTCTCTCTTTCCCTCATTTACCTAGTATGGCCCATACTCCCTCGGGGGGGGGGGGGTTCCGGTAACCCCCTCCGGCACTCTGGTTTTATCCGATAACACCCGGAACACTTCCAGTGTCCGAATATAGTCGTCCAATATATTAATCTTTATGTCTCAGACATTCTGAGACTCCTCGTAATGTTCGTGATCTCATCCGGAAATCCGAACTACCTTCGGTACATCAACACTCATAAACTCATAATACTGATCGTCATCGGATGTTAAGCGTGCGGACCCTACGGGTTCGATAACTATGTAGACATGACCGAGACTCATCTCCGGTCAATAACCAATAGCGGAACCTCAATGCTCATATTGGCTCCTACATATTCTACGAAGATCTTTATCACTCAAACCGCATAACAACATACATTATTCCCTTTGTCATCGGTATGTTACTTGCCCGAGATTTGATCGTCGGTATCACTATACCTAGTTAATCTCATTACCGGCAAGTCTCTTTACTCGTTCCATAATACATCATCTCGTGACTAACTCATTAGTCATTTGCTTGCAAGGCTTATTATGATGTGTATTACCGAGAGGGACCAGAGATACCTCTCCGACACTCGGAGTGACAAATCCTATTCTTGATCGATGCCAACACCACGAACACCTTCGGAGACACCTGTAGAGCATCTTTATAATCACACAGCGACGTTGTGACGTTTGATAGCACACAAGGTGTTCCTCCGGTATTCGGGAGTTGCATAATCGCAGTCATAGGAACATGTATAAGTCATGAAGAAAGCAATAGCAATAAAACTAAACGATTAAGTTGCTAAGCTAACGGATGGGTCTTGTCCATCACATCATTCTCCTAATGATGTGATCTCGTTGATCAAATGACAACTCATGTCTATGGCTAGGAAACATAACCATCTTTGATCAATGAGCTAGTCTAGTACAGGCATACTAGCGACACTCTGTTTTGTCTATGTATTCACACATGTACTAAGTTTCCGGTTAATACAATTCTATCATGAAGAGAAGACATTTATCATGATATAAGGAAATACAAATGAAAACTTTATTATTGCTTCTAGGGCATATTTCCTTCAGTCTCCCACTTGAACTAGAGTCAATAATCTAGATTACATAGTAATGATTCTAACACCGGTGGAGTCTTGGTGCTGATCATGTTTTGCTCATGGAAGAGGCTTAGTCAATGGGTCTGCGACATTCAGATCCGTTTGTATCTTGCATATTTCTATGTCTCCCTCCTTGACTTGATCCCGGATGGAATTGAAGCGTCTTTTCATGTGCTTTGTTCTCTTGTGAAACCTGGATTCCTTCGCCAAGGCTACTGCTCCAGTGTTGTCACAAAAGATTTTCATTGGTCCCGATGCACTAGGTATTACACTGCTACTTCTCGAGCTTGCGTTGTATTCCCTCGAAGAGGAAAGGGTGATGCAGCACAGTAGCGTAAGTATTTCCCTCAGTTTTTTAGAACCAAGGTATCAATCCAGTAGGAGACCACGCGCGAGTCCCTCGCACCTGCACAAACAAATAAGAACTTCGCAGCCAACGCGATAAGGGGTTGTCAATCCCTTTACGGTCACTTACGAAAGTGAGATCTGATAGAGATGATAGTTATATTTTTGGTATTTTTGGTTTATAAGAACAACAAATAAAAGAAATAAAAGTAAAGTGGATGTAGATTGATATGTTGAGAATAGACCCGGGGGCCATAGTTTTCTCTAGTGGCTTCTCTCATGATAGCGATATTCTATGGCGGATAAACAAATTACTGTCGAGCAATTGATAGAAAAGCGAATAATTATGAGACTATCTAGGCATGATCATTGTATATAGGCATCACGTCCGAGACAACTAGACCGACTCCTGCCTGCATCTACTACTATTACTCCACACATCGACCGCTATCCAGCGTGCATCTAGTGTATTGAGTTCATAAGAACAGAGTAACGCCTTAAGCAAGATGACATGATGTAGAGGGATAAACTCAAGCAATATGATATAAACCCCATCTTTTTATCCTCGATGGCAACAATACAATACGTGCCTTGCTGCCCCTACTGTCACTGGGAAAGGACACCGCAAGATTGAACCCAAAGCCAAGCACTTCTCCCATTGCAAGAACTATAGATCTAGTAGGCCAAACCAAACCAATAATTTGAAGAGAGTTGCAAGGATTTTACGAGCACACATAAAAAAGTTCAGAGAAGAACCAAATATCTTTCATAGATAACCTTGATCATAAACTCACAATTCATCGGATCTCGACAAACACACCGCAAAAAGAGATTCGAATATATCTCCTTGAAGACCGAGGAGAACTTTGTATTGAGATCCAGAGAGAGAGAAGAAGCCATCTAGATACTAGCTATGGACCCGAAGGTCTGTGGTAAACTACTCACAACTCATGGTGAGGGCGAGATGATGATGATGAAGAACTCCGTGATGGACCCCCCTCCGGTGGAGCTCCGGAACAGGCTCCAAGATGGGATCTTCATGGGAACAGAAGGTACGGCGGTGGAATTAGGGTTTTCTCTCTGTTCATGGAGGTTTTGGGGTTTGTTGACTTAGATAGGAAGAAGGAGGGCACCGGGGGACGCTCGAGGGGGCCATGAGGCAGGGGGGCGTGCCCTGGGAAGGGGGGCGCGCCCCCACCCTCGTGGGCCACCCTTTGGTCCCCTGACGTGGTTCTCAAGCTCCGCGTGCGTGATTTTCTCCAAAAATATCTCCCGTGAAGGTTTCATTCCGTTTGGACTCCGTTTGATATTCTTTTTCTGCAAAACCCTAAAACAGGCAAAAAACAGCAATCTAGACTGGGCCTTTGGGTTAGTAGGTTAGTCCCAAAAATGATATAAAGGTGAATGATAAAGCCCATTAAACATCCAAGACTTCATAAATAATAGTATGGAACAATCAAAAATTATAGATACGTTGGAGACGTATCAAGCATCCCCAAGCTTAATTCCTGCTCGTCCTCGAGTAGGTAAATGATAAAGAAAAGAATTTTTGATGTGGAATGTTGACCAATATAGTTTTTCAATGTAATTCTCTTAATTGTGGCATGAATGTTCAGATCTGAAAGATTCAAGATAAAAGTCTATATCGACATAAGAAATAATAATACTTCAAGCAATACTAACAAAGCAATCATGTCTTCTCAAAATACTATGGCTAAACAAAGTTATCCCTACAAAATCATATAGTGTTGGCTATGCTCCCTCGTTATCACACAAAATATTCATATTCATATCATGCACAACCCCGATTTCAGCTCTATCTTTTCAAACCTTTCAATTTTCACGCAATACATGAGCTTGAGCCATGTATATAACACTATGGGTGGAATGGAGGTGGTTGTGGAGAAAACAAAAAGGAGGGAGATAGTCTCACATCGACTAGGCGTATCAACGGGCTATGGAGATGCCCATCAATAGATATCAATGTGAGTGAGTAGGGATTGCCATGCAACGGATGCACTAGAGCTAAATATGAACGAAAGCTCAACAAAAGAAACTAGTGGGTGTGCATCCAACTTGCTTGCTCATGAAGACCTGGGCATTTGAGGAAGCCCATCGTTGGAATATACAAGCCAAGTTCTATAATGAAAATTCCCACTAGTATATGAAAGTGACTAAACATGAGACTCTCTACAATGAAGAACATGGTGCTACTTCGAAGCACAAGTGTGGAAAAAAGATAGTAGCAATTGTCCCTTTTTTTGGCCTTTCTTTTTTTTCTTTGGCCTTTCTTTTTTTTTCTTTTTTTTTGCGGAGGGGCTTTATAGATTTAGCCTTTCCTCCCATGGGACAATGCTCTAATAATGATCATCATCACACTTGCAGCACAACTCGGTATTACAACTCGATACTACAACAACAAAGTATGACTCTATATGAATGCCTCCGGCGGTGTACTGGTATATGCAATGAAACAAGAGTGACATGTATAAAAATTATGCATGGTGGCTTTGCCACAAATACGATGTTAACTACATGATCATGCAATGGCAATATGACAATATGATGCGCGTCATATGAATGGAACGGTGGAAAGTTGCATGGCAATATATCTCGGAATGGCTATGGAAATTCCATGATAGGTAGGTATGGTGGCTGTTTTGAGGAATAATATGGTGGCTGTTTTGAGGAAGGATATATAGTGGGTTTATGGTACCGGCGAAAGTTGCGCGGTACAAGAGAGGCTAGCAATGGTGGATGGGTGAGAGTGCGTCTAATCCATGGACTCAACATTAGTCATAAGAACTCATATACTTATTGCAAAAATCTACGAGTCATCAAAACAAAGCAATCAACGCATGCTCCTAGGGGGGGAGGTTGGTAGGAGTTAACCATCGCGTGCCCCCGAGCTCCACACAAAGGTTGGCACTCTACAAATACCTCATGCTCTAACTTCGTCACATAGCGGTTCACCATACGTGCATGATACGAGAATCACTAACCTTAACACAAGTATTTCTTAATTTCATAATAACTCCACTAGCATGACTCTAATATCACTATCCTCATGTCTCAAAACAATTATCAAGCATCCAACATCTCATTCTATTCAATGCACTTATTGATTTTTTTTACTACATTGACATTGGATGTTTATCATGTGAAGACTAGTTTCTTTAGCCTAAACACATTACCATGCTGTTTTAATAGACTCTCAAAAGGATATAATTGAAGCATGAGATTTCAACAATTTCTACAAAATATTACAACCACCGTGCTCTAAAAGATATAAGTGAAGCACTAGAGCAAAAACTATTCAACTCAAAAGATATAAATGAAGCACATAGAGTGTTCTAATAATTTCTGGCCATATTTAACTCTCTCAAATAGGTGTGTCCAGCAAGGATGATTGTGGCAAACTAACAAGCAAAGACTCAAGTTATACAAGAGGCTCCAAGCAAAACACATATCATGTTGCGAATAAAAATATAGCTCCAAGTATAGTTACCGATGGATGAAGACGAAAGAGGGGATGCCTTCCCGGGGCATCCCCAAACTTAGGCTTTTGATTATCTTGAATTTACTTGGGGTGCCATGGGTATCCCCAAGCTTAGTCCTTTGCTACTCCCTGTTCCATAGTCCATCGAAGTAATACTCAAAACTTGAAAACTTCACAACACAAAACTTAGACAAAAATTCTCGTGAGCTCCGTTAGTATTAGAAAGCTAACCACTACTCAAAAGTGCAGAAATGAATTCATTATTCATTTATATTGGTGTTAAACTACTGTATTCCAACTTCTCTATGGCTCATATCCTCCAATACTACTCATAGATGCATCGGAATAAGCAAACAACACACGAAAAACAGAATCTGTCAAAAACAGAACAGTCTGTAGTAATCTGCAGGTTTCGCCTACTTCTGGAACTCCAAAAAATTCAAACTAAATTGGTAACTTTGCGGAATTTGTCTACCAACCATCTGAAAAAAGAATCAACTAAAAAGCACGCTCCAGTAAAATCTGAAGACCACTTTAGCTAGTGCTAACGATTCTGTTTTTCACAGCAAGATCACATAAACTTCACACAAGTCTTCCCAAAGGTTCTACTTGGCACTAACACTAAACAAAACATGAAACCACACATAATCAGAGGCTAGATGCAATATTTATTCCCTAACAGCAGCAAAAACAAAAAAACAAAAAATTGGGTTGCCTCCCAACAAGCGCTATCGTTTTACGCCCCTAGCTAGGCACGATACAAGATAAAACTAGGTATTGCCATCTTTGGAAGGCAATCCATAAGTGGCTCTCATGATAGATTCATATGGTAAGTTGATTTTATTTCTAGGAAAGTGTTCCATGCCTTTCCTTAATGGAAATTGGAATCTAATATTTCGTTCCTTCATATCAATAATTGCACCAATCGTTCTAAGGAAAGGCCTACCAAAAATAATAGGACATGAAGGATTGCAATCTATATCAAGAACAATGAAATCTACGGGCACATAATTCCTATTTCCAACAATAAAACATCATTAATTCTTCCCATAGGTTTCTTAATAGTGGAATCCGCAAGATGCAAATTTAAAGAACAATCATCAAGCTCATGGAACCCTAGCAAATCACACAAAGTTTTTGGGATAGTGGAGACACTTGCACCCAAATCACACAAAGCATAGCATTCATGATATTTTATTTTTATTTTAATAGTAGGTTCCCACTCAACATAAAGCTTTCTAGGGATAGAAACTTCCAACACAAGTTTTTCTTCATAAGATTGCATCAAAGCATCAACTATATGTTTAGTGAAAGCTTTATTTTGACTATAAGCATGCGGAGAATTTAGCACGGATTGCACCAAGGAAATACAACCAATCAAAGAGCAATTATCATAATTGAATCCCTTGAAATCCAAAGTAGTGGGTTCATCACTATGCAAAGTTTTAATCTCTTCAATCTAGCAATTTTAGCATCAAGATCTAAAAACTCCGAATTACTAGGACACCTTAAAGCAGAATCATCTCCAATCCTATTCTCATCAAGATTAATACTAGAAAACAAGGATCTAATATGAGAGACATCAATAACTTTCAGATCTTCATCTTTATTTTCACGATAACTAGAAGAACACGATGTAATATAATCTTCTCTTGTAGCACACATTCTAGCGGTTGTTTCTTTGCATTCATCAATGGAAATTCTCATGGCTTTGAGAGACTCATTGATATCATGCTTAGGTGGGATAGATCTAAGTGCCAAAGAATCAACATCAAGAGTAATTCTATCCACACTTCTAGCCAATTCATCAACCTTAAGTAATTTCTCTTCAAGCAAAGCATTGGAATTCTTTTGCGAGTTCATAAACTCTTTAACACTAGTTTCAAATTCAGAAGGCATCTTTCCATAAGAGTTGTTGTAGGAATTACCATAATTATTAGAGGAATTACTAGGAAAGGGCCTAGGATTCAAATTACCTCTATAAGCATTATTACCAAAATTATTCCTACCAACAAAATTCACATCCAAAGATTCATTGTTATGCTCAATCAAAGTGGACAAAGGCATATCATTAGGATCAGAAGAAGCACTCTTAGCAGCAAATAATTTCATAAGTTCATCCATCTTTCCACTCAAAACACTAATTTCTTTGATAGCATGCACTTTTTTACTAGTAGATCTTTCAGTGTGCCATTGAGAATAATTAACCATGATATTATCTAGGTGGTTTCCATGAAAGTGCCTCCGGCGGCCGAATTTAAAAGATTTCTAGACGCAAAATTCAAGCCAACATAAAAATTCTGAATAATCATCCATAGATTCAAACCATGTGTAGGGCAATTACGTATCATTAATTTCATTCTCTCCCAAGCTTGTGCAACATGCTCATGATCTAGCTGCTTAAAATTCATAATGTCGTTTCTAAGAGAGATGATCTTAGCAGGAGGGAAATACTTAGAGATAAAAGCATCTTTGCACTTATTCCACGAATCAATACTATTTCTAGGCAAAGAAGAAAACCAAGTTTTAGCACGATCTCTAAGTGAAAACGGAAATAACTTCAATTTAACAATATCATTATCTGTATCCCTTTTCTTTTGCATATCACACAAATCAACATAGTTGTTTAGATGGGTAGCGGCATCTTCACTAGGAAGGCCGGAGAATTTATCTTTCATGACAAGATTCAACAAAGCAGCATTGATCTTACAAGATTCAGCATCGATAATAGGAGCAATCGGAGTGCTAATAAAATCATTGTTGTTGCTATTGGAGAATTCACAAAATTTTGGTATTGTTCTGAGCCATAGTGACAAACAAGCAATCCAACACACACAAGCAAACAAGAAGCAAGCGAACGATTAACAAACGATAGAAGAAGGGCAAATAAAACAGCAAGGATGAAGTGGGGGAGAGGAAAATGAGAGGCAAATAAATGTAATGCGAAGGATAAGGGTTTGTGATAGGTACTTGGTATATGACTTTTGCGTAAGCCTCCCCGGCAACGACGCCAGAAATTCTTCTTGCTACTTCTCGAGCTTGCGTTGTATTCCCTCGAAGAGGAAAGGGATATGCAGCACAGTAGTGTCGGTGTACTAGAGTAGGGGTACCCTAGTATCCCAAACTTGTGCACGGGCAGTCGCAGCATCCCGCGGCAAGGCTTGCCGGGTGACCGCCAAGGTCCTCCGTGGTTCCTTTTGGAGCCATTCAAGAACAAAGTATTCAAGTCAAGGCACAAGACCCCGGCAAGAGGAGCTTGCCGGGAAGGCCAACCAAGGCATCTCAAGGAACTTACCGTGATGCTCCACGCGTCCCGGCAAGGCCCGGTGAGCGACAAGCTCCTGGACGCGACAAGACAACGACCGCGGCAAGTCGCTTGCCGCGGCAAGCTACCACTCTGTACCCGCGCTCCAGCACATCCACCAACATGTCGCTCTAGGATCCTTCCAGGCGTATGTGGCGGGAAGCTGTGCAGCCAGCGGTGCGCGTAGGCAAGCGGCGCTGACAAGATTGCCATCGTGGCAAGCGGTGGCGTCCCTGACGGTCCCTTTTGCACTATTTGGGCGACGGAGATGGGCATTCAATGCCCTTGTCCCCTGCCGTCAGAGTTAGGTATGATACACTGTACAGGTAGTTGTACAAACCGCAACACCTTTCCATTTTTACCCTTGTCTACGTTGCCACATGTCGGTGACCCCTTGAGCATATAAAAGGAGGCCCATGCGCAACGTAGAGGGGGACGAGGAAGGAAGGGAACACTCACGCTCGGTCTCGTTAGCTGCTGGTGTGTACTGTAGCACTCAACGCTCCCGAGCAAGAACTCAATACAAACCACAAAGCAGGAGTAGGGTTTTACGCATCCGTGCGGCCCGAACCTGGGTAAACTGCTCGTGTGTTTCGCCTCGATCCGCTCTTCGTGCGATCTTCGCCCCCGCCGAACCGAAAGGGGCTCGGTCCGCCGGTCCCATAGGTGCTCGTGGATCAGTTCCCCGACATCTTTGGCGCGCTAGGTAGGGGCTGCTCTGCTCCTACACAAACCAACAATCAGATGTCAGCAAAGAAAGAGCATCCATGCGCGCCTAACAGCGGAAAGCGAACCATATACTTACGCTGGGGGCTGCGCTGGGGGCTGCTCTGGAGAACAGTTGCCGGGTCCGGCAAGGTGGTCTCGGGCGCATCCTCCGCTGTCGCGGTGGGTTCGTCCTCGACGATAATCACCTCCTTTGGACGCGCCGGGACCTTGGCTCTCTTCGTCGCTCTCTGGGCCAGAGTCCTGAAAAGGAATGAGTTCGGAGTAAAGCAAATGAGATACAAGACAAAACAACAAGAATTGAAGAACTACAAGTACAGCAAAGGATCTTACTCTTCTTCTTCCTCGTCGGAGCCGAACGCGGAGAAGTCGAAGTCCGGCTCTCCTCCGGCGCGAGGAGGCGGAGGAGTAGGTTCCCTTGGCCGCTTGGCGGGAGCAGTAGCGGTGGTCCGAGATGACCCCGCTCCGGCTGCCGCCGCGGCGTGAGAAGCGGCAGGAGCAGAAGCGGTGGTCTGGGAAGACCCCGCTCCAGTTGCCGCAGCTGCGTGAGGTGCTCCCGCGGCAACAGTGCTTGCCACGGTGGAGCGTGTCACGCGGCGCGGCGACTGTCGACTCGCCCGCCACTCCGCTACGTCCCCGGCCTTGCGGAGACGCCTTCTTGGTGGAGCTGGGGGCTCTCTGCTTGCGGCGAGCTGTCCGAAGATGAGGAGGAAGAGGAGTTGATCTCCAACGAGCCGCTCGTATCCTCGGCAGGCTCGCTCAACTCGACGTCATGCCCGACAAGCTCTTCCTCGCCGGCAAGCCCCTCTCGCTCGGCAAGGATTGCCGCCTCTGCTGCCTCTGCCTCCTCCACGATGAAACCAAACTCGCCCACGGCTGCGGCTGCCGCCGCCTCTTCCAGCCTAGTGGCAATGCATTTCATCTCCGCATCGGTGGTGGCGCGAGTGAGACCCTTCTGTTCGTCGGAGCGGACCGACACTTCTACCAAGCCGTCAAAGAACTCCTGCACGATGTCGTCTGCAGGCTTTTGCCAAGTTGGGACAATTCCATGCGAGTCACACAGCGGCATCATTGCACGGATGCGGTCGAGCGCGGAGTTGTTGCACAGCGGAACGACACCCTTCGGCAACCTGAACACTTCGGGATGTTGAGGGTCGTACTTGAACAGCTCCTGGAGCATCGCGTTAAGTTCCAGAACAGTGAAGTTGAAGTTGAGGCCCGGGCTCAGCCTCATGATGTCCGTGTTAGGGAACGTAGTATTTTAAAATTTTCCTACGATCACGCAAGATCTATCTACCAGATGCATAGCAACGAGAGGGAAGAGTGTGTCTACGTACCCTCGTAGACCGAAAGCGGAAGCGTCAAGTAACGCGGTTGATGTAGTCGAACTTCTTCGCGATTCAACCGATCAAGCACCGAACGTACGTCACCTCCGCGTTCAGCACACGTTCAGCTTGATGACGTCCCACGAGCTCTTGATCCAGTTGAGCTTCACGGGAGAGTTTCGTCAGCACGGCGGCATGGTGACGGATATGATGTATTCACCGGCGCAGGGCTTCGCCTAAGCACCGCGACGGTATGACCGAGGTGTGTTTCTGTGGAGGGGGGCACCGCACATGGCTGGAACAATTCAACTTGTGTGTCTTTGGGTGCCCCCTGCCCCCGTATATAAAGGAGCAAGAGGGGAGGGCCGGCCGGCCTCCTATGGTGCGGCTAGGGCACTCCTACTAGGAATAGGATTGCAATCCTATTCCTAGTAGGAGTCCACCAAGAAGGAAGAGAGGGAAAGGAAAAGAGGGAGATGTGGCGCCCCCCCAATCCTAGTCCAACTAGGATCCCTAGGTGGGGCGCCGGCCAGCCTCTATGGGCTGCCTCTCTCCTTTCCTCAAGGCCCACTATGGACCATCCCCCTTCGTAGGGGGTTCCGGTAACCCCCTCCGGCAATCCAGTTAAATCCGAAACTTTTCCGGAACACTTCCGGTGTCCGAATATAGTCGTCCAATATATCAATCTTTATGTCTCGGACATTCCGAGACTCCTCGTCATGTCCGTGATCTCATCCGGGACTCCGAACTACCTTCGGTACATCAAAACTCATAAACTCATAATACCGATCGTCATCAAACGTTAAGCGTGCGGACCCTACGGGTTCGAGAACTATGTAGACATGACCGAGACTCATCTCCGATCAATAACCAATAGCGGAACCTGGATGCTCATATTGGCTCCTACATATTCTACGAAGATCTTTATCGGTCAAACCGCATAACAACATACGTTGTTCCTTTTGTCATCGGTATGTTACTTGCCCGAGATTCGATCGTCGGTATCTCTATACCTAGTTCAATCTCGTTACCGGCAAGTCTCTTTACTCGTTCCGTAACACATCATCTCGGTACTAACTCATTAGTCTTTTGCTTGCAAGGCTTATTATGATGTGTGTTACCGAGAGGGCCCAGAGATACCTCTCCGACACTCGGAGTGACAAATCCTAATCTTGATCTATGCCAACGCCACGAATACTTTCGGAGACACCTGTAGAGCATATTTATGATCACCCAGTTACGTTGTGACGTTTGATAGCACACAAGGTGTTCCTACGGTATTCGGGAGTTGCATAATCTCATAGTCATAGGAACATGTATAAGTCATGAAGAAAGCAATAGCAGTAAAACTAAACGATCATAGTGCTATGCTAAAGGATGGGTCTAGTCCATCACATCATTCTCCTAATGATGTGATCCCGTTGATCAAATGACAACTCATGTCTATGGTTAGGAAACATAACCATCTTTGATCAATGAGCTAGTCTAGTAGAGGCATACTAGGGACACTCTGTTTTGTCTATGTATTCACACATGTACTAAGTTTCCGGTTAATACAATTCTAGCATGAATAATAAACATTTATCATGATATAAGGAAATATAAATAACAACTTTATTATTGCCTCTAGGGCATATTTCCTTCAGTCTCCCACTTGCACTAGAGTCAATAATCTAGCTCACATCGCCATGTGATTTAATACCGATAGTTCACATCGTTATGTGAATAACACCCATAGTTCACATCGCCATGTGACCAACACCCAAAGGGTTTACTAGAGTCTAGTTCACATTGCTATGTGATTAATACCCAAGAGTAATAAGGTGTGATCATGTTTTGCTTCATGAGAGAAGTTTAGTCAACGGGTCTGTCACATTCAGATCCGTATGTATTTCGCAAATTTCTTATGTGTCTACAATGCTCTGCATGGAGCTACTCTAGCTAATTGCTCCCACTTTTAATACGCATCTAGATTGATACTTAGAGTCATCTGGATTAGTCTCAAAGCTTGCATCGGCGTAACTCTTTACGACGAACTCTTTATCACCTCCATAATCGAGAAACATTTCCTTAGTCATGCAGTTACTAAGGATAATTTTGACCGCTGTACAGTGATCTACTCCTAGATCACTATTGTACCTCCTTGTCAAAATCATGGCAAGGTACACAACATGTTTGGTACACAGCATGGCATACTTTATAGAACCTATGGCTGAGGCATAGGGAATGACTTTCATTCTCTCTATATATTTTCTGCCGTGGTCTAGTTTTGAGTCTTACTCAACTTCACACCTTACAAGTCAGGCAAGAACTCCTTCTTTGACTGATCCATTTTGAACTACTTCAAAATCTTATCAAGGTATGTACTCATCGAAAGTCTTATCAAGCGTCTTGATCTATCTCTATAGATCTTGATGCCCAATATGTAAGCAGCTTCACCAAGGTCTTTCTTTGAAAAACTCCTTTCAAACACTCCTTTATGCTTTCCAGAAATTTCTACATCATTTCCGATCGACAATATGCCATTCACATATACTCATCAGAAAGGTTGTAGTGCTCCCACTCACTTTCTTGTAAATACAGGCTTCTCCAAAAGTCTGTATAAAACCATAAGCTTTGATCACCTCATCAAAGCGTATATTCCAACTCCGAGATGCTTGCACCAGTCCATAGATGGATCGCTGGAGCTTGCACACTTTGTTAGCATCTTTTGGATCGACAAAACCTTCTGGTTGCATCATATACAACTCTTCTTTGAGATATCCATTCAGGAATGCAGTTTTGACATCCATTTGCCAGATTTCATAATCATAAAATGCGGCAATTGCTAACATGATTCGGACAGACTTAAGCATCGCTACAGGTGAGAAAGTCTCATCATAGTCAACTCCTTGAACTTGTCGAAACCCTTTCGCAACAAGTCGAGCTTTGTAAACAGTAACATTACCGTCTGTGTCGGTCTTCCTCTTGAAGATCCATTTATTTTCGATGGCCTGCCGATCATCGGGCAAGTCAACCAAAGTCCACACTTTGTTCTCATACATGGATCCCATCTCAGATTTCATGGCCTCAAGCCATTTTGCGGAATCTGGGCTCATCATCGCTTCCTCATAGTTCGTAGGTTCATCATGGTCAAGTAACATGATTTCCAGAACTGGGTTGTCGTACCACTCTGGTGCGGAACGTACTCTGGTTGATCTACGACGTTCAGTTGAAACTTGATCTGAAGTTTCATGATCATCATCATTAGCTTCCTCACTAATTGGTGTAGGAATCACTGGAACGAGTTTCTGTGATGTACTACCTTCCAATTCGGGAGAAGGTACAATTACCTCATCAAGTTCTACTTTCCTCCCACTCACTTCTTTCGAGAGAAACTCCTTCTCTAGAAAGGATCCACTCTAAGCAACAAAGACCTTGCCTTCGGATCTGTGATAGAAGGTGTACCCAACAGTTTCTTTTTGGGTATCCTATGAAGATTTACTTCTCCGTTTTGGGTTCGAGCTTATCATGTTGAAACTTTTTCACATAAGCATCGCAGTCCCAAACTTAAAGAAATGACAGCTTAGGTTTCTCGTCAAACCACAGTTCATACGGTGTCATCTCCACGGATTTAGATGGTGCCCTATTTAACGTGAATGTATCTGTCTCTAATGCATAACCCCAAAAGCGATAGTGGTAGATCAGTAAGAGACATCATCGATCGCACCATATCTAATAAAGTACATTTATGACGTTCGGACACACCATTACACTGTGGTGTTCCAGGTGGCGTGAGTTGTGAAACTTTTCCACATTGTTTCAAATGAAGACCAAACTCGTAACTCAAATATTATCCTCCACGATCAGATTGTAGAAACTTTATTTTCTTGTTACGATGATTCTCTACTTCACTCTAAAATTCTTTGAACTTTTCAAATGTTTTAGACTTGTGCTTCATTAAGTAGATATACCCATATCTGCTTAAATCATCAGTGAAGGTCTGAAAATAACGATACCTGCCGCGAGCTTCAACACTCATTGGTCCGCATACATCAGTATGTATGATTTCCAACAACTCTGTTGCTCGCTCCACGGTTCCGGAGAACGGAATTTTAGTCATCTTGCCCATGAGGCATGGTTCGCAAGCACCAAGTGATTCATAATCAAGTGATTCCAAAAGTCCATCACTATGGAGTTTCTTCATGCGCTTTACACCAATATGACCTAAACGGCAGTGCCACAAATAAGTTGCACTATCATTATTAACCTTGCATCTTTTGGCTTCAATATTATGAATATGTGTATCACACGATCGAGATCCAACAAACCATTTTCATTGGGTGTATGACCATAGAAGGTTTTATTCATGTAAACAGAACAACAATTATTCTCTAACTTACATGAATAACCGTATTGCAATAAACATGATCAAATCATATTGATGCTCAACACAAACACCAAATAACACTTATTTAGGTTCAACACTAATCCCGAAAGTATAGGGAGTGTGCGATGATGATCATATCAATCTTGGAACCACTTCCAACACACATCATCACTTCACCTTTAACTAGTTTCTGTTCATTATGCAACTCCCATTTCGAGTTACTACTCTTTAGCAACTGAACTAGTATCAAATACCGAGGGGTTGCTATGAACACTAGTAAAATACACATCAATAATCTGTATATCAAATATACCTTTGTTCACTTTGCCATCCTTCTTATCCGCCAAATATCTAGGGCAGTTCCACTTCCAGTGACCTTTTCCTTTGCAGTAGAAGCACTTAGTTTCAGGCTTTGAGTTTAGCTTTGGTTTTCTTCACGGGTGTGACAACTTGCTTGTCATTCCTTTTGAAGTTCCCCTTTTATCCCTTTGCCCTTTACTTGAAACAAGTGGTCTTATTAACCATCAACACTTGATGCTTCTTTTTTTTTATTTCTACCTTCGCTGATTTCAGGATCGCGAAGAGCTCGGGAATTACCTTCGTCATCCCTTGCATATTATAGTTCATCACGAAGTTCTACTAACTTGGTGATAGTGACTAGAGAACTTTGTCAATTACTATCTTATCTGGAAGAATAACTCCCACTTGATTCAAGTAATTGTAGTACCCAGACAATCTGAGCACATGCTCACTGGTTGAGCTATTCTCCTCCATCTTGTAGGCAAAGTACTGTCAGAGGTCTTATACGTCTCGACACGGGCATGAGTATGAAATACTAATTTCAACTCTTGGAACATCTTATATGCTCTGTGGTGTTCAAAACGTTTTTGAAGTCCCGGTTCTAAGCCGTAAAGCATGGTGCACTTAAACTATCAAGTAGTCATCATACCGAGCTTTTGTCAAAAACGTTCATAACGTCTACATCTGCTCTGCAATAGGTCTGTCACCTAGCGGTGCATCAAGGACATAATTCTTCTGTGCAGCAATGAGGATAATCCTCAGGTCATGGAACAATTCCGCATCATTGCTACTAACATCTTTCAACTTGGTTTTCTCTAGGAACATATAAAAAATAAATGTGGAGCAACATCGCGAGCTATTGATCTACAACATAGATATGCTAATACTACCAGGACTAAGTTCATGATAAATTAAAGTTCAATTAATCATATTACATAAGAACTCCCACTTAGATAGACATCCCTCCGGTCATCTAAATGATCACCTGATCCAAATCAACTAAACCATGTCCGATCATCACGTGAGATGGAGTAGTTTCAATGGTGAACATCTTATGTTGATCATATCTACTATATGATTCACGCTCGACCTTTCGGTCTCCAGTGTTCCGAGGCCATATCTGCATATGTTAGGCTCGTCAAGTTTAACCCGAGTATTCTGCGTGTGCAAAACTGGCTTACACCCGTTGTATTTGAACGTAGAGCTTATCACGCCCGATCATCACGTGGTGTCTCGGCACGACGAACTTTCGCAACGGTGCATACTCAGGGAGAACACTTATACCTTGAAATTTAGTAAGGGATCATCTTATAATGCTACCGTCGTTCTAAGCAAAATAAGAAGCATAATAAGATAAACATCACATGCAATCAAAATATGTGACATGATATGGCCATCATCATCTTGTGCTTTTGATCTCCATCTCCAAAGCACCGTCATGATCACCTTCGTCACCGGCGCGACACCTTGATCTCCATCGTAGCATCGTTGTCGTCTCGCCAACTATTGCTTCTACGACTATCGCTACCGCTTAGTGATAAAGTAAAGCAATTACATGGCGATTGCATTTCATACAATAAAGCGACAACCATATGGCTCCTGCCAGTTGCCGATAACATTACAAAACATGATCATCTCATACAAAACCGTATAACTCATCATGTCTTGACCATATCACATCACAACATGCCCTGCAAAAACAAGTTAGACGTCCTCTACTTTGTTGTTGCAAGTTTTACGTGGCTGCTACGGGCTTAGCAAGAACCGTTCTTACCTACGCATACAAAACCACAACGATGTTTTGTCAAGTATGTGCTGTTTTAACCTTCACAAGGACCGGGCGTAGCCACACTTGATTCAGCTAAAGTGAGAGAGACAGACACCCGCCAGTCACCTTTAAGCAATGAGTGCTCGTAACGATGAAACCAGTCTCGCGTAAGCGTACGCGTAATGTCGGTCCGGGCCGCTTCATCTCACAATACCGCCGAAGCAAAGTATGACATGCTGGTAAGCAGTATGACTAGTATCGCCCACAACTCATTGTGTTCTACTCGTACATATCATCTACGCATAGACCTGGCTCATGATGCCACTGTTGTGGAACGTAGTATTTTAAAATTTTCCTACGATCACGCAAGATCTATCTACCAGATGCATAGCAACGAGAGGGAAGAGTGTGTCTACGTACCCTCGTAGACCGGAAGCGTCAAGTGACGCGGTTGATGTAGTCGAACTTCTTCGCGATTCAACCGATAAAGCACCGAACGTACGGCACCTCCGCGTTCAGCACACGTTCAGCTTGATGACGTCCCACGAGCTCTTGATCTAGTTGAGCTTCACGGGAGAGTTTCATCAGCACGACGGCGTGGTGACGGATATGATGTATTCACCGGCGCAGGGCTTCGCCTAAGAACCGCGACGGTATGACCGAGGTGTGTTTCTGTGGAGGGGGGCACCGCACACGGCTGGAACAATTCAACTTGTGTGTCTTTGGGTGCCCCCCTGCCCCCGTATATAAAGGAGCAAGAGGGGAGGGCCGGCCGGCCTCCTATGGTGCGGCTAGGGCACTCCTACTAGGAATAGGATTGCAATCCTATTCCTAGTAGGAGTCCACCAAGAAGGAAGAGAGGGAAAGGAAAAGAGGGAGATGTGGCGCCCCCCCAATCCTAGTCCAACTAGGATCCCTAGGTGGGGCGCCGGCCAGCCTCTATGGGCTGCCTCTCTCCTTTCCTCAAGGCCCACTATGGACCATCCCCCTTCGTAGGGGGTTCCGGTAACCCCCTCCGGCAATCCAGTTAAATCCGAAACTTTTCCGGAACACTTCCGGTGTCCGAATATAGTCATCCAATATATCAATCTTTATGTCTCGGACATTCCGAGAGTCCTCGTCATGTCCGTGATCTCATCCGGGACTCCGAACTACCTTCGGTACATCAAAACTCATAAACTCATAATACCGATCGTCATCAAACGTTAAGCGTGCGGACCCTACGGGTTCGAGAACTATGTAGACATGACCGAGACTCATCTCCGGTCAATAACCAATAGCGGAACCTGGATGCTCATATTGGCTCCTACATATTCTACGAAGATCTTTATCGGCCAAACCGCATAACAACATATGTTGTTCCTTTTGTCATCGGTATGTTACTTGCCCGAGATTCGATCGTCGGTATCTCTATACCTAGTTCAATCTCGTTACCGGCAAGTCTCTTTACTCGTTCCGTAACACATCATCTCGTGACTAACTCATTAGTCTTTTGCTTGCAAGGCTTATTATGATGTGTGTTACCGAGAGGGCCCAGAGATACCTCTCCGACACTCGGAGTGACAGATCCTAATCTTGATCTATGCCAACGCCACGAATACTTTCGGAGACACCTGTAGAGAATCTTTATGATCACCCAGTTACGTTGTGACGTTTGATAGCACACAAGGTGTTCCTACGGTATTCCGGAGTTGCATAATCTCATAGTCATAGGAACATGTATAAGTCATGAAGAAAGCAATAGCAGTAAAACTAAACGATCATTGTGCTATGCTAACGGATGGGTCTAGTCCATCACATCATTCTCCTAATGATGTGATCCCGTTGATCAAATGACAACTCATGTCTATGGTTAGGAAACATAACCATCTTTGATCAATGAGCTAGTCTAGTAGAGGCATACTAGGGACACTCTGTTTTGTCTATGTATTCACACATGTACTAAGTTTCCGGTTAATACAATTCTAGCATGAATAATAAACATTTATCATGACATAAGGAAATATAAATAACAACTTTATTATTGCCTCTAGGGCATATTTCCTTCAGTCCGCCGCATTCTTGAATTCCCAGGTGGGTCTCCTCCTCTCCTGCAGGGGGGCGATGCGGCGGCGAAGAAAATCTGCGCCAACCGCACCTACAGTGAGCCCGGCAAGCCTAAGGCGTTGGATCCGGGTGACGGCAATCTTCAGCCTATCGTCTTTCGGGGCCACGTTGCTCCAATCGCTGTCGCGCGCTACTGGGGCTTGGCGCCGGGCGGTAAACGGCTGCGGGTTCTCCTCGACAATCCAGCACCAGTTTCCTCTCCATTCCTCCCACTTTCCGCGGAACTCTCCCTCCAGATAAGTGTCCTTCTTGCCGGCTCTCGAGATCCAGGCGATTCCGCCGGATAGAGGCTCTCCTCTCTCAACTCGGGGCATAAAGAAGTGGCGAAAAAGGGCTACGTTTGGATAGACTCCGACAAAGTTTTCGCAGAGATGTGCGAAAACTGCCATGGTCAGAACGACATTGGGGGTAAAATCAAGGAGGCGGAACCCGTAGGTGTTCATAATATCACAGAAGAACTCAGAGAAAGGCGGGCAGAGCCCGCAGTAGAAGAACAAGACGAAGAAGGGATATCCATTTGGAGCCATTCCCGAAGCGACGGCTGGAAGTACCTTCGTGCGCGGATGCACCCGCGTCTCCGTCGACCAGAAGAGGTAGTAATACTCCCTCAGCTCCCTCGCGGCGAGCTTGGGGGGGGGGGGAGATTGCCCGCTCCTTCCGCAGCGCCACGAGCCGCTGCGCCTCGGTCGACTTCACGACCTTCACCTTGTCGGCTTTCGGAGCCATGGCGGAAGTGGTGGGGGAGGTCGACGGCATTGGTGGTGCTGGTGGCAATGGGGGGCAGAGCGCTGCTCTCTTTCAGCTTTGGGAAGAAGGGGGAGCGGCGGAGGTTTCCGAGATTGGAATAGCAAATGGTGAGTGGGCGAACTGCCCCTGTTTCCCCTGCTTATAAGGAGGGAGGGGGCGGACATTCCATCTTTCCGAATGAAGAAACCACCCACGATCTCTCCCACGACGCCGCATTCAACACGTGCCATTCGGGGAGGGCGCGGTGGATACGGAGAGAGATACGGCGTAATCCAGGCCGCGCGTGCCCGTGCCCTGTTTTGGGCCTGGCCCAACAGCGCTCGGCATCGTGTATGGCCCAGGCCCGGGGGCTCCTGTCGGTGTACTAGAGTAGGGGTACCCTAGTATCCCGAACTTGTGCACGGGCAGTCGCAGCATCCCGCGGCAAGGCTTGCCGGGTGACCGCCAAGGTCCTCCGTGGTTCCTTTTGGAGCCATTCAAGAACAAAATATTCAAGTCAAGGCACAAGACCCCGGCAAGAGGAGCTTGCCGGGAAGGCCAACCAAGGCATCTCAAGGAACTTACCGCGACGCGCCACGCGTCCCGGCAAGGCCCGGTGAGCGACAAGCTCCCGGACGCGACAAGACAACGACCGCGGCAAGGCGCTTGCCGCGGCAAGCTACCACTCTGTACCCGCGCTCCAGCACATCCACCAACGTGTCGCTCTAGGATCCTTCCAGGCGTACGTGGCGGGAGGCTGTGCAGCCAGCGGTGCGCGGTGGCAAGCGGCGCTGACAAGATTGCCATCGTGGCAAGCGGTGGCGTCCCTGACGGTCCCTTTTGCACTATTTGGGCGACGGAGATGGGCATTCAATGCCCTTGTCCCCTGCCGTCAGAGTTAGGTATGATACACTGTACAGGTAGTTGTACCAACCGCAACACCTTTCCATTTTTACCCTTGTCTACGTTGCCACCTGTCGGTGACCCCTTGAGCATATAAAAGGAGGCCCATGCGCAACATAGAGGGGGGACGAGGAAGGAAGGGAACACTCACGCTCGGTCTCGTTAGCTGCTGGTGTGTACTATAGCACTCAGCGCTCCCGAGCAAGAACTCAATACAAACCACAAAGCAGGAGTAGGGTTTTACGCATCCGTGCGGCCCGAACCTGGGTAAACTGCTCGTGTGTTTTGCCTCGATCCGCTCTTCGTGCGATCTTCGCCCCCGCCGAACCGAAAGGGGCTCGGTCCGCCGGTCCCATAGGTGCTCGTGGATCAGTTCCTCGACAAGTAGCGTAAGTATTTCCCTTAGTTTTTGAGAACCAAGGTATCAATCCAGTAGGAGACCATGCGCGAGTCCCTCACACCTGCACAAACAAATAAGAACATCGCAGCTAACGCGATAAGGGGTTGTCAATCCCTTTACGGTCACTTACGAAAGTGAGATCTGATAGAGATGATAGTTTATATTTTTGGTATTTTTGGTTTATAAGAACAACAAATAAAAGCAAAGTGGATGTAGATTGATATGTTGAGAATAGACCTGGGGGCCATAGTTTTCTCTAGTGGCTTCTCTCATGATAGCGATATTCTATGGCGGATAAACAAATTACTATCGAGCAATTGATAGAAAAGTGAATAATTATGAGACTATCTAGGCATGACCATTGTATATAGGCATCACGTCCGAGACAAGTAGACCGACTCCTGCCTGCATCTACTACTATTACTCCACACATCGACCGCTATCCAGCATGCATCTAGTGTATTGAGTTCATAAGAACAGAGTAACGCCTTAATCAAGATGACATGATGTAGACGGATAAACTCAAGCAATATGATATAAACCCCATCTTTTTATCCTCAATGGAAACAATACAATACGTGGCTTGCTGCCCCTACTATCACTGGGAAAGGACACCGCAAGATTGAACCCAAAGCCAAGCACTTCTCCCATTGCAAGAACTATAGATCTAGTAGGCCTAACCAAACCAATAATTCGAAGAGATTTGCAAGGATGTTATGAGCACACATAAAAAGTTCAGAGAAGAACCAAATATCTTTCATAGATAACCTTGATCATAAACTCAAAATTCATCGGATCTTGACAAACACACCGCAAAAAGAGATTACATCGAATAGATCTCCTCGAAGAACGAGGAGAACTTTGTATTGAGATCTAGAGAGAGAGAGAGAGAAGAGGCCATCTAGATACTAGCTATGGACCCGAAGGTCTGTGGTAAACTACTCACAACTCATGGTGAGGGCGATGATGATGATGATGAAGAACTCCGTGATGGATCCCCCTCCGGTGGAGCTCCGGAACAGGCTCCAAGATGGGATCTTCACGGGAACAGAAGGTACGGCGGTGGAATTAGGGTTTTCTCTCTGTTCACGGAGGTTTTGGGGTACGTAGACTTATATAGGAAGAAGGAGGGCGCCGGGGGACGCTCGAGGGGGCCACGAGGTAGGGGCGCGCCCCCCACCCTCGTGGGCCACCCTTTGGTCCCCTGACGTGGTTCTCAAGCTCCGCGTGCGTGATTTTCTCCTAAAATATCTCTCGCGAAGGTTTCATTCCGTTTGGATTCCATTTGATATTCTTTTTTTGCAAAACCCTGAAACAGGCAAAAAATAGCAATCTGGACTGGTCCTTTGGGTTAGTAAGTTAGTCCCAAAAATGATATAAAAGTGAATGATAAAGCCCATTAAACATCCAAGACTTCATAAATAATAGCATGGAACAATAAAAAATTAGAGATACGTTGGAGACGTATCATACACCAAGATCGGATATGAACTCCTTCATCCAGACTCCTTCATTTGCTGCTTCCGAAGCAGCTATGTACTCCACTTCACACGTAGATACCGCCACGACGCTCTGCTTGGAACTACACCAATTAACAGCTCCACCATTCAATAAAAATACATATCCGGTTTGTGACTTAGAGTCATCCCGATCATTGTCAAAGCTTGAATCGACGTAACCGTTTACGACGAGCTCTTTGTCACCTCCATAAACGAGAAACATATCCTTTGTCCTTTTCATGTACTTCAGGATGTTCTTGACCATTGTCCACTGATCCACTCCTGGATTACTTTGGTACCTCCTTGCTAAACTTATAGCAAGGCACACATCTGGTCTGGTACACAGCATTGCATACATGATAGATCCTATGGCTGAGGCAGAGGGAATGATTTTCATTTTCTCTCTATCTTTTGCAGTGGTCGGACATTGAGTCTTACTCAACTTCACACCTTGTAACACAGGCAAGAACCCTTTCTTTATGTGCTTTGTGAAAGTCCAATTAAGCGTCTTGATCTATCTCTATAGATCTTGATGCCTAATATATAAGCAGCTTCACAGAGGTCTTTCATAGAAAAATTCTTATTCAAGTATCCTTTTATGCCATCCAGAAATTCTATATCATTTCCAATCAACAATATGTCATCTACATATAATATCAGAAATGCTACAGAGCTCCCACCCACTTTCTTGTAAATACAGGCTTCTCCAAAAGTCTGTATAAAACCATATGCTTTGATCACCTCATCAAAGCGTATATTCCAACTCCGAGATGATTGCACCAGTCCATAGATGGATCGCTGGAGTTTGCACACTTTGTTAGCACCTTTAGGATCGACAAAACCTTCTTGTTGCATCATATACAACTCCTCTTTGAACTATCCATTTAGGAATGCAGTTTTGACATCCATTTGCCAGATTTCATAATCATAAAATGCGGATATTGCTAACATGATTTGGACAGACTTAAGCATCGCTACGGGTGAGAAAGTCTCATCGTAGTCAACTCCTTAAACTTGTCGAAAACCATCGCTACGGGTGAGAAAGTCTCATCGTAGTCAACTCCTTAAACTTGTCGAAAACCTTTCGCAACAAGTCGAGCTTTGTAGACAATAACATTACCGTCGGCGTCGGTCTTCCTCTTGAAGATCCATTTATTTTCAATGGCTTGGCGATCATTGGGCAAGTCATCCAAAGTTCACACTTTGTTCTCATACATGGATCCCATCTCATATTTCATGGCCTCAAGCCATTTTGCGGAATCTGGGCTCATCTTCACTTCCTCATAGTTCGTAGGTTCATCATGGTCTAGTAACATGACTTCCAGAACTGGGTTACCGTACTACTCTGGCGCGGAACGTACTCTGGTTGACCTACGAAGTTCAGCAATAACTTGATCCAAAGTTTCATGATCATCATCATTAGCTTCCTCACTAATTGGTGTAGGAATCACTGTAACTAGTTTCTGTGATGTACTATTACCTCATCAAGTTCTACTTTCCTCCCACTCACTTCTTTCGAGAGAAACTCCGTCTCTAAAAAGGATCCATTCTTAGCAACGAATATCTTGCCTTCGGATCTGTGATAGAAGGTGTACCCAACAGTCTCCTTTGGGTATCCTATGAAGATACATTTCTCCAATTTGGGTTCAAGCTTATCAGGTTGAAGCTTTTTCACATAAGCATCGCAACCCCATACTTTAAGAAATGACAACTTTGGTTTCTTGCCAAACCATAGTTCATAAGGCGTCGTCTCAACGAATTTAGATGGTGCCCAATTTAACGTGAATTCAGCTGTCTCTAAAGCATAACCCCAAAACGATAGTGGTAAATCGGTAAGAGACATCATAGATCGCACCATATCTAATAAAGTACGGTTACGACGTTTAGACACACCATTACGCTGTGGTGTTCCGGGTGGCGTGAGTTGTGAAACTATTCCACATTGTTTCAAATGAAGACCAAACTCGTAAATGAAATATTCACCTCCACGATCAAATCGTAGAAACTTTATTTTCTTGTTACGATGATTCTCTACTTCACTCTGAAATTCTATGAACTTTTCAAATGTTTCAGACTTGTGCTTCATCAAGTATATATACCCATATATGCTCAAATCATCAGTGAAGGTCAGAAAATAACGATACCCGCCGCGAGCCTCAACACTCATCGGTCCACATACATCAGTATGTATATTTCCAACAAATTTGTTGCTTGCTCCATCGTTCCGGAGAACGGAGTTTTAGTCATCTTGCCCATGAGGCATGGTTCGCAAGCACCAAGTAATTCATAATCAAGTGATTCCAAAAGTCCATCACTATGAAGTTTCTTCATGCGGTTTACACCAATATGACCTAAACGGCGGTACCACAAATAAGTTGCACTATCATTATTAACCTTGCATCTTTTGGTTTCAATATTATGAATATGTGTATCACTACGACCGAGATCCAACAAGAATAGACCACTCTTCAAGGGTGCATGACCATAAAAGACATTACTCATATAAATAGAACAACCATTATTCTCATATTTAAATGAATAACCGTCTCGCAATAAACAAGATCCAGATATAATGTTCATGCTTAGCGCTGGCACCAAATAACAATTATTCAGGTTTAAAACTAATCCCGAAGGTAGATGTAGAGGTAGCATGCCGACGGCGATCACATCGACTTTGGAACCATTTCCCACGCGCATCATCACCTCATCCTTAGCTAATCTTCATTTATTTCGTAGCCCCTCTTTCGAGTTACAAATATTAGCAACCGAACTAGTATCAAATACCCAGGTGCTACTACGAGCATTAGTAAGGTACATATCAATAACATGTATATCACATATACCTTTGTTCACTTTGCCATCCTTCTTATCCGCCAAATACTTGGGGCAGTTCCGCTTCCAGTGTCCAGTCCCTTTTCAGTAGAAGCACTCAGTTTCAGGCTTGGCTCCAGACTTGGGTTTCTTCGTGGGAGTAGCAACTGTCTTGCTATTCTTCTTGAAGATCCCCTTCTTTCCCTTGCCCTTTTTCTTGAAACTAGTGGTCTTGTTAACCATCAAAACTTGATGCTCCTTTTTGATTTCTACCTCTGCAGCTTTGAGCATAGGAAAGAGCTCGGGAATCATCTTCTGCATCCCTTGCATGTTATAGTTCATCACGAAGCCTTTATAGCTTGGTGGTAGTGATTGAAGAATGATACGTCTCCAACGTATCTATAATTTTTTATTGTTCCATCCTATTATATATTATGTTTTGGATGTTTCATGGGCTTTATTATACACTTTTATATTATTTTTGGGACTAACCTATTAACCCAAAGGCCCAGTGCAAGTTGCTGTTTTTTTGCCTATTTTAGGGTTTCGCAGAAAAGGAATATCAAACGGCGTCCAAACGGAATGAAACCTTCGCGAGAGTTATTTTTGGAACGATATCAACACAGAAGACTTGGAGTACACGCGATGGAATGAAGGAGGCGGCCCCGAGGGTCCAGGGAGCGCCCCCTCCTACAGGGCGCGCCCCACCCTCGTGGGCCCCCTCTGGCTCCCCCGATGCCCTCCTTCCTCCTATATATATCCATGTACCCTGATAACATCGAGGCAAAAGGGAAAACCCTAATTCCACCGCCGCAACCTTCTGTTCCCGTGAGATCCCATCTTGGGGCCTGTTCCGGAGCTCTGCCGGAGGGGGGATCTTCCACGGAGTGCTTCTACATCAACACCATTGACTCACCATGAGTTGTGAGTAGTTTACCACAGACCTTCGGGTCCATAGTTATTAGCTAGATGGCTTCTTCTCTCTTTTTGGATCTCAATACCAAGTTCACCTTGGTCTTCGAGGCGATCTATTCGATGTAATCTTTTTGCGGTGTGTTTGTCGAGATCCGATGAATTCTGGGTTTATGATCAAAATTATCTACGAGAAATATTTGGTTCTTTTCTGAAATCTTTTATGTATGATTATAATATCCTTGCAAGTCTCTTCGAATTATCGGTTTGGTTTGGCCTACTAGATCTATAGTTCTTGCAATGGGAGAAGTGCTTGGCTTTGGGTTCAATCTTGCGGTGTCCTTTCCCAGTGACAGTAGGGGCAACAAGGCACGTATTGTATTGTTTCCATCGAGGATAAAGAGATGGGTTTTATATCATATTGCTTGAGTTTTATCCCTCTACACCATGTCATCTCGCTTAAAGCATTACTGTGTTCTTATGAACTTAATACTCTAGATGCATGTTGGATAGCGGTCGATGTGTGGAGTAATAGTAGTAGATGCAGAATTGTTTCGGTCTACTTATCACGGACGTGATGCCTATATATAATGATCATGCCTAGATATTCTCATAACTATGCACTTTTCTATCAATTGCTCGACAGTAATTTGTTCACCCGCCGTAGAATTCTGCTATCATGAGAGAAGCCACTAGTGAAACCTATGGCCCCCAGGTCTATTCTCAACATATTAATCTCCAATCTACTTTACTTTGTGTCATTTATTTTATGTTCTTATATCCAAAAATACCAAAAATATCACACTATCCTATCTATCATATCTCACTTTCGTAAGTGACCGTAAAGGGATTGACAACCCCTTATCGCGTTGGCTGTGAAGTTCTTATTTGTTTGTCCAGGTGCGAGGGACTCACGTGTGGTCTCCTACTGGATTGATACCTCGGTTCTCAAAAACTGAGGGAAATACTTACGCTATTATGCTGCATCACCCTTTCCTCTTCGAGGGAATACAACGCAAGCTCGAGAAGTATCAAATAACTCTATCAATAAAACTATCTTCGTCAACTTTGCAACCAAGTTGAGCCATATGATTGTAGTATCCAGACATTCTGAGCAAGTGTTCACTGATAGAACTGTTCTCCTCCATCTTGCAGCTGTAGAACTTATTGGAAATCTCATATTTCTCAATCTGGGCATTTGCTTGAAATATTAACTACAACTCCTGGAACATCTCATATGCTCCATGACGTTCAAAACATCGTTGAAGTCCAGGTTCTAAGCCGTAAGGCATGGCACACTGAACTATCATGTAGTCATCAGAACGAGCTTGCCAGACATTCATAACGTCCGGGGTTGCTCCTGCAGCATGGGCCATTGATCTACAACAACATAGATATGCAAAAACTATCAGGACTAAGTTCATGATAAATTAAAGTTCAATTTATCATATTACTAAAGAACTCCCACTTAGATAGACATCCCTCTAGTCATCTAAATAATCACGTGATCCAAATCAACTAAACCATGTCCGATCATCACGTGAGATGGAGTAGTTTTCAATGGTGAACATCTTATGTTGATCATATCTACTATATGATTCTGGCTCGACCTTTCGGTCTCCAGTGTTCCGAGGCCATGTTTGTACATGCTAGGCTCGTCAAGTTTAACCCGAGTATTTTGCGTGTGCAAAACTGGCTTGCACCCGTTGTATGTGAACGTACAGCTTATCACACCCGATCATCACGTGGTGTCTCGGCACGACGAACTTTCACAACGGTGCATACTCAGGGAGAACACTTGTACCTTTAAATTTGGTAAGGGATCATCTTATAATGCTACCGTCGAACTAGGCAAAATAGGAAGCATAATAAGATAAACATCACATGCAATCAAAATATTTGACATGATATGGTCATCATCATCTTGTGCTTTTGATCTCCATCTCCAAAGCATCGTCATGATCTCCATCATCACCGGCTTGACACCATGATCTTCATCATAGCATCGTGGTCGTCTCGCCAACTATTGCTTCTACTACTATCGCTAACTCATAGTGATAAAGTAAAGCAATTACATGGCCTTCGCAATTCATACAATAAAGAGACAACCATACGGCTCCTGCCGGTTGTCGATAACTTTACAAAACATGATCATCTCATACAATATCATATAACTCATCACGTCTTGACCATATCACATCACAACATGCCCTGCAAAAACAAGTTAGACGTCCTCTACTTTGTTGATTCAAGTTTTACGTGGCTACTACGGGCTTTGCAAGAACTGTTCTTACCTACGGATACAAAAACCACAACGATTTTTCATCAAGTATGTGTTGTTTTAACCTTCGCAAGGACCGGGCGTAGCCACACTTGATTCAACTAAAGTGAGAGAGACAGACACCCGCCGGTCTCCTTTAAGCAATGAGTGCTCGTAACGGTGACACTAGTCTCGCGTAAGCGTATGCGTAATGTCGGTCCGGGACGCTTCATCTCACAATACCGCCGAATCAAAGTATGACATGCTGATAACCCACAAGTGTAGGGGACTGCAACAGTTTTCGAGGGTAAAGTATTAAACCCAAATTTGTTGATTCGACACAAGGGGAGCCAAAGAATACTCTTAAGTATTAGCAACTGAGTTGTCAATTCAGCCACATCTGGAAACTTAGTATCTGCAGCAAGATAGTTTAGTAGCATAGTAATATGATAGTGGTGGTAGCAGCAATAAAAGTAAGATAGTGTTTTTGTAGTTTTTGTGATATAAGCAACGAAAAAGTAAATAAGCGACTAGCAATATAGGTAAAGTTCGTAGGCATTGGATCGGTGATGGGAAATTACGTTGGATGCAATTCATCATGTAGAAGTTATAACCTAGGGTGACACAGAACTAGCTCCAGTTCATCAATGCAATGTAGGCATGTATTCCGAATATAGTCATACGTGCTTATGGAAAAGAACTTGCATGCCATCTTTTGTCCTACCCTCCCGTGGCAGCGGGGTCCTATTGGAAACTAAGGGATATTAAGGCCTCCTTTTAATAGAGTACCGGACCAAAGCATTAAACATAGTGAATCCATGAACTCCTCAAACTATGGTCATCACCGGGAGTGGTCCCGATTATTGTCAGTTCGGGGTTGCCGGATCATAACACAAAGTAGGTGACTATAGACTTGCAAGATAGGATCAAGAACACACATATATTCATGAAAACATAATAGGTTCAGATTTGAAATCATGGCACTCGGGCCCTAGTGACAAGCATTAAGCATAGCAAAGTCATAGCAACATCAATCTCCGAACATAGTGGATACTAGGGATCAAACCCTAACAAAACTAACTCGATTACATGATAGATCCCATCCAACCCATCACCGTCCAGCAAGCCTACAATGGAATTACTCACACACGGCGGTGAGCATCATGGAATTGGTGATGGAGAAAGGTTGATGATGACCATGGCGATGATCTCCACTCTCCGGAGCCCCGAACGGACTCAAGATCAGCCCTCCCGAGAGAGATTAGGGCTTGGCGGCGGCTCCGTCTCATGAAACGCGATAATTCTTTCTCCTTGATTTTTTTCTCCACGAAACGGAATATATAGGACCTAGGGATACGTCGGTGGGGCATCGGGGTGCCCTCAAGGCAGGGGGCACGCCCTGGGAAGGGGGGTGCGCCCCCCACCCTCGAGGACAACCCGTGGGCCCCCAGGTGTGGATCTTCTTGTAGGTATTTTTTATATTTTCTGAAATAAATCTCCGTTGATTTTCAGGCGATTCCGAGAACTTTTTATTTCTGCACAAAAACAACACCATGGCAGTTCTGCTGAAAATAGCGTCAGTCTGGGTTAGTTCCATTCAAATCATGCAAGTTAGAGTCCAAAACAAGGGCAAAAGTGTTTGGAAAAGTAGATACATTGGAGACGTATCAACTCCCCCAAGCTTAAACCTTTGATTGTCCTCAAGCAATTCAGTTGATAAACTGAAAGTGATAAAGAAAAACTTTGACAAACTCTGTTTGTTCTTGTTGTTGTAAATATGTAAGCTAGCATTTAGGTTTTCAACAAGATCATGAACTAACCACATTCACAATAACTTTCAGGCCTTAAGACTACTCACATCAATGGCATAATCAACTAGCGAGCAATAATAATAAACCTCAGATGACAACACTTCTCAAAACAATCATGATATGATATAACAGGATGGTATCGCGCTAGCCCTTTCTGAGACCGCAAAACATAAGTGCAGAGCACCTTTAAGGATCAAGGACTGACTAGACATTGTAATTCATGGTAAAAGAGATCCAGTCATGATCATACTCAATGCAAATTAATAGTAATACAAGCAACGACAGAGGTGCTCTCCTACTGGTGCTTTTTGATAAGAGGGTGTTGACTCTGCATAAAAGTAAATAGATAGGCCCTTCGCAGAGGGAAGAAGGGATTTGTAGAGGTGCCAGAGCTTGATTTTTAAATAGAGATTGAATAACATTTTGAGCGGTATACTTTCATTGTCAACATAAAAACCAAGAATATAGATATCTCCCATGCTACGCACATTATAGGCGGTTCCCAAATAGAATGGTAAAGTTTATACTCCCCTAACCACCAACAAGCACACTCCACGGCCAGCCGAATCCACGGGTTACCGTCTAAACAAGCAACAGCCCTGGGGGAGTTTTGTTTAATTATTATGATTTTGAGCATGGGACTGGGCATCCTGGTTACCTGCCATTTTCTAGTGAATGATGAGCGGAGTCCACTCATCGTGAGAATAACCCACCTAGCATGGAAGATATAGACATCCCTAGTTGATACATGAGCTGTTCGAGCATACAAAACAGAATTTCATTTGAAGGTCTAGAGTTTGGCACATACAAATTTACTTGGAACGACAGGTAAATACCGCATATAGGAAGGTATAGTGGACTCATACGGAATAACTTTGGGGTTTATGGAAGTGGATGCACAAGCAGTATTCCCGCTTAGTACAGGTGAAGGCTAGAAGGAGACTGGGAAGCGACCAGCTAGAGAGCAACAACGGTGATGAACATGCATTAAAATTAATCAACAATGAATGCAACCATGAGTAGGATATAAATCACCATGAACATAAATATCGTGAAGGCTATGCTGATTTGTTTCAACTACATGCGTGAACATGTGCCAAGTCAAGTCACTTAAATCGTTCAGAGGAGGATACCACCCATCATACCACATCACAACTATTTGAATATCATGTTGGCACGCAAGATAGACCATTATAAACTCTCAGCTAATTAAGCATGGCATAAGCAGCTATGATCTCTAATTTTCATTGCAAACGTGTTTCATTCATAACAAGCTGAATCAAGAACGACGGGCAATCATATTTACAAAAACAAGAGAGGTCGAGTTCATACCAGCTTTTCTCATCTCAATTATTTCATCATATATCATCCTTTTTGCCTTTCACTCGCACGACCGAACGGTGTGGATAATAATAATAGTGCACGTGCATTGGACTAAGCTAGAATCTGCAGACATTTGATACAAGAGAGAAGACAAGGTAATATGGCTCAAGGTTAAATCAACAACAGAGCCTATGAGAGCCACTAAGCATTTTAATCATGGTCTTCTACTCTTAATCCCTAAAGAAAAGAAAAGAAACTATTTACACGGGAAAGCTCCCAACAAGCAAAAGAAGAACGGGAAATCTTTTTGGGTTTTCATTTTTAGTTACTACTACAAGCAAAGAAAGCAAACTAGCTAGAAGCTACAACTAATATTTTTTTGTTTTTCTGAATTTTTCTAGCACACAAGAGAAAAAGACTAAGAAAAATAAATTGAAACTAAGCATGGATGGTACAGTGAAAGAGTGTGAGCACCGACAACTAGAATAAGTGTGAACATGAATATAAGTCGGTGAGAAACACGTACTCCCCCAAGCTTAGGCTTTTGTCCTAAGTTGGTCTATGGCTAGTACTGGCCTGATGGATATCTAAAGTTGTAGTTGGGGTCGTACTGAGATGCAGCAGATGCTGCCTGCTGAGCTGCAGCTCGATGGCGGGTTGCCTCCGTCATGTTATAATAGGCATTTGCCTCCTCCATAGTTATAGTGTGTCTTCCTTTTTTCCTGAAAGTTAAACAAAGTAGGGGCAGGAAGAACAATAGGGATGGCATGCTGCCGGTTAAAGATTAGTCGATATTTCAGAGTCTGATTATCCCACTCTATAAACCGGTGACTAGCCATAGCATTACCGTCTAAATGAGCAGGAGGTAAAGGGTTATCATACGGATGCACAGACACACCAAGATAGCGGGCTATGCGAGTAGCATAGATCCCACCAAATAAATCTCCATTCGAACCATTATGGTGTAGTCTACGTGCAACAATTGCTCCTAAATTATATTGCCTATCACCTAGTACAGCACTCCTAAGAATGCTGAGATCAGGCACACACATGTGACAGGCTTCATCTTTACCATTTATGCATCTACCGATAAAGAGAGCAAAGTAATGAATAGCAGGAAAATGTATGCTCCCAGTGGTGGCTTGTGTGATGTCTCTGGATTCCCCCACTGTAATACTAGCTAGGAATTCTCTAAATTCATATTGACAAAGATAACTCATACTGCCCCACTGTGGGAGCTTGCAGGCTTCATTAAAATCCTCTAAGTCCATGGTATAAGATTTATCATATAGATCAAACAAGACAGTGTGAGAATTACGTGAAGATGAAAATTTAAACCTTCTCACAAAGCTATCAGTCAAGCCACGGTATTGTAGGCACTTATCTTGCATGAAGTCTTTGAGGTCAGCGTTACGCACATATGCGTAAAATTCATCTTTGATGCCCGCTTGGCTCATAAATTCATCCGACGGCCATTCACAAGGACATACATCAGCATCCCTCGATGGTTCATCGTCGGGCTCACGGAACGCAAGCCTCGGTCCTTGCTTCCTTGAAGGGCCACCTTGGAAGTCTTTCCTAGACATTTTTCTGAAATTTTCTGAAATTTTTAGTAACTCACAAATAAAAGTTAACCAAACTCAACAAGAATGATAGCAACAACTCCTATAAGTGCCTAGAAGCTATATCATGCATTAGAACTACTTGGGACCAAGAAAATTTGACATGCAAGCTCAAGAACAAGGTCACCACAGCAGCACAAATTTGCAACAAATAAAGCACTAGAACAAAAACTAATTTGACCAATGGAGGAGTCACATACCAAGGAACAATCCTCCCAAACAGTTTGGTGAATCGTGCTTTGAGCAAGGAGATCGAAAATGGCAGCAAAATGAGCTAGAACTCGGGTTTGAGCTGGTTGGGGATTTTTTGGGAGGAAGAAGAAGAGTATGGGTGAAAGGATAAGTGGAGGGGGGCCACGTGGGGCCCTCAAGGCAAGGGGCGCGCCCTGTGCCCTCGAGGCCACGTGCTGGCTCCCCTCGCTGTGTGTTCAGTGCCATATTTTCTTAAATATTATAGAAAAAAAATCATATTTCATTTTCATGGCATTTGGAGACTTTTATTTTCGGGATATTTTTTATTGCACAGATAAGTCTGGAAACACACAGATAATGCTACTTTTCTTTTATTTAACCTAATTAACAGAAAGTAAAAGGAGGGTACAGAAGGTTTGTGCTATCTAGATTCACCTATCCCATGCTCATCAAAAGGAATCCATTAACAAGGTTGATCAGGTCTTGTTAATAAAATCTTTCCGAGTAACATGAAACCGGAGAATTTTCGAATAACACTATGTTACCTCAATGGGGATATGTATGTCCCCAACAATAAGTATGTCATATGCCTTCTTGATAGTTGGAATAGGAAACTCAAAACCTCCAATGGTAATTGTTGAAGTTTTTCCAATATAATTGATACTATGAACCTGAGGTTGTTTCCTCGGAAAGTGTACCGTATGCTCATTACCATTGACATGAAAAGTGACATTGCCTTTATTGAAATCAATAACAGCCCCTGCAGTATTCAAAAAAGGTCTTCCAAGAATAATAGACATACTATCATCCTCGGGAATATCAAGTATAACAAAGTCTGTTAGAATAGTAACATTTGCAACTACAACAGGCACATCCTCACAAATACCGACATGTATAGCAGTTAATTTATCAGCCATTTGCAAAGATATTTCAGTAGGTGTCAACTTACTCAAGTCAAGTCTACGGTATAAAGAGAGAGGCATGACACTAACACCGGCTCCAAGATCACACAAAGCAGTTTTAACATAGTTTCTCTTAATGGAGCAAGGTATAGTCGGTACTCCTGGATCTCCTAATTTCTTAGGCATTCCACCCTCAAAAGTGTAATTGGCAAGCATGGTGAAGATTTCTACTTCAGGTATCTTTCTTTTGTTGGTAATGATATCTTTCATATACTTGGCATAAGGATTTGTTTTCAGCACATCAGTCAAACGCATACGCAAAAAGATAGGTCTAATCATTTCAGCGAAGCGCTCAAAATCCTCATCATCCTTTTTCTTGGATGTTTTCGGAGGAAAGGGCATGGGTTTCTGAACCCATGGTTCTCTTTCCCTACCGTGCTTCCTAGCAACAAAGTCTCTCTTATCATAACGTTGATTCTTTGATTGTGGGTTATCAAGATCAACAGCAGGTTCAATCTCTACATCGTTATCATTGCTAGGTTGAGCATCATCATGAACATCTTTATTAATATTATCACTAGGTTCATGTTCATTACCAGATAGTGTCTCAGCATCAGAAACAGATATATCATTAGGATTCTCAGGTGGGTGAGCTACAGGTTCACTAGAAGCATGCAAAGTCCTATCATTTTTCTTTTTCTTCTTCTTCGCGGAACTAGGTGCATCTAAATTAGCTCTATGAGAATCTTGCTCAATTCTCTTGGGGTGGCCTTCAGGATACAGAGGTTCCTGAGTCATTTTACCACCTCTAGTAGCAACTCTAACAGCATAGTCATTATTCTTACTATTTAACTCATTGAGCAAAGCATTCTGAGCTTTAAGTACTTGTTCTACTTGAGTGGTGACCATGGAAGCATGTATACTAATAAGTTTCAGTTCATCTTTAGCACTAGACAGATAATCACTCAAGCGTTCAATCATATGAGCATTGTGTTGTAATTGTCTACCAACATAAGCATTGAAGTTTTCTTGTTTCACAATAAAATTGTCAAACTCATCTAAGCATTGGCTAGCAACTTATAACGAGGAATATCACCTTCATCAAATCTATAAAGAGAATTTACCTTTACTACCTATGTCGGGTTATCAAGACCATGTATTTCTTCAATAGGCGGTAAATTCTTAACATCTTCAACTTTAATAACTTTTTCTTTCATATATTTCTTTGCCTCTTGCATGTCTTCAGGACTAAGAAATAGAACACCTCTTTTCTTCGGAGTTAGTTTAGGGGCTGGTTCAGGAAGTGTCCAATTATTTTCATTGGCTAGCATATTATTCAATAGTAATTCAGCTTGTTCAACTGTTCTTTCCCTGAAAACACAACCAACACAAAAATCCAGGTGGTCTCTAGAAGCATCGGTTAGTCCATTATAAAAGACATCAAGTATATCATGCATCTCAAGAGGATGATCAGGCAAAGCATTAAGTAACTAAAGAAGCCTCCCCCAAGCTTGTGGGAGACTCTCTTCTTTAGATTGAGCAAAGTTATATATTTCCCGTAAGGCAGCTTGTTTCTTATGAGCGGGAAGATATTTAGCACAAAAGTAATACATCATATCCTGGGGACTACGAACACAACCAAGATCAAGAGAATTAAACCAAGTCTTAGCATCACCCTTTAACGAGAACGGAAATAGCTTAAGGATATAGTAGTAGCGAATCTTTTCATCATTGGTAAATAGGGTGGCTATATCATTCAACTTGGTAAGATGTGCCACAACAGTTTCAGACTCATAGCCATGGAAAGGATCAGATTCAACCAAAGTAATTAACTCAGGATCAACAGAGAATTCATAATCCTTATCAGTGACACATATAGGTGAAGTAGCAAAAGCAGGGTCATGTTTCATTCTAGCATTCAAAGACTTTTCTTTCAGCTTAGCTAATAACTTCTTAAGATCATATCTATCATTGCAAACAAGAAAGTCTCTAGCAGTTTCTTCATCCATAACATAACCCTCAGGCACAACAGGCAATTCATATCTATTGGGAGTAGTTTCATCACCACTTTCATAAATATCATCAACATTTGCACTCTCCCTAACCTTAGCAATTTGTTCACCTAGAAATTCACCTAGTGGCACAATATTAGGCATAGAGATAGTTTCATCATACATAATAGAAGTAGCATCATCAAGAACATACGACATATCAGATTCAATAGCAGGAGTAGGTGTCGGAAGTTTACTCATAATAGAAGGAGAATCTAGTGCAGAGCTAGATGGCAGTTCCTTACCTCCCCTCGTAGTTGAGGGTAAGATCTTGGTTTTTGAGTCCTTCAATTTCTTCATAGTGATAAGAAGATATAAATCCCAAGTGACTTAAAGAATAGAGCTATGCTCCCTGGCAACGGCGCCATAAAATAGTCTTGATAACCCACAAGTGTAGGGGATCGCAACAGTTTTCGAGGGTAAAGTATTAAACCCAAATTTGTTGATTCGACACAAGGGGAGCCAAAGAATACTCTTAAGTATTAGCAACTGAGTTGTCAATTCAGCCACACCTGGAAACTTAGTATCTGCAGCAAGATAGTTTAGTAGCACAGTAATATGATAGTGGTGGTAGCAGCAATAAAAGTAAGATAGTGTTTTTGTAGTTTTTGTGATATAAGCAACGGAAAAGTAAATAAGCGACTACCAATATAGGTAAAGCTCGCAGGCATTGGATCGGTGATGGGAAATTACGTTGGATGCAATTCATCATGTAGAAGTTATAACCTAGGGTGACAAAAACTAGCTCCAGTTCATCAATGCAATGTAGGCATGTATTCCGAATATAATCATACGTGCTTATGGAAAAGTACTTGCATGCCATCTTTTGTCCTACCCTCCTGTGGCAGCGGGGTCCTATTGGAAACTAAGGGATATTAAGGCCTCCTTTTAATAGAGTACCGGACCAAAGCATTAACACATAGTGAATACATGAACTCCTCAAACTATGGTCATCACCGGGAGTGGTCCCGATTATTGTCACTTCGGGGTTGCCGGATCATAACACAAAGTAGGTGACTATAGACTTGCAAGATAGGATCAAGAACACACATATATTCATGAAAACATAATAGGTTCAGATCTGAAATCATGGCACTCGGGCCCTAGTGACAAGCATTAAGCATAGCAAAATCATAGCAACATCAATCTCAGAATATAGTGGATACTAGGGATCAAACCCTAACAAAACTAACTCGATTACATGATAGATCCCATCCAACCCATCACCGTCCAGCAAGCCTACGATGGAATTACTCACACACGGCGGTGAGCATCATGGAATTGGTGATGGAGGAAGGTTGCTGATGACGATGTCGACGATCTCCACTCTCCGGAGCCCCGAACGGACTCCAGATCAGCCCTCCCGAGAGAGATTAGGGCTTGGCGACGGCTTCGTCTCATGAAACACGATAATTCTTTCTCCTTGATTTTTTTCTTCATGATACAGAATATATAGGACCTGGGGATACGTCGGTGGGGCATCGGGGTGCCCTCGAGGCAGGGGGGTGCGCCCTAGGAAGGGGGGCGCGCCCCCCACCCTCGAGGACAGCCCGTGGGCCCCTAGGTGTGGATCTTCTTGCAGGTATTTTTTATATTTTCTGAAATAAATCTCCGTTGATTTTCAGGCGATTCCGAGAACTTTTTGTTTCTGCACAAAAACAACACCATGGCAGTTCTGCTGAAAACAGCGTCAGTCCGGGTTAGTTCCATTCAAATCATGCAAGTTAGAGTCCAAAACAAGGGCAAAAATGTTTGGAAAAGTAGATACGTTGGAGACGTATCACATGCTGGTAAGCAGTATGACTATTATCGCCCACAACTCATTATGTTCTACTCATGCATATCATCTACGCATAGACCTGGCTTATGATGCCACTGTTGGGGAACGTAGTATTTCAATTTTTTTCCCTACGATCACGCAAGATCTATCTACTAGATACATATCAATGAGAGGGAAGAGTGTGTCTACGTACCCTTGTAGGTCGAAAGCGTAAGCGTCTAGTGACGCGGTTGATGTAGTCGAACGTCTTCGCGATCTAACCGATACAAGCACCGAACGTACGGCACCTCCGAGTTCAGCACACGTTCAGCTCGATGACGTCCCACGAGCTCTTGATCCAGTTGAGATTCACGGGAGAGTTTCGTCAGCACGACGGCGTGGTGACTGTGATGATGAAGCTACTGGCGCAGGTCTTCGCCTAAGCACTGCAACGGTATGACCGAGGTGTGTTTCTGTGGAGGGGGGCACCGCACACAGCTAAAACGATGTTGCTTGTGTGTCTTTGGGTGCCCCCTGCCCCCGTATATAAAGGAACAAGGGGGAGGTGCGGCCGGCCCAAGGGGCGCGCCATAGGAGTAGGATTCCTACTCCTAGTAGGAATAGGAATGCCCTTTCCTATTCCTACTAGGAGTAGGAAAGGAAGGGGGAGAGGAGAAGGAAGGAGAGGGGCGCCTCCCCCCCCTATCCTAGTCCAACTAGGATCCATAAGGGGGGCACGGCCAGCCCTATGGGCTGCCTCTCTCTTTCCCTCATTTGCCCACTATGGCCCATACTCCCTCGGGGGGGGGGGGTGGTGGTTCCGGTAACTCCCTCCGGCACTCCGGTTTTATCCGGTAACACCCGGAACACTTTCGGGGTCTGAATATAGTCGTCAAATATATTAATCTTTATGTCTCGGACATTCCGAGACTCCTCTTCATATCCGTGATCTCATCTGGGAATCCGAACTACCTTCGGTACATCAAAACTCATAAACTCGTAATACCGATCGTCATCGAACGTTAAGCGTGTGGACCCTACGGGTTCGAGAACTATGTAGACATGACCGAGACTCATCTCCGGTCAATAACCAATAGAGGAACCTGGATGCTCATATTGGCTCCTATATATTCTACGAAGATCTTTATCGGTCAAACCGCATAACAACATACGCTGTTCCCTTTGTCATCGGTATGTTACTTGCCCGAGATTTGATCGTCGGTATCACTATACCTAGTTAATCTCATTACAGGCAAGTCTCTTTAATCGTTCCGTAATACATCATCTCGTGACTAACTCATTAGTCATCTGCTTGCAAGGCTTATTATGATGTGTATTACCGAGAGGGCCCAGAGATACCTCTCTGACACTCGGAGTGACAAATCCTATTCTTGATCTATGCCAATACCACGAACACCTTCGGAGACACCTATAGAGCATCTTTATAATCACCCAGTTACGTTGTGACGTTTGATAGCACACAAGGTGTTCCTCCGGTATTCGGCAGTTGCATAATCTCATAGTCATCGGAACATGTATAAGTCATGAAGAAAGCAATAACAGTAAAACTAACCGATCAAGTTGCTAAGCTAACGGATGGGTCTTGTCCATCACATCATTCTCCTAATGATGTGACCCCGTTGATCAAATGACAACTCATGTCTATGGCTAGGAAACATAACCATCTTTGCTCAATGAGCTAGTCTAGTAGAGGCATACTAGGGACACTCTGTTTTTTCTATGTATTCACACATGTACTAAGTTTCCGGTTAATACAATTCTATCATGAATAAAAGACATTTATCATGATATAAGGAAATATAAATTACAACTTTATTATTGCCTCTAGGGCATATTTCCTTCACATATTAGGACTAATTTTATAACCAAAGCAAATTACCATGCTGTTCTAAAAGACTCTCAAAATGATATAAGTGAAGCATGTGAGATCAATAATTTCTATAAAATAAAACCACCGCCGTGCTCTAAAAAGATATAAGTGAAGTACTAGAGCAAAACTATCTAGCTCAAAAGATATAAGTGAAGCACATAGAGTATTCTAATAAATTCCGATTCATGTGTGTCTCTTCCAAAGGGTGTGTACAACAGGGATGATCGTGGCAAACTAAAAAGCAAAGACTCAAATCATACATGACGCTCCAAACAAAACACATATCATGTGGTGAATAAAAATATAGTCTCAAGTAAACTTACCAATAGACGAAGACGAAAGAGGGGATGCCTTCCCGGGGCATCCCCAAGCTTAGGATTTTGGTTGTCCTTGAATTTTACCTTGGGGTGCCTTGGGCATCCCCAAGATTAGGCTCTTTCCACTCTTTGTTGCATAGTCCATCAAATCCTTACCCGAAAACTTGAAAATTTCACAACACAAAACTTAACAGAAAATCTCTTGAGCTCCGTTAGTATAAGAAAACAAACCACCACTTTAAGGTACTGTATTGAACTCATTCTTTATTTATATTGGTGTTAAACCTACTGTATTCCATCTTCTCTATGGTTCATACCCCCCGATACTACTCATAGATTCATCAAAATAAGCAAACAACACACGAAAAACAAAATCTGTCAAAAACAGAACAATCTGTAACAATCTGTAAGTTTCGAATACTTCTGTAATTCTAAAAATTCTGAAATTAATTGGTGGACGTGAGGAATTTTTCTATTAATCATCTGGAAAAAGAATCAACTTAAAATCACTATCCAGAAAAAAATGACAGCTAATCTTGTGAGCGCAAAAGTTTCTATTTTTTACAGCATGATCGCAAAGACTTCACCCAAGTCTTCCCAAAGGTTCTACTTGGTACAAACACTAATTAAAACACAAAACCACATCTAAACAGAAGCTAGATGCAATATTTATTACTAAACATAAGTAGAAACAAAAAATAAAGTTGGGTTGCCTCCCAACAAGCGCTATCGTTTAACGCCCCTAGCTAGGTATGATACAAGAATAGATATAGGTATTGCCATAATGATAAGGTAAATCGCGAAGACTCATCTCATATTCCCTTCATTCAGCAGCAAGTTTTCTTTGAGGCAAACAAAAGTAATCAAAACGGCTAAATTTAATAGGACAAAAGTCCCCAAGATCAAGCTCGGGAGGTATCGGTTCCTCCTTTGGCCCCTTGTATTGCACAACCAATTCATCATTATAAGTATTCTTTTGGCAGAAGGTCATGATCCTATTTTCAAGAGAGAAACCTAACCCAGTGTTTTGAATAGCAAAATCATCATTTAGTTCAGAGATTCTATCAACTAGAATATCAGTAGGAACCCTTTTTCTAAGGTTTTCATTATAAGCAACAGGATCTTGTGATTGCAAATGCATTATGTCCTCTTGATTAAATAGGATAGCCTCTATGGGAGGACGACCAGCATCTACCCTATAATGCGTAAAAATTTCTTTGGCCTCTTTCATTATACTGAACTCATGTGCCAAAAAGATAGTAGCTGCTCGCTTAACAGAAGAATACTCAATATTGGAAAATTCTAGAAAAATTCTCTGAATGCAAGGATGCATGTGGAAAAATTGTCTTTCAAGTTCAACTACAAGAATAGATATGGCATCCGCAAGACTACAGATTCTATGAAGAATATGTCCTCCCATAGTGGGCAAAACACCGGCACAAGTAAAGAAATCTTGAAGAACTCCTTTTCCAATAATATTACCACTACCAATCCGGAACTTCTTAGTATGTAAGATGGTAGGTTCCTCATGAGGATAATCAAAAGCATCAAAGTTTCCCCCATCGTTACTACCCTTTTCAATGACATTGTCCCCCATCTCAGACATGATAGCAACAAACCGCACTACACAAGAGGCAAGCGAATGGAAAACGAAAAAAGGGCGAATAAAACGGCAAGGGTGAAGTGGGGAAGAGGAAAACGAGAGGCAAATGGCAAATAATGTAATGCGAGGGATAAGAGTTTGTGATGGGTACTTGGTATGTAACTTGTGCGTAGATCTCCCCAGCAACGGCGCCAGAAATCCTTCTTGCTACCTATTGAGCATGCGTTGGTTTTCCCTTGAAGAGGAAAGGGTGATGCAGCAAAGTAGCGTAAGTATTTCCCTCAATTTTTGAGATCCAAGGTATCAATCCAGTAGGAGACAACATGCAAGTTCCTCGTACCTGCACAAACAAATAAGGACCTTGCAACCAACGCGATAAAGGGGTTGTCAATCCATTCTCGACCACTTGCAAAAGTGAGATATGATAGAGATAATAAGATAATATTTTTGGTATTTTTGTTGTATAGATTGAAAAGTAAAGATTGCAAAATAAAAGATAACTAGTAGATGAAAGATTAATATGATGGAAGATAGACCCGGGGGCCATAGGTTTCACTAGTGGCTTCTCTCAAGATAGCAGATTCTTACGGTGGGTGAACAAATTACTATCGAGCAATTGATAGAAAAGCGCATAGTTATGAGAATATCTAGGCATGATCATGTATATAGGCATCACGTCGGTGAAAAGTTGACCGAAACAATTCTGCATCTACTACTATTACTCCACACATCGACCGCTATCCAGCATGCATCTAGAGTATTAAGTTCATAAGAACAGAGTAACGCCTTAAGCAAGATGACATGATGTAGAGGGATAAACTCATGCAATATGATATAAACCCCATCTTTTTATCCTCGATGGCAATAATACAATATGTGCCTTGCTGCCCCTGCTGTCACTGGGAAAGGACACCGCAAGATTCAACCCAAAACTAAGCGCTTCTCCCATTGCAAGAAATATCAATCTAGTAGGCCAAACCAAACTGATAATTCGAAGAGACTTGCAAAGATATCTTAATCATGCATATAAGAATTCAGACAAGAACCAAATATTGTTCATCGATAATCTTGATCATAAACCCACAATTCATCGGATCTCGACAAACACACCACAAAAGGTATTACATAGGATAGATCTCCAAGAAGATCGAGGAGAACTTTGTATTGATATCCAAAGAGAGAGAAGAAGCCATCTAGCTAATAACTATGGACCCGAAGGTCTGTGGTAAACTACTCACAACTCATCGGAGAGGCTATGGTGTTGATGTAGAAGCCCTCCGTGATCGATTCCCCCTCCGGTGGAGCTCTGGAACAGGCCCCAAGATGGGATCTCACGGGTACAGAAGGTTGCAGAAGTGGAATTAGGGTTTCGTGGTGCTCTCGGATGTTTTCAGGGTATATGGGTATATATAGGAGGAAGAGGCACGTCGGTGGAGTTACGGGTGTCCCACGAGGGTGGGGGCACGCCTACCCCCTGGGCGCGCCCCTTACCTCGTGGCCACCCCGTGGCTTCCCTGGCGTGTACTCCAAGTCTTCTGGGTTGCATTTGTTCCAAAATGATCCCCCGAAGGTTTCATTCCATTTAGACTCCGTTTGATATTCCTTTTCTGCGAAACATTGAAATAGGCAAAAATAGTTTTTCTTGATTCGTTGATTCAAAAAAAAAGTGTACAAATTCATAAATATTTAACAGTGACGTACCTTGATTCATTGAAGTTAACATGTTGATGTATGATGCCGGTGAAGCGAATAAGCAGGTATGGTCTCTCTCATGGATTCAATTACGGGTGGAGTAGAGCATTGGACCCCTCTGCGGCTCATCACCACGACGGCGGTAGCAGCGAGAGGCGACGGGTGATGGCGCAGGACGTTCGGAGCCACCAGACCTAGAAGCCACGAACATGATTACGGGAAAGATAGGAAATATTCCTACTTGATCTAACGGTTGCACATAATTTGGGCCTTGGGCTGGAAAGTCCCGATGTCATTAGCGTAGTAGTAATCTACACTACTATTAAAAAAGCAAACATGAATTCATCTAAAGCCACAACACAAAGTGTACACGGGATAGCCAGGATCCTCCGATATGATCCATCTGACATAATCTAAGAGTTAATATTACCTTGGTGGTCTGCCTCCCGATCCAACGACTCACGGTGAATGTTCTGCTGTGTCTGGCATGCATTTTTTAGAAAAGCCCTTAATGTTTTGTATATTCAACCCGCAGTACAGATGCGCTTTTATTTTTCTCGAGGGCGAACATATCGATCCGGCGGCGCCCTCCAATACGACAGCCCCGCCCTCTCCCACCGCGACCGCCGACGCCGGCAGCACCTCCCGTCCCCTTCCCTCCTTCCCCTACACAGACGCCGAGCTGAGACGGCGCCGTCACGCCGTGCAAGCCCCTGATCTGGACGGCAACCCCCGAGCCCGTGGCCCTCCTCCCCAGATCACCGGATCTAGTCGAGATCCGTCCTTGACGCATCAGCGGTGTCTGCTTGTTGTGGCGCCTCTCTCCACCGCCCAACGACTACCCTCGATGCATCTGCGGCGCCTCTCTACGCGTCCCAGCCGCCGCCCGCGAGTGACTGTCCGGCAGCCTCCACACCTACCGGAAGTAAGCGTCCTACCTACTGTTCTTGCACCCACCCCACCTCGAATTATCCCCCTTCTCTCGTGAAATCACAGGATGTGCCATTGTTGGTGGATTTTATTTTTGTCAGCTCAGACGACACGCAGCCGCACCTGATCATTCCAGAAGATGGTGCAGTTGAGGTTAAGCACGGTGAGCCACCGGATCTGCTGCTACTTCCACCCAATTTTAGGAGCTTAATACGGCGTAAATTACTGTGCAATGAGTCTTTAATAAACCATATCCGTTTGTACATGCAAGACATATCGAATAGTATTTTTGCTAGATACTTGAATATGATGTGACTGGATCGATTTGCAAGCAAACTGGATCGAATCTGATCGTATAATGTGCTTGCTCTGACCCGCAAAAAATAGTGTGCTTGTTCTGTGGAGTAGTGAGGGGGAGCAAGAGGGAGATTACTGAGTTCTCACAACATGTTTGTTCTGGTTAATATGTAATGTTAGGTTGAATATGTACATGCTTTTAGACTTAAAATGAAGTAGTGACAGAGAGCAAGGCGATTTTTATTATATCATCTACACAATCTTTACCGTTTTAATGCAACCCATATGTACCACAGATCCAGTAGCAAATTTGACCGATCAATCCCCAAATAGACCATCAATCTCCCAATATTTTCTTGTTACTCCATTATGAATGCTATGCCATGGTTTAGAAATTTTATTGGTTCATATATAGTGTAGCTATGTTGTTATGGAGGGCTAAACTAAACAACCTCCTGTATGATCGAAAGAAGACCTAATCAAATTTCACAACCTGGTGTACTTGTGTTGTTCTTAAGCTTGTGAAACCCCTATGGACTTGCCTGTAAAACCTAATTATTTCTAATTACCTGTTTGTGGAGTGCAAAACACAGTACATCCAAAGTTCAGTATTCTAAACTGAAAATAGAAAGTTTTACAGAAATAAGCTAGCAAATAATTATATAAAGCAGGCTATACGAAATAGGCCAACTCACCTAATTTCTGAATTAATGATTTTGCATGCGCAGTCGTTCTCTGCACTGACATGTGTTTGCCCAATTTAGCGAGGCTCATTATTTGGTACATGCAAAAAATCAGCAAAGCATAGTTTACGTGCAGGAAGTTACCGATGTAGGCTGACTTAGGTAGGCCCTATAGATACAAAATTCAGTAACCTATCATACATCTCAGTATGCTTTGTACATAATAGTGAGGATCTGGTTCACATGAATATGTTGCTCTACCTAAATGATCTTCACCACTCTCTCTAAACCCTTCTATATATTGTTTGACATTTGTGCTTTTCTATATGTAGGTAAGTAAGAAAAAAAAGGATGTGCCTCTGTTTGCATTAAGGGAATGTTCCCCATTTAAGGACCTAACAAACACATCTATGGATGGTAGTGCAAATATCACACCTAATCTAACGGACGATCCTAAAAGGGAAAGTGTTAAATCATGATATGTGAGAATGTCGGATGAGGAGAAGGCGGAATACAACGCGAAGCAACATATGTCCTGATAACAAACGGGAGTTGCAGATCTAGATTGCTTAATCATGACCAATTATAATAAACATGTGTTTCTCCGTTAGACTGTGCTATGGTTCATCTCTGTACAACGGTTCTTATATCTAACATCATGTGAACCTAATTGTAGCTTTTGGTCAGGCCCCATTTGTTTCTAGCCATCCTAGGTTCCTGTTAAATGCAATAGCATATGTAATGCTTATTTGTCGCACTCATTCATTATTTATTAACTCTTCTCTCCTGTGACAGTAATGTAGCATAAATTCACCGAAAAATGTGCGCTCCTTCCTGATGCTCCCTCATGGTGCTAGAAAACTCGCAGGTCATAAAAACTCCCACTTTTGCTTCAATATTTATCTCTTCGGGCCGTAATAAGAGTTCTGTGACAATGCTGCCTTGCAATATTTTAGAAAACCGTATTATTTTCTGGAGATTTTATATTGCCTGACCATTAGTTTGGCTTCAAATGCTCCTAATGAGGCTTGAAAGTTGTTTTAACATGTGGGCACAGGAATTTTGTCAAACACAACATGGAGATGAAAATGAATAACGAAAAATTATGTTCAAATTTGTTCCAGCTTTAGAATTATTGAATAGCAAATGAACTAGGATGGTTAAGAGTTTAAAAAATGATGTTAGATGCTTTAGAAAGCTACAAATTTGTTCAAACACGGCATGGTTAAGAGCTGTGTCTTTTTAATTAGCATAATTAAATAGCAGGCTGGCGTTGAACAGAAATTTTGCCCTCTTGTTCACCGATTATCCATCAATTGAAGATACCCTCATGTACTACATTGGTATTCATATGCTGGTTGAGCACACATGCCATTAGCTTCTCCTTTATTACTTTATTTCTTTAGTTTATTGGGAATAGAAATATATATCAAAACTTCTATGAATGTGGCATCATTTTATTGGCCATCAGTATGCTGGTGATAGAGGCGTACTGTCATGAGGTGAAAGTCGTAAATTATTCTTTGGAGTTTTTGCTTTATTTAAGGTGTTTGGTGTCCACGAATGATATAATCATGTGTTTTGCAATTTTACCTCCATCCACTCACTCATCTAGAAGAAAGTTTCACCAGTTGCAGTTCATTCATTCTCCACGAGAGGAGTGGCAAAGAGTATTCTTATCACCAATATGCATTCTCCCTTCAAGTGGCACTGTGTAGCTTATTTACATAATTTTCATTCTTGTCTGCCTTGCTACTCTGAAATGGAGTGATGTTTGTTTATTGGTTTCCAAGAAAACAAATACTCACTTCGTTCTTAAACATAAGCCCTTTCAGAGATTCAAATATGGACTACATATAGAGAAAAAGAGTGAATTCCACTCTAAATTATGTCTATATACATTTGTATGTAGTCCCTAAGGAAATATCTAAAAATGCTTATGTGCAGTGAAGTGTAACTGCAGTTGGAGTGACCATACACAGATGGACACTGCAATTTAAGACCTCAAAACAATGGCCTAGCACATTCTTCTCCTGATGTTAGCTTTTGTGGCTTGAGTAAGCGTCAACGGCATCCTAGGCCCAACAATAATCACACAAGAGAAGTCAATGGTGACAGATTTTTGCATAATGTAACTTGAATTATGATGTGACAGTTTGATTTAATTATGTATCTTGCTATTTTTGGAACAAAGTTTCTAAATAATGTAACTTGAAATGACTTGAAACCCACTTCTGAAAAATAAATTTGTGCATCTCATACTAACATTTTATCTTGAACATTTTGTATTTTCTTCTCATTCAATTGTGTTTCATAAATAACACGCTGGAAATCATGTGTTTGTCCTTAAATAACTTGTACAACTTCTTTTGTGCTAAAAACGCTACATGTTCTTTTGTTCAGTGTTGCACTCCTCAAGCGTCTGTCCTAAAGAATGAACGGACTTCAACCTCTGGGAAGATACTATGTACATATGTACGAGACAACTTTACTTCTTGGGAGATATTGTGTACAATATTTGTTATTTTGGCAAGTTTAGTTTATCATGTTTCACATTTACTTTTTGTAAGTTGTGATCTTATTTTTTACATGAAGTTGTGATTGTTTCCATTGTTGTTGAACGTCTTTATTACCTCTCTAATAATGTTCATTTTATTGATATATTTTCTTCCTAGGGCGAATGATAAGAAAATTGATGATAATTCGTGCGTTGCACGTGCACGCTTACTAGTACTACATGGCAACGAAACTTTACAGGGGGGCGAGGCGATGGGGGGTGTCTGACCCCTGCTCGCACCCCCTTTCTCCGCCCTTTGGTGCCATTGCCAACCCATGGTTGGAATAAAAATAGACCGAGAATAATGTGTCTTGCCACAATTTATAATCTTAGCAGCTTACATAGTGATAATAGTTAGATTGTCCAATTCATATGATATATGATCACACTTTTAATCAAGAGACCCTATCAAAATCTAAATGGAATGTGTGGAGATATGTCAAAAATCTAGCCGCGCAAATGCGCGGGTCACCCTACTAGTTGTAAACGAAATTACATGTATAAGTTGTTGGAAGGTGATTCTTATGCTAAAAACTGAAGCGGGGTCCATAGGTTCACCAAGTGTAACTCTCCAAACATGATCACGTGAACAAGGTTATCCGAATCGCGATTCTGAATCTGATCGGAGCTCGGCGGTAGGATTGCAAATCATAAAATCTTTACTATGAGAATCGTAAAAACGTAGATTCTACTAACCAAAATCGTAGAATCAGAGTGATTAGTTTGGATTGTAAAGTCGTAGGATCGTACAATAGAATCGCGATTCTGACAACCTTGCATGTGAAAAAGTGCAACTGATTTTGAAGCAAATTGGATCCCGAGCGAGTCATTTTGTGGCTTGTGTGTTTAGCCACGAACAATCCATATGCAATACGGAGGCTCGTAAGTTTAGCTAGGCTAGGTATTACTCTTGATGCTGGTTGACATGTTGGTTGCTCAAACACCCTGATGGTCTTTGTATCCCTATGAACATTACTTAAATTACTTAAATATAATGATGTGTTGTTGTTCTAGAAGAAATCCGACCAGATCCAAAAAAAAAATATTTGAGCTCAGGTGGTTCCCTCAAAAATCTTTTGTTGAGCTTGATACACATGGTGTTTGCATATGTCGAAACACACCAATCTGTGATGGTGCATCACGACGTTGCGCTTGCCGTCGGCGTGCCCCATGATTGTTCCTCCTCCTCGGATGCACCCTGCACTCTATCCTCTGTCGTGGCCCTCCCGGGTCCGGTACCGATCTCCTCAACCATCCTCACGACCTCCGAGGCGTCCGGCCGCGCGTCCGGCGCCGTGGCCGCACACGCCATGGCCACCTGCAGTAGCGCCACCATCTCCTCCTCGTCATTGCCCCCATCCGGGCTCACCAGCTCTGCGTCGAACACCTCCGCCGTCCACTCCTCCCTTACCACAGACTGTACCCATCGTGGTAGGTCTGACGACACACCACTATCACCCACGCCGGTCGACACCGGCGTGGGGGGCCTGCCGGTGAGGATCTCAAGGAAGAGCACTCCGAGCGAGTATACGTCCGACTTGAATGTCGGCCGACGCGCATACACGAGCTCCGGCGCGCGGTACCCACCGACACTGCCCTGCACGGACGACGGTGGTGGGGAGAAGAGGTGCTGGAGGGAGTAGTCGGAAAGCGCAGCGGCGTCCGGGTCGCCGTGCCGGAGTAGCAGGTTGGATGACTTCAAGTTTCCATGGGTGAGGTCGTGTGCCGCGTGCAGGTGCGCCATCCCGCGTGCTGCCGATAGTGCGGCCCGCTTCCGCGTGTTCCAGTCCATCGGTGTCCGGCTGGAGCCACTGCTACCTATAGGAAAATAAATGCATTGTGTGAATTTTCATATAGAGACACGCATCATGCACGCATAGTGAAAGCGCAATATGCAGTAAACAAACATATTCCCTTCATTCCATAATGTAGTGCCTCTAATTTATTTTTTAAAGTCGAAGCCTGCAGACCTTGATTAAGTATGTAGGAAAAATATTAACATTTAAAATACCAAGGATATATAAGTAGATAAACCGTGAGATATAATATTTTAATATTTTATATGTTTGATATTGTAGATGAACTTGGTTAAAGTTTGCAAACTTTAACTTCTTAATTTTTATAGGCGGTACATTATGGAATGAAGGGAGTAATTTTTTTCTTCAAATTTTTTAGCAAGTACAGTTTAATTTGTTTGCCCACCTCCAATTCGGAATCCAAATTTGATTAACTTTAGGCCAGTAAAACATGACTTATAAATTTGGGACCAGTTACAACAGACTAGCATCCATGTGCAGCAGAAGGTAAAAAGTATATCATTGGATTCATATTTTGAAAAAGTTTTCAATAATATACTTTCTGTGGTGAATAATTAATAAACCATAATTTTGTCAAATTTTGGATCAAATTCGAAGTGACCAATAAACACGAACTGATGAAATATGAGACACATGTGTCAATGGAATTAACAACAATGCAAAAAAAAAAAATCAGCTACGCAATAACCAACACTAGTTCGTCGTGTGTGTGAATGGAGATTCTACATACACATACTTGTATGAAATTGCATTTTCTAGTGGAGCGTGTATGTACCGACTAAGAATCTGCCTTTCAGTTGCATTTTGGACTCGTATGCATGCGGTATTCTATGTACTTGCTTTGCCTCTTATCTAGTATAGCAATTTATGCCACATCATAGGTTCTATCACCTTTTTGTGAAAGAGAAGGACCTAATGTGCATGCATGACTCTACCACTCTCCGTTCTCCTCCCATTGAAAATACTAGCATTATTTTTTCTTAGTGTTTTCTTATATGATTCATATCTTCAAACTAAAATTTGTTTTTGGGTATATATATTTGAAATCCCGATGACAAGGTCTTTCAAACATGATCAATATTAAATTTATTTTAAACTCATTTAATTTTTGTTGTTTCACAAAATTGATTGGAATTGAAATGAGTATAATTTTTAACTGTTTCTTTTGGTAATTGAAATTGAAATAAATTTCATATATCACTTTATGTCATACATTTCAATAACTTAGTTGCCAAATGCATTTCAGTTACCAAATCACTTTTATACTTTATGCATTTCAATAACAGATGCTTCACTATCAGATTAGTTTGTCAGCATATGAACTTCAATACCAAATGCATACATATTCATTTCAATAACATGCACATATTTCAATTTAAATACTATTTTAAATATACATTTCAATAAAAAATTCAATAACATAAAAGTGAAATACAAATGATAAAATTCACTACCAAATGTATTTCGACACTAGAGGCATTCCAGTACAAGATCACTTTATTACCAGGTGCATTATAATACCATATGCTTTAGTGCCAAATCACCTTTCTAGCAGTTGCATTTCAATACCAGATGCATTTCGATTAGTAGATCACTTTGTTTTGAAATAGCATAGCTCTTTCTACCACATCCATTTCAATAACATGCATTTTTTATTTCGGAACATTTATAAAAAAATCAAGTTTTTTTAGATATTTATAATATATATTAAATCAAAACATTGATTTTAATTATTTATACATGTTTTTTAACTAATGGGATATGGAAATATGAAACACAAATTTCATAATCACAACTGTCAATGTGAAACTGAAATAGTAAAAATCAAACGACTTTTGAAATGTATCCAAAATGTTCAAATGCTCACTGCAGGATTTTCTACAATAGCTTACCACAAAACTAGTTAATGTTTCCGATGGTGTAACCTATAATATAACATTACCCACGGAGTCATTGAAAAAATATGACTGGATGCGTCCTGGACAAAAAGAACAAATGTTTCAGTATATATTTATCCTGCAGTGAGCTCAAATGCTTGTTTTTTTTCGCCGAGGACACATAAATGCATATTTTCTCAATCACACCGTTCGATCATCTTATTATATTAGAGTGAGGCTCCCCTATTTATTTCATATATTTTTTATAATTTTAAACCGTTAAATATTTAGCAAGCCTTACTAGTTCTGTGGCAAGCTATGATAGGCATAGTTTTACCTATATATGGTTAGCAAGCCTTAACAAATTGAATTTTGGTTTAGAAGTTATGATTGATTTAAAATGTCACTTATAAGTAAAAAGGTTGCTTTACAAGAATAGAAATCGTGAATGCAACTCTATTTATCCTTTTTTGACACAATGATAGAAAACTGATATGAACTATGCATATTCTCATGCATTGCTTCTTTATGGCATAACACCCATATACATGCAGATGCAAGGTTGCAGAATCTCTAAAAAAGTTTTTTATGTGGATCTCTACCCGGTACATACATGCTCCCCTAGGAAGGACTTTGGCATACTTATCTTTTTAATTTTGTATGCTAGAAAACATATGTTAACATTTGCATGCTACCGTTCGTTGAAAACAGGTTGAAGAAAAGACATATTATTAGGATAATAATCAAGCAGCAGGCTGCAATTCAAAGTTTTCAAAGTTTGACCAGGTTTTATAAATAAAGATCCCGCTAATCCCGGTAGACCAGACTGGACAAAGACAATGGAATCTGGAGGGCGCCATCACGGATAACCGACGGCTGCGGAGCCATACGTTCATCCCTGCGTCCCTTTCGAATGATTTGAGCTACCAAGATTTTTCTGTACCCTCAGAAACGCTAGCCAGATGCAGTGGCTATGATTGCCACCTTTCAGTCCCATGGTACGACTCGAACCAGGAAAAATGCCGGACAAACGCGCAAACGTCGCTGTCCTGAGTAATCGACCGCGGTTTCACTCCATATTCCTTCTTGATGCAAACCACGGCAATGGCGGTTAAAATGAGCTAGCTAGCAGCGATCAATGCAGTAACTAATGGCGCTGTCACTGACGAGCGCGGGTCACTGTGAGCTAATGATGTGGTGATAGGGGATGGCCGGACAGAGACAGAGCAGGGGACTGACCGTGGAGCGCGGCGGAGAGGCTGCCGTCGGGGAGGAAGTCGGCGACGAGGAGCTTCTCGTCGCTGGAGTAGTAGTAGCCGCGGACGGGTAGCAGGTTGCGGTGCTGCACCCGGCCCACCGCCTCCACGGCCGACGCGAACTCCCGCCGCTCCGCCGCCACGTTCTTCAGCCGCTTCACCGCCACCGTCGTCCCGTCCTCCAGAGTCGCCCTGTACGTCGGCCCCGCGACGCCGTTCCCCAGCACCTCCGCCGACGCGCGCAGCAGGTCCTCCAGGTCGAAGCTGTAGCCACCGCCGCCCATGAACACCAGCCGGCTCCTCATCATCTCTGCCGCACCGCCGCCCGCTGCCGAGGGTATCTCCTTTGAAGACGTCAGGTCGGTCATCTCGCCTGACACCGTCGACGGCGTCAGCGTGTGCCCTCTCACCGGCGTCGCCGGCGTGGGCGCCTTGTTCCTGTCGTCGCCGCTGGCCGCCGCGTCGTCCCGGCGGCGGCGGACAAAGCAGAGCACGAGCAGGATGAAAGCGAGCAGCGCGCCAGCCGCGGCACCCAAGGCGATGGCCGCGATCGCCGCACCGGAGAGCCGCTTCCTCTTTTTGTCTTGCACCGGTGGGACGACTCCGCCGCCCGGGGACGGGCATGGCCGGTCGAGGGGCTCGCCGCAGAGCCGAAGGTTGCCGGCGAATGACTCGGGCGGGAAGCTCGCGAGGGAGGCCGGGACGGCGCCGGCGAGCTGGTTGTCAGAGACATTAAACACCTCGAGCCGCCGGAGGCCGCTCAGGCTCTGGAGGCCGCCGGAGAGGCGGTTGCGATCCAGCCTAAGCGACCGCAGCTCCCTCAGGCCATCAAGCGCGGCTGGTATCTCACCGGACAGGTGGTTGTCGTAGAGCGCGAGGTGCCGGAGCGCCGCGAGCCCGGCGACATCGGGCGGGATGGCGCCGGAGAGGCGGTTGCGATCCAGCCTAAGCGACCGCAGCTCCCTCAGGCCATCAAGCGCGGCCGGTATCTCACCGGACAGGTGGTTGTCGTAGAGCGCGAGGTGCCGGAGCGCCGCGAGCCCGGCGACATCGGGCGGGATGGCGCCGGAGAGGCGATTCCCCTGTAGGTAAAGCGAGCGGAGCTGGGGCAGCGCGAAGAAGTCCGCGGGGATGGCGCCGAAGAGGCGGTTGTTGCGGAGGGAGAGCGTATGGAGGCCCCGGAGCTCGCCGAGCGTGCCGGCGGGGAGGGCGCCGGCGAGGCCGACGCCGGGGAGGCGGACGGCGACGACCGTGACGTTGCGCGCGTCGCAGGTGACGCCGGGCCAGAGGCACGCCGAGGGCGCGGACGGCGAGTTCCAGCCCAGCTCGCGCTCGTGCGGCGTGGCGGCGAGGAAGTCCTGCAGCGCCTTCCGCTCTTGCTGCGGCGGCTCCACGGCGTGGCAGCTGAGAGCGGCGACGGCCAGCGCCAGCAGCAGCACCGACGTTCGTGGTGGGATCGCAGCCATCGGTGCATGTGTGCGCGGTGCGCCGCCGCTTGTGAAGTCTGATGATGTCGTGCGGCCTCGGCATTTGAGAGGCGCTTGCTTGGTTCGCGAGCGAGCTACACTGCGTGCCACAGGTTGAGGGTGTATGGATGGGAGCGAGCTATGTCCCGTGTCTTATGTACAGGTTGCCTAGCTCGGCATAGGATCTGGAGTTCCATCTTTCATGTGGTGCAGCTGATTCTGTTGCCGACAGAGTGGAGACAGAGAGAGTGGCGCTGCCGCCATTTGCACGTGCGCGCCATGGAGGCGGAGCATTAGCCGTTGGAACATTCTCCTCGGATCCGGGCTTGGCTTGGATCGTAAGTAAGCGGTGGATCATATGCATGCATGGAAATTTGGCATGATGTCCACTCTACTACGCATGTCGCCGAGACACGATCGAGTGAGCCGCGTACAATGCCGTTTATGCCATCATTTTTTTCATATTTTTTTTCGGATAAACTTCCAATCTATTCATCTTCAATCATGATAGTACAACGAACACTAGAAATAATAAAAATTACATCTAGATCTGTAGACCACCTAACGACGACTACAAGCACTGAAGCGAGCCGAAGACGCGCCGCTGCCATCGCCCCTCCCTCGCCGGAGCCGGGCAAACCTTGTTGTAGTAGACAGTCGGGAAGTCGTCGTGCTAAGACCCCATAGAACCAACGCCCCAGAACAGCAACCGCCGCCGATGAAGATTGTAGATAAGAAGAATCCAATCTGAAGACACACGAACAAAGACGAACGACGAACCGATCCGAGCAAATCCACCGAAGACAGATCCACCGGAGACACACCTCCACACGTCCACCGACGATGCTAGACGCCTCACCGGAACGGGGGCTAGGCAGGGAGACCTTTATTCCATCTTCAGGGAGCCGCCGCCGTCTCGTCTTCCTGAATAGGACACAAACCCTAACAAATCTTGAAAAAGAATCTAAAAACGGAGCCCTCCCACCGGCAAGGGCCGGGATCCACTCCGCCTCCATGGCCCTAAGGCCAAAGGAGACGGGGCGGACCAGCACCGGCGCCGGCGGGAGGCAGAGAAACCCTAGTTTTTGGGCTGGGCGGTGTTTCTTTCGGTAATTCCATCTTATTTTGCTCACGCCATGATTGTAAGTGGGAAGGTGTTTTTACTCTTCTTCCTTTCCTTTTCAATCATGTTTGGATTGCTTACCACGAGTGCCACGTTGTACTCTTCTTCTTTTTCGAATTGACGAGGAGCATCACGCTCCCAGTATTCATTATCATCGACGAAAACGGATAATACAAAGGGATGGCAGGCGGCAACTGTATGTACCCGATATTTTTGGCACCAATGATATGCTGCCACATTTAAAGAGATAGGACCACATGCATATGTATATCATTGTGTTTAAGTAGCCTATTTATTGTATTTGTGATTTTTTGTCAAATCATGGGACCCTTTTTTTTTTCGAAAATTCTTGTATTACTCAAAACTCAGAATTACAATCACGACGTACAATATCAAGGACTTCTTCGGGTCCCGACCCAAGCCATACCGCAGTACGAACTTGAACCCGACCAAATTTGGCCATAAAATGACTAGCTAGATTTTGACTACGTCGAATATGAGTAATACAAGACCCATGTTCCTCTAGATTATCCTTGATCTCTTTGACTAAAAAGGCAAATTTAGACATATTCGTAACAGCACTCTGCACCATCGTGACGGCTTCCAGACAATCAGATTCAACTTGAATAGGTAGATTGCTCCATTGGGAGGCCAACATTAGGCCTTCCTTTATTGCCAAAATCTCCATCTCTAGAACATCATCACATGAGAATAGATGCCGACATGAGCTGAAAATAATGCTCCCATCATGAGCTCTGAGAATCATACCTGTTCCGGCAATTCCATTTAGGACCGACCCATCGGTGTTAAGTTTAACATGCCCAGCCGGTGGGGGAGACCATGGGTTACCCAAAGGGGTGTTGCTATTGCATATATCAACCATGAGTGGGTAACAAGTTGAGACGGGAGTCTTTCCTATATGCATGTTCACATTTGGGTCAATGGCAATGGATTGAAGAGATTCAAGATAGCTAGCTAAGAATTTGCATGAGACTTCCACTGGTGGTGCTGGTTTTGCATGGATTATTTCGTTGCGGACATACCAGATGCGCCATACCAACATCATTAGCCTGACCCTCATAGACTCCTCGAGACTGGCAGCCAGCTGAATGAACCATTCCTCACCGGAAGGAAGGATCGAAGAAATCTCGGGGAGGTCCCAAACTGCTGCCATAGCATGCCAAAGTCGCCGAGCATTAATACAAGAACATAATGCATGGAATGTGTCCTCATCAGAGCAGCCAAAAACGGGACAAGTTGCAACCACTTCCAAGTTTCTTTCATGTTTGTTGCACCATGTGGGTAAACAATTAGTGGCCAGACGCCAAGCAAAGTTAAGAACTTTGGGCGGGGCAGGGCTAGACCAGACCGCATTCCACCCATCGCGTGACCCGTCAAACCGAGAGCTAGTCGAAGCAATCAGCGTGTTCTGCTGTTCATCCGCAGCAAGTCGGTATGCACTTTTTACAGTAAACAAGCCTGATTTTTCCGGAGCCCAAGCAATGAAATCTTCTCCCAACCTAGGTGACAGACGGATTTTTGTTATCTCACAGATATCAATTGGGAGAAAGAATTGATGCAGTTTCGTGAGATCCCATGCACCATTATGATCCAAAAGTTCAGAAACCCACTTGAATCCGCGACGCCCTTTCTGAGAAATAAGCCCGCCAGTAGGTTCACGAACTAACCATCGGTCTTGCCAAATGTGCACATTTTGTCCATTAGCAATTCTCAACACGAGTCCATTTTATAGCAACTCCAAGCCATAACTAACAGCTTGCCACGTAGATGATGGATTAGCGGAAAATACCGTGTCCTTCAATCTACCACTCGGGTAATATTTGGCCTTCAAGAGTCGTGCACACAAACTATTAGGGAAAGCTATTTAAATCACTTATATCTTCTAAACCATAATCTCATTTTCAAAACTTTCATATATTTCGTACAAGACCAATCTTCAATACATTTTAAACATATTTAAATTTTAATGTCCGGATGCACTTATTTCACTGTATGAAACTGCTTATTTCAAATCAGTTTTTTGAAATTAGTTGATTGAAATGAGTGAAATCTGCCCCTTGAAAGGGTTGAAATATGTTGTTTGAAATAACTGAATTCATATATTTTATAAAGAGTGGATTTAATTGCTAGAAATAGTTGAAATCATTTTGTGAAACTTATTGTTTCAGTGTGTGAAACTAATTACTTCAAAAATATGAAATTGAAGTTTTCAAAAAGCAAGACTCGTTGTTTAAAAAAATGTGAAATGTGTTTTTCCAAATGAGTGAAATCAGTTTTCTGTCATTTTAAGTAACTAATTTCAGAAAAAAAATCACTCTTTTAAGGGAAATCGGTTTCTTGAAATAAGTGAACGTTGTTAATTGAAAATGAGTGAAACTTGTCTCTCGAAAGGGTTGAAATATGTTGTTTGAAAGAATTGACATCACTTTTTTAAAACAAGTGAATTTTTTATGAGTAAAAATAGTTACTGTAAATAATTGAAATCATTTTGCAAAACTAATTGTTTCAGTGACTTATTACTTTGAAATATGAAACTGTCAGCTTTCAAAATAATAGCTTGAATGCTTTTTATAAAAAAAAATGTGAAATCTATTTTTCAAAATGAGTGACTCAGTTTTTGAAACATAAGCCCGATTAATACTTTATTTTTTAAAGTAACTTTAACAAACCAAAGGGCATTGGACTTGTAAAGTTTTAAGAATTAAGTATGCGGATCTTAGTGTAAACCGACTAGAAGTTGTTAGAAATCATACATGTCTATTTATATGCAGAATGGGGTTTACAATAGTATATAGTTAAGTGAGGGATCCAAGTGAGTTCATCACCTTCGTCAACTTCGAATTGAAGAAGAAGATTTCTAAGGTGATGGCTGACATTTTGTTTTCGACTTTTCCTTTGTTTTCATTGTATGCTAGTTTGTATTAAGCATTGTTTCAAACACTTACATTGTAGCTTCTATTGGTTCTTCATTTACTGATGATCAATATATAGTGGCATACATCCGCGTTTTCGCGAGCAAGCGCATGAAGACAAAAGAAAAATTAAATATGTTGTAGTAGAAACAAACGACATCGTAGTTTGTTTACTCTACAATGGTTTTCAAAATCGAAGACTAAGTGCATAAATTTGATGAATTTGGTTGATTTGAAGCGAGTTACGGTGAGGGGTGCAAGTTGGTGGTATTTTCAATTTGAGTTGTGCATTCTTATGAACATTGAATTTATATAAAAAAGAAAAAAGAAGCACATAGTTTCCTTCTTATCTTGTAAGAGTGTATCTATACCAAATACAAGCAAACATTTTATATATCAAACTTGGATGCATGTCATGAGAGTTGAGCTAATTGATATTATTCAAGACCAAATGCAAAGTACACACCGCGATGCCAACTGGTTGTTAAACTCAACACATGACATTTAACATATCTAGCAAGGGAAGAACCAAGAAATGAGCAATGCCAAAGATTTGAAGACAAATCCCTCATAGACACTTTATACTCTAGAATTTTACATTCACTTACATTTGAAATAGTGAGTCATGCACTTTCAAAACCTGCAGATATTTGTTAGATTATGCTTTAGAGATCTCTGGAAAAAATATTTAAGGATGCAAAAATTTAAATTAACACATACATATATACCTGTAATTCATCTAAACAGTACAAAATAATCTTTGAAAACATTTTTTTGTTTAATCAATGAAATTCACTGAAGGGTGGTATTTCAAAAAGGGAATGCCTACTAACTCCAAGCCTATTGCAAAATATGTTTTATACCGAGTAAATGAATTTGCTAGCAGAGATAGTAAAGTTGATCATACCTAGTCAATAGTAAAAACAATGTTACCGAAACACGATTGATATAAAAGTAAAAGCGTTTAATATAAAGAAGTGAGGATGTATCTACACATGGATGACAACGTTTCATCTGTGATTTTCTAGCATAATATATGAAATTGTGGAGTCGGGTTTATTTTAATAGTTTGTCAGTGACATTGGTGGCACGGCCGCTGAGACGATCAACGCCTATAACAGTTTCACTATTTCAAATGTAAGTGAATGGGTAATTCTAGAGTATAAAGTGTCTACAAGGATTTTGTCTTCAAATCATTGGCATTGCTCATTTCTTGGTTCTTCCAAAGCTAAATATGTCTAAGTGTCATGTGTTAAGTTTAACAATCAGTTGGCATAACAATGTGGAATTTATATTTGCTCTTGAAATAAACCAGTTAACTCAATGACATTGTGTTGTCTGATTCAATCATTCCTCTCATATCATTATACTGAAGAATGCTTTGGTTTCAAAATAACATGATGTAGCCTTGTCCACAAATGTCTGCAATCGAAGAAGTATCAACAGCAGCAAGCTTGTTTTGAATTTTGTAGATTACCATACCATTATAGAAAACTAATTTTGAATTTTTCAATACCAAGATCAGTACTTCAAACAACACTATCAAGAGAAAGAAAAATCTCAATGCGTGCAATTTTAGTATTTTCCATTTTACAAACAAACAATAAGATATCATTGACTAAAAAGGTGAGAACTTTCACAATATGAATAATTGGAAAAATAGTTCATCACAAAATTCCATCACATGTAGTGGTTCAAAATTATTAGTTTTATTCAATCATGCGTCTCATAGTCAGATGATCAATCGTCTCATCAGCATCACAAAAACCGCATTTCTTAGTTCCTTCCTAGTCTCTTTTAGCCAGATATCTTAAGTTAATATACTATAATTTTCTTCAAATTTTCAAACTATCAAATAGTGTTTGTGTTTTAAAAAAAATGTTTGGAACTTTAAATTTTCTTCTCGTTGAAATTTCTTTAAAATTCAAAAAATATTAGCATTCTTTGAAACAATGTTCTTGTTTTCTAAAATTGTTCTAGCATTTTTTTAAAGTTCAAAATTAGCTCGAGTTTTAAAGAATTGCTCACAAATTCAAAAAGATGTTTGAATTTTACAAAAATGTTCACATTTACTAAAATTGTTCCAAAGCTTCGAAGCACATTCTTGTTCTAAAAAAATGTTTACATATTCAATAAATGTTTGCGTTTTCAGAAGAAAAAAAATACATTTTTTGAAAAATATTCAGGAATGTCAAAAAAAATCTGGCTTTCAAAAAAATGTGTTTTGAGAAAATGTTTGGAATTTTCAAATAAATATTCGCATTTTAAAAACTTTTCAGGATTTAAAAAAAATCATAGATCCATAAAATGTTAGCCTTTTAAACTTTTGTTTGAAGTTTGTTTTATTTTGTGCATTTAAAAAAAGTTCATGTTGTCAAAAAATATTCGTGGTTCAAAAGTTCGAAAAATGTTCCCTCCGTTCGAAAATTGTTCACAGGTGAAAAAACATTTATGTTTTCCAAAAAGTTTGAGTTTTTCTTTAAAAAAATCATAAATTTGAAAACGTCCATGGTTCTTTTTTTTGAAATAAACTATGTTTCAAATTTCAAAACATGTTTTAGATCTGTTGTTCTTACTCGTCTTATCTCACATAGGCGCGATCATAAATTTAAAACATGTTTTTGACGGTCATGGATGGGGCTCTAGCTCGAGGCCGAACCGAGGAGGAGGCATGGGGTCCTCGCCGGCGCCAGCAACGAGGAGGCAGGAGCCGACGTGATGGAGGGGTGGCGTTGGTCAACGGCCATGGATGGGTTGGAGCTCAGGGTCAAACCGAGGAGGAGGCAAAGGGCCCCTAAGTCAAGGTCGTCGTCGTCGACAATGAGGCGACATGAGCCGACGCAGTGGAGGGAAGCGTTGGGGGGTAGCGGTATCCGTGCCCGGCCTCATCTGCAACCTCATTCCCTCACCCTTGTAGCCTTAACCATCCGTCTCAAGAGAAGATTGAGGAGAAAAAGGAAGCCGCTCGCGGTTGGCGGCCCCCACACATGACACGGGTCGCGTGGGAGAGATGGCAGACGCGAGACTGATAATCGATCTGATGATGGGAAGCATTTCCCATATTTAAAAGGTGGACAACAACAGATCCTTAGACATGATTGCAGGAACGAGATTCCAAACGTCAACTAAAACTTCACTTCTCATGTTGAGACCACCGTTTGCCCTGGTAGCTCTGCAACAGAGTCCGCTGTTGCACTCATTTGGATTGTAACAAGGCTCAAGTTGCCAAGTTGGACTACACGGCGAGTTGTTGCGGCCGTCAGATCAAACTCGGGTCCGACAGCCGCGCAGGCGGTTTTGATTGCAATCGTTTCCTGGCGATCCCTAAGGCCATGTTCGGTTAATCCCCCTCACCACAGGGATTGAAGGGGATTGGGGAGGTTTTAGGGGGGATTTTGACTTGCAAAGGATTTAATCCCTTTCAAACCTCTCCAATCCCTGCCTAACCGAACAAGGCCTAAAGGAAAAGTTTATCAACAGACCTAAAAAGCTATTGGGTCTCCTCTATTTATTTATTTATTGAATTATTGGTTGGGTCTCCTCCCTTGGATCCCCAGGCGATCTCTTGACCCCGGGTTTACCGCAATACGGAGCGTGCGTGGCGTCCGTGACGTTAAACTGATTACGGGTCAGCGGCAGGCAGAGCCCCGATCCTATCTATCTCATACAGATAGCTTTGCTGGCTTGATCCGATCCGCCGCCGGCTTAGCCTTGCTTGCTTGGCCGATCATGTCGCCGGTTGTTTGCCCCTGGCCATTAGGCAGACCACCCAGCCCAAGGAGGTATCGGCAGCCCCAGATCAAACAAGACCTCCTGCTGCACAGGATGGAACAAGGCGGCCAGAGCCAGACAGAAGATTATTCTTCCACCGCACGTCCAAACTTGAGAGCCTTTTGCAAGATCCTCATAACGGTACGTACTTAATACGACGTATTGCTACCCAGCTTCCAAAACCATCTTGTATTATTACTTCCTCCTAAAAATATATAAAAGAGTTTAGAACACGGTATTTTGAAAGAAATTCGTCATTAGTTGGGCCAAAAACTCATAAAGTGATCAAATTTAGAGCATAAACACGTTTAAGTGATCAACTTAGGGCATATGGAGCTGTGGTTACAGATATTCAGGAACGTTCTCTAGGTTTTGTTTCTAGTATTTTCAGTCATGAGTATAGAACCTCGAATGTTGAGGCTCACAATCTTGCAAGGTATGGTTTTATTTTAGGGGTTGGTCGCCATGTCTGGTTAGGCCAACCCGGAGATTTCCTCTTCGTCCGTCTAAACGTTGTGACGTCTTAATAAAACTTGTGAGTTGTCTAAAAAAAACTTAGGGCAACAAAATGATTGGGGAACGTAAAATTGTCCATGTGGCTGTCAGGTCGGACGCAGATTGTGTGGCTTTTCTATTATATTACATTGTTAAGAGGGTTTTATTTTGCATTCAACTCCTAAATATATGTATGATGGTGTTCGCGAAAAAATAATACTTCTCTTAGTATAAAAAAAGTCATATATTTTGATACAAAGGGAGTAATATGTATGATGGGTTTTGGGGAGGCCAAATTAGAACAACGCAGCTAATAATGTTGTGACTTGCTAGAGAGATTCTTTATTCTTAGCTCATTTCGAACCTTGTTGTAGTTCTACTACTATTTATTTCTGTCCTACTGCATACCTAGTATAAATGAACTGATCGATTCAACATATTTTGGTGCTTATATTTTTTAGCGGAATTTCACTTTTTTTTTGTTTGCTGGGTAACTAAGGCGAGCCACAGTATTGATTACTTCTAAAATAATAAAACTGTGCTCTTTTTAATTAACGAATTGTAATTCTAGTACTCCGTCTGTCCCGTAATATATTGTTTGAAAATTATCTATATCTGTAATATAGAGAAATTTATCTATACTATAATATATGAAGGTATTGATATGGTATTCCAGTTGTTAATATATTTTTCTATAAAGTTGATCAAAAATTATAAATTTATACTTTTAAAAATTCAGTACACACCATATATTATATGAAGGGAGAGAGTATCTTCAATTCGCTAATCGATATATGTACTCACCACTCCTCTTCTTTTGTTTTCTTTTCAGTGTTTTACTCCGCTGGCCGGCGTGGCTTTGCTGGTATATCTCTTCATGGTGAGGCACAAGCATCTTGATCCAGGATTGCAGAATCCTTGGCACATGGCACTGATTGTGTTTATAGTTATCTGCTTCATGCCGGTAGGGTACCTGTTGACCCAAGATGTTTAAAACTAGTTATATTCCATAAATTTCTTACTCGTGGAGTGTGTCGATCTAGCTCAATTTTTTGGCTATAATTTCTCAATGTTCTCTTAGTAAAAAGTTCCCCGGTCATGTGCAAGCCAGAAAGATGTGTATATGATTGTTATTCCTTTCAAATTTCCTTTTCAATCAACCAACAAATAGCATAACCCTTTCATATATACTCCCTCCGTTCGGAATTACTTGTCTCGAAAATTGATGTATCTAGAACTAAAATACATCTAGATACATCCATTTCTGCGACAAGTAATTCCGAACGGAGGGAGTAGAAGAAAAAGAATGTACCGAGGTGCCAAGTTTTTGACAGGAACTTGCCGAAAGTCATTATGTCCACACAAAAGAAACTATAGATTCTTTGGTCAATACGAGCACGGCGCTGCTGTCCGCCGACTGCCTCCATCCAGCTTTGTCGCCCGACCTGCAAGCTCCTCCGCCGCCCCCTCACCGACCTCTCTAGACTCTAGTTCGTGCACATCGCCAATCGAAGAGCAGCTGCTAGCGACCGCTGCTAAGGGGTGGGGGCGGTCTTCCTCTTCTCCGTCACGCTCTCCTCTACACCCACCAGGGCTGTATCACGACCTCCTACATCACGCCAACCTGCCGAGGTACATGTGTTTTTCTCCAGATTTTTTTGGATTTGGTTGCAGACGTAGATAGTTGTGATATTTCTATGATGTATGGCAGTAGATTATGGCCTGATTAGCCCCAGATTATTGTGTTTTATAGTGTGTTGATGCGTACAATTTGTATGGCCATAGTGCAACTATTTTGTATTTTTTTTGTGTGAATGAAAAATGTAAATGTTGGTATGTACAATTTGTATGGCAGCAGTATGTACATGATGCCCTGTTTTAGTGAATGTTGTTTCTGCCATTTAGGAGTATAAGATAGATGTTGAGCTATTTTGTAATATACGTAGAAGTGTATATAATATTTCATGACACTCCTAGTAATCTAGTTGGCGGGCTTTTCCTTCTAAAAAATACAAGTGTTGTAATGTACTGATGTACTTTCTCTGTTCCAAAATAGATGACCCAACTTTGTACTAAAGTTAATACAATGTTGAGTCATCTATTTTGAAACAGAGGGAGTATTGATCAAAGATGAAGTATTTTGGTTGGGTTGCTAGTTAATTCTGTGATAAGTTGTTTGCTATTTCCATTTGTGTGCTACGTATTGATCCATATAAAAAGATGCTACTCTTCCATCATGCGAACATATCAAGTTGATTGTAAGAGTTGGATAATTATTTAATTTGGTTTTATAGTGCTCTAAAATCTAAATCAACCTGTAATTATGTTATTATCGTTAAACAACGCACAACCAATCTTTCAGCACTTTGGAGTATTACAGACATTTGTCACCGTAGCTGCATCTCATACAACTAGTTTGCCAAACGACCTATAATTTTTCACCTTAGATTTTCTCCAACTGCTTTCCCACAGCAAATTTTCTGCAGCTGCTTTTAGAAATCCACAGCCTAACCTAACTAGCTATGTTGACACATACCTCTCTTTCTTCATTAATCACTTGTCACATTATCTATTTTTCCTAAATATATGTGATGTCACCACCTATGTTACTCCCATTATGAGTAGTCTGATGTGCTCGAAAGTGAGGGCTGCTACCTCAAAATGAGTGAGGTGTGTTTCCCTAAAAATGGAACAATTATTTCAAAGCGTGCGGAGGAGCATTGTGTTTGAAGATTTTTGGGGAAACATTGTGTTTGAAAATGATTATGTGTTTTGGCGCCGATGCGAAGAAAAAGGAAAGCAGTGTGGTGACGATTATGTCATGGTTGAAGATGATGATCTGCTTATCTGATTGCGGATTCTTGTGTTGCGGAATGATGACACAGAGCTCCGGAGATCTTGGTGTTTTTGTTTGCGGGAAAAACTTCCAAGCTATTCATTTTCAATTTGATAGTACAACGAACATTAGAAATAATAAAAATTACATCCAGATCCGAAGACCACCTAGCGACGACTACAAGCACTGATTGTGTTTTACTGGTTGTTTTATGGTGCTCTCTGTTTTTCGGATTCTTTACGCGTGTGTTAGGATCTGCTTGTACAAGTCAAAGACCACCTTGTTTTATTTCGTGATTTGAATACAAGTATACTTTCTAAAAAAAAAGACACTGGGGGCAAACAGAATCCCGATCAAAGCCATCTATCTCATATAGAAACCCATAAACAAGAAGAAATCTCACATAGATAGTGTTGAATATATAGTTGTGCATGTATATTATATATCTTGGCCCACCTCCTATTATTTGTATAGTTGAGGTCGATGTCTATTTTATACATCTATATATACGTGCGTTATGCACCGATCAACACATCGAATTGCATTGCCAAAGTAATCTCTCTCAATATGATATCATACCTACGATCCTAACACTAACACCCGTCGCTGCCGCCGCCACGATCTCCATCGCAGCCGCCGCCGCACTTCGCCGCCGCTGCTACACCCCGCCGCCGTTGCCGCCATGTCTCAGCCGCCGCCTCCCTGCTTGCGCTCCCTTCCCCCAACCCTAATCGCGCCACGCCGCCACCCCTCACCGAGCCGCACGGCCGCCCCTAGCCGCCGCCACCCTTCGCCGCCGCCCCTCCCCTCCTCCCACGCCGCACCGCACCAAACCTCCTCCCTAGCCACATGGCGTCCCCCGGTTTCTCCTCCACTCGCACCAATCCGTCTGCCGGTCCCGACCCCGTCCTCATCCGCGATCTCAATATCCTCAGTCGGGTCCCAGTCATCCTCGATCACCACACCTCCACCTACTATGCCTGGAAGACATATTTCTCTCTTGTGTTCCATGAGTACAATCTCTAGGATCACGTTGATGGCTCCGTGGACTCCCGGTTCATGGAGAACGATGATGAGTGGATGACCATCGACACCACTCTCATCCGCTGGTTCTACACCATCATCTCGAAGGACCTCTTCCATACAGTGGTCTCCGCCGAGGATGATGCTCGCGCCGTCTGGACCAAACTCAACGGCCTCTTCACCGACAACAAGCTTCAACGCAAGGTCTTCTTGCACGACGAGTTTTTTGGGTGTCAGCAGCACGACTCGTCCATTGGCGACTACAACATGCGCTTCAAGAAGCTTGTCGACGAGCTCCGTGACCTCGGTGAGACGGCCTCCCACGAGCTTCTTCTCAGCACGCTCATCGCCGACCTGCAGGACGACGTCGGGAACGCCTCCTCCAACCTCCCACTCATCACCGATCCGATTTTTCCCAAGGTCATGGTGTACCTGAAGCTTGAGGAACTAAGGATGAAGATGTCACACACTCGGGCCACTCACACGGCTCTCACCGGCGGCACCCGAGGTGGTGCACCGCCCGCCGCCCCGGCTCCGTAGCCGCGGCCTGGCCCGAGCCCCTACCAGGCGCCGCCCCCGCCGGGATTCCCGTACCCGCAGCCGTCAGAGTCCCAGCCGGCCCCCGTCGATTGTTGCCGCCGTGGCCGCAAGCCGCAGCAGCAGTCGGCCGCCCCCAAGGCGGGCCCCCATTAGCAGCAGTAACCGCAGCAGCCGGCACCCTGGCAGGCCGGCCAGAACCACTGGGCGGGGGTTGTTCATGCGTACTCCACGCCTGTACCGCGCGCCCCCGTTCCTGGTTTCTTCGGCGCCCGCCCGACTACTCATCAGGCGCTTCATGCGGCCCTTAGCCGTACGCGCCCGCGCTGCCCTACGGGCCGCCTCCTCTGGCCGCCGGGTACCCCCCGCTCCTCGTGGCGCCACCACCACAGCCTCAGCCGTCGGCTCCGGCGCTTCCACTGGCGCCCTGGGATCCCGCGCTCCTCGCAGCTCTCCACTCCGCTCCCACACTGCAGGAGTACACCGATGGTGGCGACTGGTACATGGACACCGGAGCCACGGACCACATGGTTGCAAACCCTGGTAACCTTCTCGCCGCCCACACAGTTCAAACCGTTGCTCGCATTACCGTGGGCGACGGTTCTTCCATGTCCATTACTCATGTTGGTAATGCTGCTTTTCCTTCTAACTCCATGTCGTTATTATCACTTTCTAATATCCTTGGTTCTCCTGATATTATTAAAAACCTTATTTCCGTTTGTTCTTTTACACGTGAAAATCGCGTCACCATTGAATTTGACATGTTTGGCTTTTCTGTTAAGCATGCTCGTACCCGGATGGTGCTCCACTAATGTGACAGCTCCGACGAGCTCTACCCGGTCCAGTCATCCACCTCCTCCGTCGCCGCACCCATGGCGCTTTCCACGGAGTGGACCTCTGGCATGCTCAACTAGGACATCCGAACCCAGCCACCCTTCGTCATATTCTTCGGAGTTTTTCCTTCACGTGTAATAAGATCGACGATCACACTTGTCATGCATGTCGTCTCGGCAAACATGTTCGTCTTCCATTTAGCTCTTCATCGCATGTCGCATCATACCCGTTTGAGTTAATTCATAGTGATGTTTAGACCTCTCCTGTTGCAAGCAATACGGGCTATCTTTATTATCTTGTTATACTTGATGATTTTTCGCACTATGTGTGGACCTTCCCGTTGCGGCGAAAGTCGGATGCTGTTGCCACTCTCACCGCATTTTACTCTTATGTCTTCACGCAGTTTGGACATCCCATCCATGCGTTGCAAATAGAAAACGGGAAGGAGTTTGATAATCTTGCCATCCGCAACCTTCTCACCACACACAGCACGATTTTTCGCCTTACTTGCGCGACGGAATGGGCGCACTGAGCGCGTGCTTCGCACTCTTAATGACCGCGTCCGCGTGCTTCTATTTCATGCCAACGTGCCACCACGTTTTTGGCCCGACGAGCTTGCCACCGCATCACTTCTTATCAACATCTATCCTTGTTGCACTTGCGGGAATTTTGCACCTCATCACCTCCTGTTCGGCATGCCACCCTCCTACGATGAGCTACGCATCTTCGGTTGCTTGTGATATCCTAGCATCCCTTCCACCACTCCGCATGAGCTCGCTCCTAGGTCTTTGGCGTGCATATTTCTCAGCTACCCACCCAACACCAAAGGCTACCGCTGCTATGATCCTATCTCCCATCGGGTGATCATTTCCCGACACGTTTACTTTGACGAGAAGGTCTTTCCTTTTCAGCAGGTACCTTTGGATGTTGTGGCCTTGCTCGCTCCCAGTGGTCCTATGGCGAGCTTCCCCAGTGACGGCCGCTCGAGAACATCTCTCGGGTTGCCTCCCAGCTTTGAGGGCACCCCTCGCGCCACAGGTCGAGTACCTCCCCGTTTGGCTGCCTCAGGGGTCGTGCCCCTCCTTGGGTCGACAACCCCGTCCCTGACGCCCGCAGCGTCTCCGGCGCCCTCGACGCCCCCGGCGTCCCCGGAGTCCTCGGCGCCCTCGGCATCTATGCCGTCCTCGACGGGCCCCTCGGCCTCGCACGCGACCTCGGAGGCGGCGAGTTCTTTATCACCCTCACCCGCCGCCGATCCGGACCCGCTGCCTGCCCGATGACTCGCTCTCGGGCTGGCACTCTCCGCCCGAGCATGCGGTATACCAGCGATGAGTATCTTCTCGCTGCTACCGCCTCTGAGTCGTCCCCTCTCCCATCGTCAGCTCGAACCGCCCTCCGGGATCCTCATTGGCTCGCTGCGATGCAGGAAGAGTTCGACACTCTTCAGCGGAACCACACCTGGCAGCTCGTCCCTCGGCCGCCCCGTGCCGACATCATCACGTGCAAGTGGTTCTTCTGGCACAAGACTCGTCCGGACGACACTCTCGAGCGCTGCAAAGCTCGCTGGGTGGTTCGGGGCTTTTGGCAACGCACGAGCTTGGACTTCACCGACACTTTTGCTTCGGTTGTTAAACCGGACACGATCCGCATCGTGCTCCAGTTGGCTGTCTCCCGTGCCTTTCCTGTGCATCAGTTGGACGTTTCCAATGCCTTCTTGCACGGCCACCTCGGTGAGTAGGTGTTCTGTGAGCAGCCCACTGGCTTCGTCGACGCCGCGCATCCCGACCACGTGTGCTTGCTCTCCCGTTCTCTATACGGGTTGAAGCAGGCGCCCCGAGCCTGGTACCAACGCATCGCTGCGTTCCCGCAGACGCTTGGATTCATATCCACTCGCTCCGATGCATCCCTCTTCGTTTATCATCACGGAGCTGCCACGGCCTACCTATTGCTCTATGTCGACGACATCATCCTGACAGCCTCCACTGTCGAGCTTCTTCATCGGCTCACTGCTCGTCTTCGCGATGAGTTTGCCATGAATGATTTGGGGCCCCTACACTACTTCCTCGGCATCGAGGTGGTTCGACGGCCAGACGGATTTTTCCTGCACCAGCAGCGGTATGCCCATGAGCTTCTTGAGCGTGATGGCATGCTTAACTGCAAGCTCACCGCCACGCGTGTCGACACCAAGGCCAAGGTTTCAGCTCTGGAGATCGCTCCCGCATCCGACGCGGCCTTCTATGCTCTATCGTGGGCGCTCAGCAGTACCTGACCCTGACGCGACCTGACCTGCAGTATGTTGTTCAACAGGTTTGCCTTCACATGCACTCTCCACGTGACTCTCATTGGACCTTGGTGAAGCGTATCCTCCGTTACATACGCGGCACCCCGTCCTTGGGACTCACACTGACGGCCTCCGCCTCCACCGACCTCGTCGCCTACTCTGATGCGGACTGGACTGACTGCCCGGACACACGGTGCTCTGCCTCGGGCTACTGTGTCTATCTTGGGTCGTCACTGATCTCGTGGTCGTCCAAGCGCCAGCCCACGGTCTCCCGCTCGAGTGCCGAGGCAAAGTATCGGGCAGTGGCTAATGCCGTTGCCGAATGCTCCTGGCTTCGTCAGCTGCTACATGAGTTGCTTTGTAAAGTTCACAAGGCCACGCTCGTATACTGCGACAACGTCTCCGCCGTGTACCTCTCCGCCAACCCAGTCCACCATCGTCGAACGAAGCATATTGAGCTTGACATTCACTTTGTTCGCGAACCGGTGGCTCTTGGGCGCATCCGGGTCCTTCACGTCCCGACGACGCAACAGTTCGCCGAAAAGACTGCCTACTTCCGTTTCCGTCTTTGAGGAGTCCAGGTCCAGTCTCTGTGTCTCCGGCGACGCTTCGACTGCGAGGGGGGATGTTGTTTTGCTTTATATATAAAGCGGGGCGGAAGCCTTTTTCGGTAATATATAGTTGTGTATGTATATTGTATATCTTGGCCCACCTCCTAGTCTTTGTATAGTTGAGATCGAGACTCACTTTATACATCCATATATACGTGCGTTATGCACCGATCAATATATCGAGTTGCATTGCCAAAGTAATCTCTCTCAACAGATAGACCAGAGTCACGTACATAGCTATAGACAGCTGGCTTAATTCACCCGGCCGCTTTAATTTCTCGATCAATCGATCGTCCACGTTACACGTTAGTTCTCGGAACCCATCACATCTGCGCAAGCGCCCACGGGCAGGAAAGGATCCGTATTACCGTATATCTCCGGCGGCCAAGCTTCACCATGCCGCCGGCGTGCCCCTGGTCATCAGGCAGGAGGTATCGACAGCCTCAGATCGAAGAAGACCTCCTGCTGCAAAGGATGGAACAAGGTGAATGCGGCGAAACTGATGATTGTTCTTCCGCCGTCCGCCGGTTCATGGCCGTCTGGACGATCTTCTTCAGGGTACACCCGCCTTGCACGCATATACGTACTAGTATTCTGTTATCAGTTTCCTCTAAACGAATTGCCATTGTCGTTTCTTCGATACGTTCGTGGATATATGTACTCACAACCAGGCGATCTATCTCCGCAGTGTTTTACTTCGTTGGCAAGCATGGCGATGGTGATTTACCTCTTTGTGGCAAGGAACAAGTATCATGATCCTGAATTGCAAAATCCTGGGTACATGGCGTTCCTTTTGTTCATAGCTATTTGCATGATTCCTATCGGGTATCTGTGTACTCCAGAAATCTAAACTAAGCTAGATTCTACAATTTTCTTTGTGCGGCCTAGCTCAATCCTTTTTTTGTTATAGTTTCAATTCATGTGCAGGTTGGAAATTTGAATTTAAACTATTTTAGAAGACTATTATAGGGACGAGGATTTGGGGCACTCGGGTGCTCCGCACCCCTATATGAACAATTCATTCAAAAAAATACCGAGAAATTCGAAACAAAAATCTGGGATTTTGGGATATCAAACGTGGGTTCCCGGTCTACTCCCATGTGAAATTTCGTGAAAAAATACCAGGAAACGTATTCAGGGCAAAAAAAACAAAAAAAACTCATGTATAGAAAAAAACTGTTTGGGTAGATTTTTGTTCAGACAATATTTCCTTCACCAGGGGATACGTTTTTGGGATTTTTTCACGAAATTTCACACGGGAGTAGATTGGGAACCCAGGTCTGATATTCCCAAATTTCAGATTTTTTTTATTTTTTAGGTTTTTTATTATTATTTATCGTATAGGGGTGTGGAGCACCAGGAGCTCCTGTGTATTTTCCACTATTATAGTCCTTAAATTTGAGACAGTTCCTCTTTCTCAGCATATATACGTTGCCTGTAAACATTTGCTTGCATGCGCCTTCTCATGTAGCGCATGCAGTGGCCCAGGGCGCGACACAAGTGCGGCCGAAAACACATTGGTTCCGGGGCATCTATGCCTCGCTATAGAGTGACTAGACCACTCGGTGAGAGTTATATCTCACTTATACCATGTCTCGCCTGAAGATTTTTCTTTCCCTATCATTTCTGGACCAGCCCGTTTTGGTGTTTTTCTTTATCTTGTTCGTTATGTGATGTTCGTTGATTGGTCTGGGTTTTTTTCGTTTTCTCATATTTTATTTTACTTTTTTTATTTTGGTTTTCTTTGTTACTACATAGTTTTCTTTGGGGTTTTCATTTTCTTTGCTTTTTCACCAGTTTTCATCGTTTCTATATTTTTTGAAAAAAATGTTCCTTTTTTCGATGATTTCCGCGAGCCCTTTTTTCGTTCTCGGTTTTCATATTATATTTATTTATTTCTCTCTTTCTTCTTCGTTTTTCTCTGCTTTCTTATTTCTTCGTTTTTCTGTGTTTCGTTCTTATTTCATTCTTCTTCATTAGCTTTCTTTTTTCCTCTTTTGGTTTTATTTGTTAATGTTTGGGTTTTCATTGCTAACAGTTACTCCCTCTGTAAACAAATATAAGAACGTTTAGATCACTAAAATAGTAGTCTAAACATTCTTATATTAGTTTACGGAGGGAGTATTTTTTTTATTCAACACATGCCTACTTCCTTCAATACACAATGTACGTTTTTAGTCTACACATGAAATGTTTTGTTGATGCACATTAAACATATTTTAAATACATGATGTAGATATTTTTAAAGTACCTGTTTTGAACACTTTTTTTTACTATATGCTCAACATTTCTTTAAATACATGGTGAATAAATTTTAATGTAATAAAAAATTGTGTTTTTTAATTTTTTCTTATACAGCAGGAACATCTTTTATGAACATTTACCATTTTCAAAATATATAAATAATATTTCTAAAACATATATGTTTCGGTTCTACTTTTTTTTGTACAGATTGTACATTTCTTATACACTGTAGGACATTTTCTTCTACTTGTTTTTTACATTATTAATATTTTTCAAATACACCATTAAAAAATTCAGGTATATGTTTTTATGCCCCCCTATTTCTTAAATATTGTACATTTTTCTTATACATAAGAGAGAGAAAATCTAATACAAGTTTAACATTATTCTAATACATGATTTAACATATTTTTTCCAGATATGTATTTTGATGTCTACATTTTTTACAGACTGTACATTTTTGTGTACATAAAGAAATATTTTTCTTATACAGGTTTAACATTTTGCAAGTATATGATTCACATATTTTTAATTAAAGCCAATATTTTAAAATGAAAATAAATTTAGAAATTAGTGTGACGTCATTGTAACGGGTGGCTCTGCTGCGCTGGACCAGTCCACTACGGCTCCTCTTGACGCCAAGTTACCCAACATCTCTCTATAACTATATCTGCCCACCTTGTCGCCAGAAGTGTTTCCTGTGCTCCTATAGAAGTGGGCGGCCCATTTTTTAGCGCTCGTTCTTGCGCAGTATGCAGAGACATGGATGGAAATTTCTGGGCAGTAGCTCTATTGTCATCGGAAGCGTGGATGATCTAGTGTCCATGGAGACTATCGCATGCAGGAGGCTTTGGCGTTGGCAGAAGATCTTCATCTCCATTGTATTGGCATTGCGTCTGACGCTAAAAGGTGATTCATGATATTCAGAGTGGGAATACAGGAAGCAACAGAGCAATAATTTATGAGATTAAGCTACAAGCTTCTTTTATTGATTGTAATTCTCTTTTGAAAGTCGTGTTGTCAATGCCGAAGCACATACTCTAGCAGAGGTTCTCACTGTCATTAGGTCTGGGACACCATGTTTGGTTTGGCCAATCACACACTCTGTGGAGTTTGATGAATAAAGCTTTGTTTTACCCTAAAAAAAGGTTAGGTACGCAGCGGGTTTCTTTTTCTTTTTCGTTTCTTTTTTTTCTGTTTGCTTGTTTCTTCTCTGGTTTTCTCTCTTTTTCATTTACTTATTTTATGTGTTTCTTTATACTTTTCAATTTTTTTTTGTTTCTTTGGTTTTCATTTCATTTCTTTCTCAGTTTTTACTTTTCTATCTTTTTCTTTCGTTTCTTGGTGCATTAAGCTTTCCATTGTTTTTCTTTGTATCTTTATCGGATTCTCTCTTTTCCGATTTTTTGCACTGGTTTTCTTCTATTTCTCTATTTATTATTTAGTTTTTTGTTCCTTTTCTGGGTTTATTTGTTTTCTTTACTTTTCTTTGTTTCTTTTTATAGTTTTCATCGGTTTTCCCTTCACCTTTTCGTATAGAACATGAACTTTTTATATATTCTTAACATTTATTTAATTACATGAACTATTGTCTTCATACATTGATAATTTTGTGTGTACAGGTTGATTTGTTTGCAAATAAAATTCCCATTTCTCAAACGTATGTTTTGATGTAAAGAAAATTCAAGCACATTCTACATTTTTTTTATACATTAGGAACATTTTTTATCTACCAGCTTAACATTTTTCGTATACATGGCAATCATTTTTTCCTTACACATTTTATATTTTTGGTATACATTTTCTGTATACAAGACAATCATTTTTCCTGTACACATTTAATGTTTTTTAAATTTGTATGTATTTTTTTGTAATGTATATATTTAGAGTATTTGGGAATACAGAAAAATTTAATAAAAGGAAAGCAAAAAATGAAAAAACAATGTGAATAGAAGCATTAAAAAACGAGGCTGTGGCCTGCTGCCCATCGGGCTGACCCAGTCTCGCGCTGGCACAGAAGAGGCTGCCTTACGTCTCCCCGCGAGCAAGACATAGGCACGCCCGGGCCCCGGGCACTAAAAGAATCAGTTCATTTTTTCCTTTCTATTATATTCTTAGATATTACATATATACATATAGGAGTATTATATAGTTCAGTTATATTTTAGAAACCATCCACCGCACATTGAAAAATGGCGTACAACATCAATATTTTTTGTGCAATTTTGAACTAATTTTATAAAAAATGTTTGTGTGGTTACTGGATTAAAATGTTTAGAAGATGTCACAATTTTCCATGTAATTTTTAAAATATATTAATACCATTAGTATTTTTACTTAAATTTAGTGAATGGTTGTGTATTTAATAAATATGTTTCATAACATTTGAGAAAATGGTTCTTGCAATTTTACCAAAAAACTAATAACATACAAAAAATGTATGTGTTATTTTAAAAAATTAAAATTTAAGGAAGGTTTGAATTTTGAAAAAAAAATCTCCACGTGTGTTTTAAAATGTACACTTTGCATTTAAAAATGATTCACTGTCTATTTTAAAAATATTCAGTGTACATTTTACAAATGTTCAACATGTATCTAAAAAATGTTTAATATATTCAACAAAAAGTACACATTTATTTGAAAATAAGAAAAGGTGCCAAAATCAGGGATACCAAATCCCCGTCCTAGTGGAGGATGGCGAGCAAGCTGATGTAGGCCTTCATCGTGTTTGTAGAAGGCATCTCGAAAGTCTTGAGGGCACAAGGTGCGGATAACTTTGACATGAGCTCTGCAGTTAGGTGTGAGTTGGGCGGATGGAGGGGAAGGCATTTGCCCTAGACCAATGAGCGCGATATTCTATCACGGCAGGGTGGAAGGTCAGCCGACACACTGCATCCCTGCCTGCTTGTTGTTGGGAGGGCGCCAAAGGCGCCTAGCAATGTTGTGATGAGGAACTCGGCCAGAGCTTTCAGGGGGAAGGTGTAACCCAAGGCAGTGGACGTCGATATAATGCAACATTGGCGACGATGACTTGACGAAAATAGATAGACGGCGAGGCATATTGTGAGAGTGCACGAGAAAGAAGTGTTGGCCCATAGTACTTTGGGTAGACCCATAGACACGCAGAGGGGCGTAGGCAACAAGGGAGCCACTTCTGATCCACGATGGGGCCGGTTTGGGCCGCAGCATCACACCGTGCTTCATGTTCCAAAATAGGTCCATGATGGACTATAGTGGCAGCCGACACTTATGCTAAATCACTAGTTAAGGGGTACACCTTGAAAATATCACTTATATCTCCTCTAGTGTTGACAAATGGCTCATCGCATGTGCACTACTTGTCCGGTTTGTTTGAGTTTGAATTAAATTTGTTTATTTTTGTTGAATTTGAGCTGAAATGTAACTGGACATATGCGGCTAGCTTTGGATGGCCGACTCCTGTATCAGTGTCCGCGGACTGACCCCCCATGTCCGCGGACTGATGACGGAGCCAATTACGTGGGTCACCGTTGGAGATGCCCTGAGTAGTAAAACCGCAGCTTATTCTGGCATTCTAATGGATTTCTTGACTTTGTTTTATGTTGAAGACACCCAGTAGTTCCATGATGCTGCACTGGTGCATTGGCTTTTTAGGACTGAATTTTTGCCATATATCAATTTTTCTAGACGATGTTCTCTCTTCTCATTTTTAAACTCATGGAATGAAAACATGTTTCCTCTAAAACTGAACTTAAAAACTAGTTATGTTTTCTCATTAGCAACAAATATTCTCCTTTGCCATTTCTAACCAAAATAGATGTCTTTAGTGAAAACTTAACTTTTACCTTGCATACCTCTGCATTTTATAAATTGATGCCCATCTACTGTTAAAATTAATGGGTGTAGCAACACGCACCATCATGATCGAGCTAGTATTTCGTGACTCTGTCCCACTCCCACCACTAGAGAGGGTCTCGGTGCTTGTCCAGCTTTTCGTCTCTCGCCATAAAAGCTAAAAAAATGTTACAACTAACAACAACTCTTAACCTGTTGCTACTTCTTAAGTTTGCGTTGTATTTTCCTTTGAAGAGGAAAGGGTGATGCAGCAAAGTAGAGATAAGTATTTCCTTCGGTTGAGAATTAAGGTATCAATTCAGTAGGAGGTACAAGCAAGTCTCTAGTATATGCACCTGCACAAATTAACAAACACTTGCATACAACACAAAAAAGGAGTTGTCAATCCCTTCAACGTCATCAACAAAAGTGAGATCTGATAAAGATAGATTTAAAATTAAAGTAAAAAAGCTAAAGAAAGTAAACGCAAAATAATCACAGCAAGGTATTTTTGGATTTTTGGTTTTATAGATATGAAAATAATGTATGAAAAATAGACCCGGGGCTATAGGTTTCACTAGAGGCTTCTCTTTTGAATAAAGCATACGGTGGGTAAACAAAATATTGTCGAGCAATTGATAGAAAAGCGCAAAGTTATGACGTTATCTAAGGCAATGAATATAGGCATCACGTCTGTGACAAGTAGACCGACTACTGCCTGCATCTACTACTATTACTCCACACATCGACCGCTCTTCAGCATGCATGTAGAGTATTAATTTCATAAGAACAGAGTAACACCTTAAGCAAGATGACATGATGTAGATGGATAAACTCAAGCAATATGATATAAACCCCATCTTTTTATCCTTGATGACAACAATACAATACGTGTTTCGCTACCCCTTCTATCACTAGGTGAGGACACCACAAGATCGAACCCAAAACTAAACACCTCTCCCATTGCAAGAACTACCAATCTAGTTGATCAAACCAAACCAATAATTTGAAGAGAAATACAACGGACAACTTTAAACTACATCTAAACTTCACCACTTTTGGGCGAGCCCTTTCCCCATCCGATTGCCGGCGCAGCTGTAGCCGTCAACGGTTGGTGGAGGACCGTCCGATTCGTCGGACGACGAGGAGGAGACGATGACGAGGCCTTTGAGGTGCTAGACGATCCGGTCCTGCTGACGCCTGAGCTTGGTCAGCCGAGCCGTCTCCGTCGCCTTCTTCCTCGCCTCCTGCTCGGACTGCTCGATGGTAAGCCGGAGAGCCTTCGCGTTTTTCCAGCGGAGCAGCCGAGCGTTCATCCCCGCCGTCGTAAGCGATCGGCGATGGACCCATGAGACGCCCGTTCGGATCAAATTTTTGTGACGGATCAATGATCGAATGGACCGACCGAGCGTACGAGGTTGGTTTAGGGCGTCCATGCTCTAACTGAAAAACGTCCACGGCGATCTGACGCCGCCCGTGCGTGCGTGCGTGCGTACCACATAGCCGCTGCCGTTTGACGGTTTCACCCAGACCAGGCCAGCGCGCGCTCGGGCTGAATCAATGGGTTGACACCGTGTGGCCGGCACATTGTACACGCTCCTGCCCGTCAAATCACGTGGCGCTGGTCTTCCCTCGCCATGCCTCGCCCTCGCGGCGCGTCAAAAGCAACGGAATTATGGAAGGAGGGGGTTTCGATTCGGAGCACTGCACTGCAATGCATGTTCAGCTGTCGCCCGCCACAGCCCTCAAGCAACAGTGCTACAGTTTAAGACTTAAAGTGACACGCTGACTGACATATATACGTACTCCCTACTCTCCTCTCTGCAGGCTAGCCATAATATAAAGCAAAGGATCTACTGTAGATGGCTAACCAACACCTAATCGGTCGCAGTACTCCACAGCGCCATCGGTCTACGGGAAGGGAAGGGGGGCACGTGGGGCCCGTCCCAACCGTACGATGCGCCAGACCTGTTCCTGTCATGATGGCGCTGTCTCCCTCCCTCTCTCTCTCGGATCGCTCGCACCGCAGTTTTGGAAGCCGCGACTCGATCCGATTCGAACCTCGCAGGGAGGGAATGGGATGGAGTTCCCCGTTCTACCCTCCACCGATGTGCCACCCTTGTCTTGTGCTCGGCAAAATCCAAGCATCTTTAAAAAAATATAATCTTGTTCTTTTATACACTCCCCGTTCATAAATATAAGAAGTTTTGAATATTTTAATATAAATAAACTTCGCGTAAACTTTTTTGTTTTGACAAAAACTACGCACAAACTAAAATGAGTGAACAACACATTAAAACATGTCTATGCATTTTGCAAAAAAAAACATGTCTATGTACATCAAATTCTGGATTTTTCTTTTAAATAACCTATATTTATAAGCGGATGGAGCAGTAATACTAGCAGCAGATAACAATTGATTTTGCATAAAACTACTGAAAGGGTCGATATGGCTGACTAGATGGGGGGGGGGGTTTGAATAGGCAACTAACAATTTTTAGCTTTTCTTGACCAAATTAAACTTAGCAACAATATAGGTTGTCCAGATATGCAACTAGGTGAGCAACCTATATGATGCAACAAAGATAATCACGCAAGCAAGCATAAGATACTAACACAATAAAGCTTGCACAAGTAAATGATAGAGATAACCAAAAGTGGAGCCAGTGAAGACGAGGATGTGTTACCGAAGTTCCTTCCCTTTGAGGGGAAGTACGTCTCCGTTGGAGCGGTGTGGAGGCACAATGCTCCCCAGGAAGCCACTAGGGACACAGTATTCTCCTCACGCCCTCACACAATGCGAGATATCGTGATTCCACTATTGATGCCCTTGAAGGTGGTGACCGAACCTTTACAAACAAGGTTGGGGCTCTCTCCACAACTGAATTGGAGGCTCCCAACGAAACCACGGAGCTTCACCACAATGGATATGGCTCCGAGGTGACCTCAACCGTCTAGGGTGCTCAAACACCCAAGAGTAACAAGATTCGCAAGGATTAGTGGGGGGGGTCAAATTTCTCTTGGTGGAAGTATAGATCTGGGCCTTCTCAATCAATCCCTAGGAAATCAACAAGTTTGATTGGCTAGGGAGAGAGATCGGGCGAAAATAAGCTTTTGGAGCAACAATGGAGCTTGGGGGAGAAGAGGTAGGTTTTCTAGAGGAAGAAGAACCCTTTATATAGTAGAGGAGAAGAGTGAACCGTTACCCCCATATTTGCCCGCACAGAGCGGTACTACCACTGGTGCCAGCGGTACTACCGCGACCCCCAGCGGTACTACCACCCTGTGTTAGAGACGAGGCGCGGAGGGGAGGAGCGGTAGTAGCCGCGGTGGTGGCAACGGTACTACCGCTTATAAGCGGTACTACTGCTGCTACTACCGTAGAACCCGACACGAGAAATACTCGCCTCGAATCGACGCGGAGGTGGAGCCTAGCTGCGATGGTACGGCCATGCATACACCCAAGCGGTACTACCGCAATTCTTCAGCGGTACTTTGCTACTTCTCGAGCTTGCCTTGTATTCCCTTGAAGAGGAAAGGGTGATGCAATACAGTAGCGTAAGTATTTCCCTCATTTTTTTTAGAACCAAGGTATTAATCCAGTAGGAGACCACGCGCGACTCCCTCGCACCTGCACAAACAAATAAGAACTTCACAGCCAACACGATAAGGGGTTGTCAATCCCTTTACGGTCACTTACGAAAGTGAGATCTGATAGAGATGATAGTTTGATATTTTTGGTATTTTTTATTATAAGAACAGAAAGTAAAAGCGGAAAAGTAAAGTAGATTGTAGATTGATATGTTGAGAATAGACCCGGGGCCCATAGTTTTCTCTAGTGGCTTCTCTCATGATAGCGATATTCTACGACGGGTAAACAAATTACTGTCGAGCAATTGATAGAAAAGCGAATAATTATGTGAGTATCTAGGCATGATCATTATATATAGGCATCACATCCGAGACAAGTAGACCGAAACGATTCTGCATCTACAACTATTACTCCACACATCGACCGCTATCCAGCATGCATCTAGTGTATTGAGTTCATAAGAACAGAGTAACGCCTTAAGCAAGATGACATGATGTAGAGGGATAAACTCAAACTTAGTGATATAAACCCCATGTTTTTATCCTCGATGGCACCAATACAACACGTGCCTTGCTGCCCATACTGTCACTGGGAAAGGACACCACAAGATTGAACCCAAAGCCAAGCACTTCTCCCATTGCAAGAACTATAGATCTAGTAGGCCAAACCAAACCAATAATTCGAAGAGACTTGCAAGGATATTATAATCATACATAAAGAGTTCAGAGAACAACCAAATATTTCTCATAGATAATCTTGATCATAAACCCACAATTCATCGGATCTCGACAAACACACCGCAAAAAGAGATTACATCGAATAGATCTCCTCGAAGACCGATGACAACTTTGTATTGAGATCCAAAGAGAGAGAAGAAGCCATCTAGATACTAGCTATGGACCCAAAGGTCTGTGGTAAGCTACTCACAACTCATGGTGAGGCGATGATGATGATGTAGAAGCACTCCGTGGTAGATCCCCCCTCCGGCGGAGCTCCGGAACAGGCCCCAAGATGGGATCTCACGGGAACAGAAGGTTACGGCGGTGGAACTAGGGCTTTCTCTGTTGTTCTGATGGTTTCGGGGTACGTAGGTATATATAGGAGGAAGGAGGGCACCTGGGGCCAAACATGGGGCCCACGAGGCAGGGGGCGCGCCCTATAGGGAGGCGCGCCCCCCACCCTCGTGGGCACCACGTATGCCCTACTCCGTGGTTCTCAAGTCTCCCGTGCGTGATTTTCTCCAAAAATATCTCCCCCGAAGGTTTCATTCCGTTTGGACTCCGTTTGATATTCCTTTTCTGCAAAACCCTGAAAGAGGCAAAAAACAACAATCTGGACTGGGCCTTTGGGTTAGTAGGTTAGTCCCAAAAATAATATAAAAGTGTATAACAAAGCCCATTAAACATCCAAAACATCTTAAATAATAGCATGGAACAATAAAAAATTATATATATGTTGGAGACGTATCAAGCATCCCCAATCTTAATTCTTGCTCGTCCACGAGTAGGTAAATGATAAAAATAATTATTTTGATGTGGAATGCTAACCAACATAGTTTTTCAATGTAATTCTCTTAAATGTGGCATGAATGTTCAGATCTGAAAGATTCAAGACAAAAGTTTATATTGACATAAGAAATAATAATACTTCAAGCATACTAACAAAGCAATCATGTCTTCTCAAAATACTATGGCTAAAGAAAGTTATCCCTACAAAATCATATAGTTTGGCTATGCTCCCTCTTCATCACACAAAATATTCATATCATGCACAACCCTGATTTCAACCAAGCACTTGTTTTCATTCTCTATTCTTTCAAACCTTTCAACTTTCAAGCAATACATGAGCGTGAGCCATGGACATAGCACTATGAGTGGAATAGAGAGGTGGTTGTGGAGAAGACAAAAATGAGGGAGATAGTCTCACATCGACTAGGCGTATCAACGGGCTATGGAGATGCCCATCAATAGATATCAATGTGAGTGAGTAGGGATTGCCATGCAACGGATGCACTAGACTAAAAATGTATGAAAGATCAACAAAAGAAACTAGTGGGTGTGCATCCAACTTGCTTGCTCATGAAGACCTAGGGCACTTGAGGAAGCCCATCGTTGGAATATACAAGCCAAGTTCTATAATGAAAATTCCCACTAGTATATGAAAGTGACTAAACATGAGACTCTCTATCATGAAGAACATGGTGCTACTTTGAAGCACAAGCGTGGAAAAAGATAGTAGCAATTGTCCCTTTTTCTTTCCTTTTTATATTTTTTTCTTTTTTTTCTTTGGGCCTTTTTTTTTCTTTGGCCTTTCTTCCTTTTTCCCTTTTTTGGAGGGTCTTTATTGATTTAGCCTTTCCTCACATGGGACAATGCTCTAATAATGATGATCATCACACTTTCATTACAACTCGATATTACAACTCGATACTAGAACAAAGTATGACTCTATATGAATGCCTCCGGCGGTGTATCGGGATGTGCACTGAATCAAGAGTGACATGTATGAAAAATTATGCATGGTGGCTTTGCCACAAATACGATGTCAACTACATGATCATGCATGGCAATATGACAATATAAAGCGTTTCATATGAACGGAACGGTGGAAAGTTGCATGGCAATATATCTCGGAATGGCTATGGAAATGCCATCATAGGTAGGCATGGTGACTGTTTTGAGGAATATATATGGTGGTTGTTTTGAGGAAGGATATATAGTGGGTGTATGGTTGATACGTCCAAAACGTATCTATAATTTCTGCTTGCTCCATGCCTCTTTTGGGTGATATTGCTATGATATTTATACACTTCCATACACTTTTGATCATATTTGGACTAACCTATTAACTCAGTGCACCCCAGTGCCAGTTTCTGTTTTCTGCTGTTTTTGTATTTCTGGTTTTCCCATTACGAGAACTGCCAAAAAAATCTCGGAAAAATTATATAAAAAATCAGCGTTCCAGAAGCTTCCCGGTAGCCAAAGTACAGCCGGAGGGGGGCCACCAGGGCTCCAGGCGCCCTGGTGGCGCGCCCCCCTCCTGGCCGCGCCGGGGGGGCGCCTGGGCCCCCCAGGCCTCCGCTGATGCCCCCCTTTGGCATATATTTATATCGTGTCCCGAAACCCTCGAGACGGGAACCCTTTTTCGCAATCTCATCTCTGTTCCGCCGCCGCCGGGCTTCCAAGATCGGGAGCACCAGGAGAACTCTTCCCGGCACCCTGCCGGAGGGGAGGATCACCACCGAGAGCTTCTCCACCACCATGGACGCCTCCCGGATGAGTTGTGAGTAGTTTCCCTTGGACCATGGGTCCATGACCAGTAGCTATGTGATGTTCTCCTCCCGTTCTTGTGCTTCACTAATTAGTCCTCGTGAGCTGCCCTACATGATCGAGGCACATATGTAATCCTTATGCTGTTGCTATGTTGAGTTTGCTGGGATCCGATGGATTGTGAGATTATGTTCAGATTGTGTTTGAGTAATATATTTGATCTACCTCTTTTATATTTATGTTCGTAAGTAATTCTTGCATGTTCTCCGTTGTTATTTATTGCTTTGGCCAAGTAGTAGGTAGTGACTCCAAGAGGGAACGTTATGCTGGATTGTGGGTTCATGCCCCTCGATGACTAGCTTGAGTGACAGAAACATGAGTCTAGGGGATGTGCTGTTGCCACAAGGGGGAAAACAACGGTGCTTGTGCCCGCGGGTGCAAGGATTGTTTACTTTACGCAAAGTTCTTTTAATGCAGTTGTCTGTTGCTTTGAGTTTACACTATGGGTGGGACTCGCAACTTAATACCAGCGAGATGTTCTGGATAGATATCTCAAGGTGGATGATTAGTAGTAGATGCAGATGGATTTCGGTCTACTTGCCTTGGCGTACCGCCCATTCTTTGAACCTCTACCTTTCTTGTAACATAGTTAGCATTGGTTTGCGCACATAATTATGTCAATTGCCCAGCTGTAATTCGTTTACCTCACATAGCTGTTTTATCGTCTTTTGGGAGAGAGACATCACTAGTGAACATCATGGGACCCCGGTCCATATTACCATCATTGATCACATCCGCTATTTACTTTCCACTTTTTACTTACTATTGCAGCAAAACCTATCACTATTATCACTTGCGTTTGATCCTTTGTAAACGACAAGGACGGAGGGATTGACAACCTCTCTGTACTCGTTGGGAGCAAAGATATTTTTATCTGTGTGCAGGTCCACGTTGATTGCTAATATCTAGCGCCGTTAGCAGTTGACACCTTCTTGTTGAAACTGGGAGTCTCAGGGAAATCGATCCTTGGTATCTTTGCCAAGGGAAAACTTCCGCTACACTGCATCTCAAACCTTCCACTTGGGGTAACCAACGAGGGGCGAGAAGCCATCAAGCAAAGTTTTCTGGCGCCGTTGCCGGGGACTCCACTCTTCAAGATAGGGGAGTTGCATGCTATCTTTTACCTTTGCTTTTTAGTCTTGTTAGTTTGCCTTTCAGTTTTTGCTTTAGTATCTTTTATCGAAGATCACAAAAATAGTTATCTTGCTTGCTTGCTACTATGGGTTCCACCGAGAACGCCAAGTTGTGTGACTTCACTAGTCACAACAACGATGACTTTATCTGCATACCTATCACTACACCTGCCACTTCAGCACCTTCGTATGAAATTAAACCTGCTTTACTGAACCTAGTTATGAAAGATCAATTCTTCGGTGCTGGAGAGGATGCTACTTTACACTTGAACAATTTTGTTGAACTTTGTGATATGCAAAAGTACCAAGAAATAGATGGTAATATTGTTAAGCTTAAGCTTTTTCCTTTCTCCTTGAGAGGAGGAGCTAAAATTTGGTTTCAGTCTTTGCCTAGAAATAGCATAGATTCATGGGACAAGTGCAAAGATGCTTTTATTGGAAAGTACTATCCACCTGCTAAAATTATCCAACTAAGAAGTAACATAATGAATTTTAAACAATTGGATAATGAACACGTTGCCCAAGCTTGGGAACGTATGAAATCTCTTATCAAGAACTGCCCTACTCATGGTTTGACTACTTGGATGGTTATCCAAACTTTTTATGCAGGCTTGAACTTTACCTCGCGGAACTTGTTAGATTCGGCCGCGGGAGGAACTCTTATGTCAACTACACTTGGTGCTGCCACAAAGCTTCTCGATGAGATGATGACCAACTATTCCCAATGGCACACCAAACGCGCTCCAACAGGTAGGAAGGTAAACTCTGTCGAGGAGATTTCCTCCCTAAATGAAAAAGTTGACTTGATCATGTCTCTACTTTCGAAGCAATCTTCTGTTGATCCTCGTGATGTTCCTTTAAATTCTTTGATTGCTCAAGAACAAGTAGATGTGAACTTTATCTCTAGAAACAATTTTAATAACAATGCTTATAGGAGTAATTTTGGTAGCAATCCTAGACCGTTCCCCTCTAATTCTTATGGGAACAACAATGCTTATCCTATCACCAAGAACTCCACTACTGAACTAGAGATTATGCTTAAAGATTTCATCACTACTCAAAAAGCCTTTAATAAGAGTGTAGGAGAAAAACTAAACAAACTAGATGATCTCTCTTCGAAGGTAGACAATTTAGCCAATGAGGTAGAATTGCTTAAAATTAGAACTTCTCCTCTTGAGGAGAGGAAGGTCACTCCTATGAATGCTATTCAAATGCAAATTAATGAAAACATTAGGATGTTGGCTAAACTTAAAGAGAGATGGGCTAGAGAAAGGGAGGAAGAAGATAGAATTAAGAACCTTCCTACCCACCACACTGTTGCTACTATCCAAGTTGTTGAGGATATCCAAACTCTTAGCACCCAATGCACTCCTGGTCCCAATGGACCTACTAATGGTGATGCTATGACTATAGAAACTACCAAACAAGTGAACCTAAAGGACAACACTACCACCTTACTTGATAGTAGTGACCTTGATTTTGATAATTGCACTCTTACCGAAGTTACTGATTTCCTTCACAAGATGTCTAGAGATCCCCGCACTAGCACGCTTAACCTTGCCTTCACAGAGCATATCACTAATGCTCTCATCAAAGCTAGGGAGGAGAAACTTAGAGTAGAAGCCTCCATACCTAGAAAGCTAGAAGATGGTTGGGATCCTATGATTAAAATTAAATTGAATAAATTCTCTTGCTATGCTTTATGTGATGTTGGAGCTAGTACCTCTGTTATGCCCAAAAGAATATATGATATGCTTAAATTGAAACCTTTTGATTCTTGTTCTTTTGGTGTTCATCTCGTTGATTCTTCCATAAAGAAACCTTTGGGGAGGATCGACGATGTTCTTATCATTGTCAATGACAATTATGTTCCCGTTGATTTTACTATTATGGACATTTAATGTGAACCTTCTTGTCCAATTATTTTGGGACGTCCTTTCCTACGCACCGTTGGTGCTATCATTGACATGAAAGAGGGGAATATAAAATTCCAGTTTTCTCTCAAGAAAGGGATGGAACACTTCCCTTGAAAAAAGATTAAGTTACCTTTTGAGTCCGTTGTACGGGCTAGCTATTCTTTTACTCTTGATAAAACTTGATCTCTTTGCATTATGCCTAGCTTAAAGGCATAAAAGAAAGCGCTTTTGGGAGGCAGCCCACATGAATAAAATTTTATTTTGCTTTTTGTTGTGTCTTGATGTTGTTACTACAGTAGCATCATCATTGTATCTTTACTTTTCAACTTTGTGCCAAGTGTAGCCTCTGATTGCAAGAAAGTTCAAAAGTTGTGACGTGCTGTCCAGGAAACAGATTCTGTCCTTGGATAGAAAAATTCGTATAAAATCACCAGATCATCTTTTTGGTCTGAATTTTTTCGACAGCATGCTCTATACAATTGTCTTTCGTGCGTCTGTTCTGAGTTTTTTTATTAGAGTTGCAGAGGTGCCCCGAAAAAATCATTTACTACCTGATGTTCTGTTTTTCACTGATTCTGTCCTGTTTTGCCTTTCCTTCATTTTGCAAACCTAGAGCTTGCTTTTTCTTTGCAAAAACCTTTTGGCAATCTTGAGAAATAGTAGAACTTCAAGAATATCCTTATTTCCAGCAAGGAACAATTATTTTATTGTGGGTACTAACCTCGCTAATCAGATTATGATGAGTTATGTATGAAGGGAGTTTTCAAGTGTGCGAGGGAAGATGATAAAAAGATTCAGGAGTGTCAAACGCTCAAGCTTGGGGATGCCCCCATGCACCCCCAAGAAATATTCACGGAGACTCAAGCGTCTAAGCTTGGGGATGCCCCCGTGCATCCCCTTCTCCATCAACATTATCAGTTCGTCTTTCGTTCCACTATATTTTTATCACTTCATGTGTTATGTGCTATGCTTGGAGCGTCTTGCTTTTAGTTTTCCTTTTTAGTTTTCTTTAGCTTTTCATAACGAGTCGGAACTCAGCTTTCTTTATGTGGGAGAGAAACACGCTCCACTTCTACCTAGAACATAACATAGAATTTTCATGTCTATCTTTGATGTGTGTGTTCTTTGTCTTTCAATAGCTACTATCATGCTGAGCTTTTAGTTTTCATGCTTATCTTTTTAAAGAGCTTTTGTTTAGTTGGTTGCTTGAACTCTCTTTATTTATCATGATTATCTTATTAAGAGAGTTTGCTTCTGTTGCATGGTTGATATGTCTATGATAAAAATGCTACGTGCATAATGGTGCTTAGTAGTTCATGTTTTCTTATGGTTAGTCTCAAATAGCTGGGGGGTTCCCACTGTGTTATTGGAATACCAACATGATTTGTTTGCCTATGATGTGGTATGGTTTAGTAATATCTTCCTTCAAGAATTTATTTTCATTGACTTGGCGTATGCTCACGCATATTTAAGACTGTAAAGAAAGTCTGTCAAGCCTTGATGATCTTTTGTTTCTGAGTAGCGATATAACTTCCATGCTTGATTCAATGTTGCTTTGTCGCTCTGCATGATTATGACCGTCATTGCTCTCTTAGTTGGTCGCTCCCAGTCTTTTGCTAACCTCCACCTGTACTAAGCGGACTGACTGCTTGTGCATCCAAATTCTTTTAAACCAGTTATGCCATATGAGTCCACCATACCTTCCTACATGGTATTTACCTGCCATTCCTAACAGAGACTTGCATGTACCATTTCGAAATTATTCAAAAAGAAAAAAAATGCATTCCTATTTTGTGCCTCTGTTTTAAGTTCATGAGGAAGTAGTAGTTAATTCATGATCTTTTTAAGTTGGACAAGCTTCACCCCGAGATTGCATGTCTAATGTGCAAACCCATAACACGAGAAGGAACTGGCATTGAGTGCGCCCGGATCAAAATTAATATAACAAAGAACCCTCCTTCACGCTTTGTTCATTAGAAATCAGAAAACTTTGGCAGTGATAAACAAAGGAGATTAAGAGGATGTGATCGTCCTCATTCGGGAGCCGTTCCTCGAAACTTGTCCATCTCAAGAAGTGATTGAGCTATCTGCTAGCATTCGTTGACGAAACATGCATGATCTAAGAATTTTTTTTATTATTACCTCTGTTTTTAAAACCAAGAGCTCTGGTACATGTTTTGTCTTTGTTTCCGACTACGGGTTTTCAACCTTGCCAACAAAAGCCACGGTTCGAGAGTCTCCACCTTCTTTTAAAGCACCAACTACTGAGAGCATGATTGTCATTCTGAGTGTAATGTGCATTGTCCCAAAGTAGCATTGTCTTTTGCATGATTATGATATTGTTTATTCTGAAATTATTGTATCTAGTCATCACTTAAACCTTGGAGGTGCCCCTACATTTATGTTTTGCTTCACTAAAGGGGGCAAGCGAGATATCACTTTATCATATTTGCACACCATGCTCATTACAAATCTATTTGATGTTTCAGTATCATGTCATAAAACTTTCAGTTCTTTGTGATTTTCTCATGAGGCAACTTAATTACTACAGATTCATTGTCTCAGTAAGCTTTTGTCATATGACTATGAAAAAGTCCTATATGGTTAATAGCATGTCACCACAGAAATTATTCTTGTTATCATTTACCTACTTGAGGACGAGCAGGAATTAAGCTTGGGGATGTTGATACGTCCAAAACGTATCTATAATTTCTGCTTGCTCCATGCCTCTTTTGGGTGATATTGCTATGATATTTATACACTTCCATACACTTTTGATCATATTTGGACTAACCTATTAACTCAGTGCACCCCAGTGCCAGTTTCTGTTTTCTGCTGTTTTTGTATTTCAGGTTTTCCCATTACGAGAACTGCCAGAAAAATCCCGGAAAAATTATATAAAAAATCAGCGTTCCAGAAGCTTCCCGGTAGACAAAGTACAGCCGGAGGAGGGCCACCAGGGCTCCAGGCGCCCTGGTGGCGCGACCCCCCTCCTGGCCGCGCCGGGGGGCGCCTGGGCCCCCTAGGCCTCCGCTCATGCCCCCCTTTGGCATATATTTATATCGTGTCCCGAAACCCTCGAGACGGGAACCCTTTTTCGCGATCTCATCTCTGTTCCGCCGCCGCCGCGCTTCCAAGATCGGGAGCACCAGGAGAACTCTTCCCGGCACCCTGCCGGAGGGGAGGATCACCACCGGGAGCTTCTCCACCACCATGGACGCCTCCCGGATGAGTTGTGAGTAGTCTCCCTTGGACCATGGGTCCATGACCAGTAGCTATGTGATGTTCTCCTCCCGTTCTTGTGCTTCACTAATTAGTCCTCGTGAGCTGCCCTACATGATCGAGGCACATATGTAATCCTTATGCTGTTGCTATGTTGAGTTTGCTGGGATCCGATGGATTGTGAGATTATGTTCAGATTGTGTTTGAGTAATATATTTGATCTACCTCTTTTATATTTATGTTCGTAAGTAATTCTTGCATGTTCGCCGTTGTTATTTATTGCTTTGGCCAAGTAGTAGGTAGTGACTCCAAGAGGGAACGTTATGCTTGATTGTGGGTTCATGCCCCTCGATGACTAGCTTGAGTGACAGAAACATGAGTCTAGGGGATGTGCTGTTGCCACAAGGGGGAAAACAACGGTGCTTGTGCCCGCGGGTGCAAGGATTGTTTACTTTACGCAAAGTTCTTTTAATGCAGTTGTCTGTTGCTTTGAGTTTACACTATGGGTGGGACTCGCAACTTAATTCCAGCGAGATGTTCCGGATAGATATCTCAAGGTGGATGATTAGTAGTAGATGCAGATGGATTTCGGTCTACTTGCCTTGGCGTACCGCCCATGCTTTGAACCTCTACCTTTCTTGTAACATAGTTAGCATTGGTTTGCGCACATAATTCTGTCAATTGCCCAGCTGTAATTCGTTTACCTCACATAGCTGTTTTATCGTCTTTTGGGAGAGAGACATCACTAGTGAACATCATGGGACCCCGGTCCATATTACCATCATTGATCACATCCGCTATTTACTTTCCACTTTTTACTTACTATTGCAGCAAAACCTATCACTATTATCACTTGCGTTTGATCCTTTGTAAACGACAAGGCCGGAGGGATTGACAACCTCTCTGTACTCGTTCGGAGCAAAGATATTTGTATCTGTGCAGGTCCACGTTGATTGCTAATATCTGGTGCCGTTAGCAGTTGACACCTTCTTGTTGAAACTGGGAGTCTCCGGGAAATCGATCCTTGGTATCTTTGCCAAGGGAAAACTTCCGCTACACTGCATCTCAAACCTTCCACTTGGGGTAACCAACGAGGGGCGAGAAGCCATCAATGGTACCGGCGAAAGTTGCACGATACAAGAGAGGCTAGCAATGGTGGAAGGGTGAGAGTGCGTATAATCCATGGACTCAACATTAGTCATAAAGAACTCATATACTTATTGCAAAAATCTACGAGTCATCAAAACAAAGCAATCAACGCATGCTCCTAGGGGCGAGGTTGGTAGGAGTTAACCATCGCGCGCCCCCGACCTCCACACAAAGGTTGGCACTTTACAAATACCTCATGCTCTAACTTCGTCACATAGCGGTTCACCATACGTGCATGCTACGGGAATCACTAACCTTAACACAAGCATTTCTCAATTTCATAATAACTCCATTAGAATGACTCTAATATCACTATCCTCATATCTCAAAACAATTATCAAGCATCCAACTTCTCATCCTATTCAATGCACTAAGTGTGAAAGTTTTTACTACATTGATATTGGATGTCTATCATGTGAAGACTAGTTTTATAGCCTAAGCACATTACCATGTTGTTTTAATAGACTCTCAAATGGATATAAGTGAAGCATGAGAGTTCAACAATTTATTCAAAATATTATCACCATCGTGCTCTAAAAGATATAAGTGAAGCACTGGAGCAAAAACTATTCAACTCAAAAGATATAAGTGAAGCACATAGAGTGTTCTAGCAATTCCTAGGCCATATTTAACTATCTCAAATAGGTGTGTCCAGCAAGGATAATTGTGGCAAACTAACAAGCAAAGACTCAAATTATACAAGACGCTCTAAGTAAAACACATATCATGTGGTGAATAAAAATATAGCTCGGAGTATAGTTACCGATGGATGAAGACGAAAGAGGGGATGCCTTCCCGGGGCATCCCCAAGCTTAGGCTTTTGGTTGTCCTTGAATTTTACCTTGGGGTGCCATGGGCATCCCTGATGACCCACAAGTTTAGGGTATCTATCGTAGTCCTTTCGATAAGTAAGAGTGTCGAACCCAACGAGGAGCAGAAGGAAATGATAGGCAGTTTTCAGTAAGGTATTTTCTGCAAGCACTGAAATTATAGGTAACAGATAGTTTTGTGATAAGATAATTGGTAGCAATTGACAAACAGTAAAAGTAAATAGGTGCAGCAAGGTTGCCCAATCCTTTTTATAGCAAATGACAAGCTTGGACAAACTCTTATGCAAGGTAAAGCGCTCCCGAGGACATATGGGAATTATTGTCAAGCTAGTTTTCATCACGATCATCTGATTCACGTTCGGTACTTTGATAATTTGGTATGTGGGTGGACCGGTGCTTGGGTGCTGCCCTTACTTGGACAAGCCTCCCACTTATGACTAACCTCTAATGCAAGCATCTGCAACTACAAAAGAAGTATTAAGGTAAACCTAACCATAGCCTGAAACATATGGATCCAAATCAGCCCCTTACAAAGCAACGCATAAACTAGGGTTTGAGCTTCTGTCACTCTAGCAACCCATCATCTACTTATTACTTCCCAATGCCTTCCTCTAGGCCCAAATAATGGTGAAGTGTCATGTAGTCGACGTTCACATGACACCACTAGAGGAGAGACAACATACATCTCATCAAAATATTGAACGAAGACCAAATTCACATGACTACTAATAGCAAGACTTCTCCCATGTCCTTAGGAACAAAAGCAACTACTCACAACACATAATATTGTTCATGATCAGAGGGGTATTAATATGCATAATGTATCTGAACATATGATCTTCCACCAATTAAACCAACTAGCATCAACTACAAGGAGTAATCAACACTACTAGCAACCCACAGGTACCAATCTCAGGTTTGGGTACAAAGATTGGATACAAGAGATGAACTAGGGTTTGAGAGGAGATGGTGTTGGTGAAGATGTTGATGAATATAGCTCTCCCCAAGATGGGAGAGTTGTTGGTGATGACGGTGGTGACGATTTCCCCATCCCGGAGGGAAGTATCCCCGGTAGAACAGCTCTGCCGGAGCCCTAGATTGGTTTCCGCCTCGGCTCCGCCTCGAGACGGCGGCGTCTGGTCCCGAAAGCCTTCTCTTGATTTTTTCCAGGTCAAAACGCTTCATATATGAGAAGATGGTCACATGGGGCCCACCGGCTGGCCCTCGAGGCAGGGGGGCGCGCCCTGGGAAGGGGGGCGCGCCCCCACCCTCCAGGCCAGCCAGTGCCCCCCTCGCGGGTTTCTTCCGCCAGGTATTTTTTATATTTTCCGAAAAAATGTTCTGTGGAGTTTCGGGGCTTTTGGAGTTGTGCATAATAGGTTTCCAGAGTTTGCTCCTTTTCCAGCCCAGAATTCCAGCTGCCGGCATCCCCCCTTCTTCATGTAAACCTTGAAAAATAAGAGGGAAAAGGCATAAGTATTGTGACAAAACATGTATGAACAGCCCATAATGCAATAAATATCAACTTATAAGCATGATGCAAAATGGACGTATCAACTCCCCCAAGCTTAGACCTCGCTTGTCCTCAAGCGAAAGCCGATATCGAAAAATATGCCCACATGTTTAGAGATAGAGGTGTCGATAAAAACAAAATACGAACATGAGGGCATCATGATCATTCTCATAGCAGCAACTTATATATATAAATATAGTCATATGATCATTATGCAAAAGTAACAATTCATCCACAATATCAAGTATGCATCATAAACTTCATTGGAAACTTACAAACTTTGATCTCGGTCATTGAAGCAATTGCAATTTATCGTAACATCGGAAAGAGTCAATATAAGAGCCTTTCAGCAAGCCTACATACTCAACTATCATATAGTCTTTCACAATTGCTCACACTCACGCAATACTTATGTTTATGGAGTTTTAATCGGACTCAGAGAAAGATAGGGGCTTATGGTGTTGCCTCCCAACCTTTTACCTCAAAACAGTAATAGATCATGAAAACTTACATCCAAGTGGGTATATATATCAGGATCCTTCCAACACAATGTGCTTGCCAAAGGATAAAATGAAAAAGCAAAGGTGGATCTCACCTTGACACTTTTAAGACAAGAATAAAAGATAGGCCCTTCGCAGAGGGAAGCAGAGGTTGTCATGTGTTTTTATGGTTGGATGCACAAAGTCTTAGCATAGAAGAACTTCACTTTATATTGCCACTTGTGATAAAGACCTTTATTATGTAGTCCGTCACTTTTATTACTTCCCTATCACAAGCTCGTATAAAGCTAATTTCTCCCACACTAATAAATCATACATATTTTAGCGGATTTACAACATGACAACTTACTTGGAAGAATCTTTCTCAATCCATAGGTAGGTATGGTGGACTGCCATGGCAAAACTGGGTTTAAGGATATATGGAAGCACAAGTAGTATCTCTACTTAGTGCGAGGAGTTTTGGCTAGCATGAGGGGGAAAGGAAAGCTCAACATGTTGGAAGATCCATAACAATATACTTTATTTCGGATATAAGAAGACATAACCCATTATGTTGTCTTCCTTGTCCAACATCAACTCTTTAGCATGTCATACTTTAATGAGTGCTCACAATCATAAAAGATGTCCAAGATAGTATATTTGTATGTGAAGCCTCTCTTCTTTTATTACTTCCTATTAATTGCAACGATGACCAAAACTATGTTTATCACCTCCCAACAACTTTTATCTATCATACTCTTGTATGTGAAGTCATTACTTCCCATAAGATCGATATGATCTCTTTGATACTCTATTTGTTTTCTTTCTTTTTATCATGACCCAATTGAGGAAATCAAGCCCTTGACTCAACACTAATCTTTATTATATAACTCACGGACTCGATTACAAAGGATAAAGCTCATAAAGCAAAAGCTCACAACTAGATCATGCTAACTTTATTCTAATAGATCAAGATACTACCAAAATGATCGAACTAAGTAAAACAGTAAAGATAGGAGTGATGGTGATACGATACCGGGGTCACTCCCCCAAGCTTGGCAGTTGCCAAGGGGACTGCCCATACCCATATGATTATGTCTCCTTCTTCGGGGTTGGTGATGATGGAGTTGCAAGTAGTGACGGGGGATCCTCATATATCGAGCGTAGGAGATCTTCCAGCTTGCGGATAATACCTTTGAGAGCAGCTATGTAATCCTTCAACAAAAGATTTTCACTTGTGAGATGCTTGTTGCGGATCTGAGTTAACTCAAGCATCCTGAAAGCTTCTAGCTCAGTTGAGGTAAAGAGATTAGGAAGGGATTTGGGGATGTCTTCTTCTCCCGCTGCCGGAGCTGGATCTTCAACCTCCATCTTGATCTTCTTCTCCTTGTGGATCTCCTCGGGCCCTTCCCTCTTCAGATCTATCTTCATCAGCCAAGCATCATTGCCTTCGTTGTTGGAGGAGGGAGATGACATGATGCCTGGCTTCGTAAACCTTAACAGATGACAGCTCGAAATGAAAACGGAGGAATTCTGCGTGATACAGAGGTCAAAACCTTCGGGAGTATATATAATGAATTTTTCCAGCACGAAAGGAGTTACCCACAAGAAAACGGAGTCCAGGGGACACACGGGGTGCCCTCGAGGCAGGGGGGTGCCCTGGGAAGGGGGGCGCGCCCCCTACCCTCGAGGCCACCTCGTGTCTCTTCCAGATTGCGGTTTATTTTTGTATTTTTCTAAATATTCCAAAACAGAGAAAAATTGCCTTTAGAACTGTTTTGGAATCGGTTTACTTATCATATCACATACCTCTTCCTTTTCGGAGGCTGAATTGTTCTGGAAAGTGTCCCTTATGTATTCCTCCGGGGTTATGGTTTCAATAATATTAGTTTCAACATTTATAGGATTACCTGAGATATAATGTTTGATCCTTTGACCATTCACCACCTTCGGATTTGTGCCTTCGAAGTTGTTGATTTTTATGGCACCGGAACGATAGACCTCCTCGATAACGTAAGGTCCTTCCCACTTAAAGAGAAGTTTTCCTGCAAAAAATCTTAAACGAGAGTTGTATAGCAAAACATAATCACCTACGTTGAATTCACGCTTTTGTATCCTTTTGTCATGCCATCTTTTAACCTTTTCTTTAAATAACTTGGCATTCTCATAGGCCTGGGTTCTCCATTCATCGAGACAGCTAATATCAAATAGCCTCTTTTCACCGGCAAGTTTGAAATCATAATTGAGCTCTTTGATAGCCTAATATGCCTTATGTTCCAACTCAAGAGGTAAATGACAAGCTTTTCCATATACCATCTTATATGGAGACATACCCATAGGATTTTTGTATGCAGTTCTATAGGCCCATAATGCATCATCTAGTTTCTTGGACCAATTCTTTATAGACCTATTAACTGTCTTGTGCAAGATTAGTTTCAACTCCCTATTACTTAGTTCTACCTGACCACTAGTCTGTGGGTCATAAGGTGATGCAATTCTGTGGTTGACATCATACTTATCAAGCATCTTACGGAAAGCACCATGAATAAAGTGTGAACCACCATCAGTCATTAAATATCTAGGGACTCCAAACCTCGGAAATATAACATTTTTAAACATCTTAATAGAGGTGTTATGATCAGCACTACTAGTTGGAATAGCTTCTACCCACTTAGTAACGTAATCAACAACAACTAGGATATGTGTGTACCCATTAGAGGAAGGAAAAAGGTCCCATATAATCAAAGCCCCAAACATCAAATGGTTCAATAACAAGTGAATAATTCATAGGCATTTCTTGACGTCTACTAATATTACCTATTCTTTGACATTCATCACATGATAAGACAAACTTACGGGCATCCTTGAAGAGAGTAGGCCAATAAAAACCGGATTGCAATACCTTGTGTGCAGTTCTGTCTCCCGCATGGTGTCCTCCGTAAGCTTCGGAGTGGCACTTGCGTAAGATCTGTTCCTGTTCATGCTCAGGCACACAACGTCTAATAATACCATCTACTCCTTCTTTATAAAGATGTGGGTCATCCCAAAAGTAATGTCTCAAATCATAGAAGAACTTTTTCTTTTGCTGGTATGTGAAGCTAGGAGGTATAAACTTAGCAACAATGTAATTAGCATAATCAGCATACTATGGAGTAGTACGAGAAGTACTTATGACAGCTAGTTGTTCATTAGGAAAACTATCATCAATAGGTTTAGGGTCATCAAGTATATTCTCTAACCTAGACAAGTTATCTGCTACGGGGTTCTCAGCTCCCTTTCTATCAATAATATGCAAGTCAAATTCTTGTAGCAAGAGAACCCATCTAATAAGTCTAGGTTTAGCATCTTTCTTTTCCATAAGGTATTTGATAGCGGCATGATCAGTGTGAATAGTTACTTTAGAATCAACGATATAGGGTCTAAACTTATCACATGCAAACACAACTGCTAAAAATTCCTTTTCAGTGGTAGCATAATTTCTTTGGGCACTGTCTAGAGTTTTGCTAGCATACTGGATAACATTCAATTTCTTATCTACTCTTTGCCCTAGAACAGCTCCTACAACATAATCACTAGCATCGCACATAATCTCAAAGGGTAAATTCCAGTCAGGAGGCTGGACAATAGGTGCAGAGATCAATGCTTTCTTAAGTATTTCAAATGCTTCTAAACAATCATTATCAAAGACAAAAGGAATATCTTTCTGTAAGAGATTAGTCAGAGGCCTGGAAATTTTGGAGAAATCCTTAATGAACCTCCTATAAAACCCGGCATGACCAAGGAAACTTCGTATACCTTTGATATCCTTAGGGCATGGCATCTTTTCAATAGCATCCACTTTAGCTTTGTCAACTTCAATACCTCTTTCAGAAATTTTATGTCCCAAGACAATGCCTTCATTAACCATAGAGTGGCACTTCTCCCAATTCAAGACAAGGTTAGTGTCTTCACATCTCTGCAAAACTCGATCAAGGTTGCTTAAGCAATCATCAAAAGAAGTTCCGTAAATGGGGAAATCATCCATGAACACTTCAACAATCTTTTCACAAAAATCAGAGAATATAGCCATCATGCATCTTTGAAAGGTAGCAGGTGCGTTACATAAACCAAAGGGCATACGTCTATAAGCAAAGGTACCGAAAGGACAAGTAAAGGTGGTCTTTTCTTGATCCCCCTTTGACACCGGTATTTGAGAGAAACCAGAATAACCATCTAGAAAGCAGAAATGGGTATGTTTGGATAACCTTTCTAGCATGTGATCAATAAATGGCAAGGGGTAATGATCTTTCTTAGTAGCTTTATTTAACTTACGGAAATCAATTACCATCCTATAACCTGTAACTATTCTTTGCGGGATCAATTCATCTTTATCATTAGGGACTACAGTCATACCTCCTTCCTTAGGAACGCAATGGACATGACTTACCCACTGATTATCAGCAATGGGATAGATGATACCTGCCTCTAGAAGCTTTAGAATTTCCTTCCTTACCACTTCTTTCATTTTAGGATTTAACTGCCGCTGATGATCAATAACTGGCTTAGCATTTTCTTCCAATTTTATCTTGTGTTGACAAATAGTGGGACTAATGCCCTTAAGATCATCCAGAGTATATCCATTAGCAGCTCGGTGCTTCTTCAGAGTTTTCAATAATCTTTCTTCTTTATGCTCTAAAAGGTTAGCACTAATAATCACAGGATATATCTTCTTTTCATCAAGATAAACATACTTAAGATTATCAGGCAAAGGTTTAAGTTCAAATACGGGATCACCCTTGGGTGGAGGAGGATCCCCTAGGATTTCAACATGGAAGTTGTTTTTCAATACAGGTCCCTGTGTAAGGAATATTTCATCTATCTCCCTTCTCTCATTCATTTGCATATCATTTTCGTGGTCTAACAAGTATTATTCTAAAGGATCATTAGGTGGCACGGCAATAGAAGCAAGACCAATAAGTTCATCCTTACTGGGTGGTGCCTTTTCAAGGGGTTGTCTACGGAATTTAGCAAAGTTAAAATTGTGAGACGTGTCCCCTAATCCAACAGTGACAATATCTTTCACACAGTCTATCTTGGCATTAACGGTATTCAAGAAGGGTCTGCCAAATATAATGGGGCAAAAAGCATCTTGTGGGGAACTAAGAACAAGAAAATCAGCGGGGTATTTAACCTTCCCACATAGAACTTCAACATCTCTAACAATCCCAACTGGTGAAATAATATCTCTATTAGCAAGCTTAATAGTAACATCAATCCCTTCTAACTCAACAGGTGCAATATCATGCATAATTTCGTTATACAAATCAAGAGGGATAATACTCGCACTAGCACCTACGTCACATAAACCATGATAGCAATGATCTCCTATCTTGACAGAGATGATAGGCAAGCCTACAACAGGTTTATGTCTATTCCTAGCATTGGTTTAGCTATTCTAGCAGTCTCCTCTTGGAGATAAATAACATGTCCATCTAAATCTTCTACCAAGAGATCTTTAACCATAGCAACACTAGGTTCAACTTTAATTTTCTCAGAAGGTGTAAGTGTTCTAGTATTACTCTTGCGGACTACAGCTGAAGCTTGAGCATGATCCTTTATCCTAACAGGGAAAGGTGGTTTCTCGATATAAGCGGTAGGAATAATGGGATCAACATTATAAGTGATAGTCTTTTCTTCAACTTTAATAGGTTCAACTACTTTTACTTCAATAGGGAGATGGTATTTAAGCCACTTCTCCTTGGGGAGATCAACATGAGGAGCAAAAGATTCACATAAAGAAGCTACTATCTCAGAGTCAAGTCCATATTTAGTGCTAAACTCATGGAAAACATTGGTATCCATGAAAACTTTAACACAATCAAACTTAGGGGTCATACCTGAATCCTTACCTTCGTCGAGATCCCAATCTTCGGAGTTGCATTTAATTCTTTCCAATAAATCCCATTTAAATTCAATAGTCTTCATCATATAAGAGCCAGAACAAGAAGTATCGAGCATGGAGCGATTATTATGAGAAAGCCGAGCATACAATTTTTGAATGATCATTTCTCTTGAGAGCTCATGATTGGGGCATGAATATAACATTGACTTAAGCCTTCCCCAAGCTTGAGTGATGCTTTCTCCTTCGCGAGGCCAGAAATTATAAATATAATTACAATCACGATGAACCTGGTGCATAGGGTAGAACTTCTGATGAAATTCCAACTTCACACGATTATAGTTCCAAGATCCCATATCGTCGCATAGCCTAAACCATGTCAATGCATCTCCCTTCAAAGATAAAGGGATGACCTTCTTCTTGATAACATCCTCGGGCATACCTGCAAGCTTAAACAACCCACAAACTTCATCCACATAGATTAGATGTAAATCGGGGTGAAGTGTTCCGTCTCCTGTATAGGGATTTTCAAGCAGTTTCTCTATCATACCCGAAGGAATCTCAAAGCAAACATTTTCATTAGGTGCAGTAGGTTGAGAAGCAACTCTTTTCTCCTCTGCTCGGGGTGAAGATACGCCGAACAAGCCCCTCAAAGGATTTTGAGCCATAGTAACAAGTGACAATAAATTTCAACACACTATATAAATTTTTCCTTACCAAATTCCACTTACCAAAGGCGCTTCACTCCCCAGCAACGGCGCCAGAAAAGAGTCTTGATGACCCACAAGTGTAGGGGATCTATCGTAGTCCTTTCTATAAGTAAGAGTGTCGAACCAAACGAGGAGCAGAAGGAAATGATAGGCAGTTTTCAGTAAGGTATTTTCTGCAAGCACTGCAATTATAGGTAACAGATAGTTTTGTGATAAGATAATTGGTAGCAAGTGACAAACGGTAAAAGTAAATAGGTGCAGCAAGGTGGCCCAATCCTTTTTATAGCAAAAGACAAGCCTGGACAAACTCTTATGCAAGGTAAAGCGCTCCCGAGGACATATGGGAATTATCGTCAAGCTAGTTTTCATCACGATCATCTGATTCACGTTCGGTACTTTGATAATTTGGTATGTGGGTGGACCGGTGCTTGGGTGCTGCCCTTACTTGGACAAGCCTCCCACTTATGACTAACCTCTAATGCAAGCATCCGCAACTACAAAAGAAGTATTAAGGTAAACCTAACCATATCCTGAAACATATGGATCCAAATCAGCCCCTTACGAAGCAACGCATAAACTAGGGTTTAAGCTTCTGTCACTCTAGCAAACCATCATCTACTTATTACTTCCCAATGCCTTCCTCTAGGCCCAAATAATGGTGAAGTGTCATGTAGTTTACGTTCACATGACACCACTAGAGGAGAGACAACATACATCTCATCAAAATATCGAACGAAGACCAAATTCACATGACTACTAATAGCAAGACTTCTCCCATGTCCTCGGGAACAAAAGCAACTACTCACAAGACATAATATTGTTCATGATCAGAGGGGTATTAATATGCATAATGGATCTGAACATATGATCTTCTACCAAATAAACCAACTAGCATCAACTACAAGGAGTAATCAACACTACTAGCAACCCACAGGTACCAATCTGAGGTTTGGGTACAAAGATTGGATAAAAGAGATGAACTAGGGTTTGAGAGGAGATGGTGTTGGTGAATATGTTGATGAACATAGCTCTCCCCAAGATGGGAGAGTTGGTGGTGATGACGGCAGTGACGATTTCCCCCTCCCGGAGGGAAGTATCCCCAGCAGAACAGCTCTGCCGGAGCCCTTGATTGGTTTCCGCCTCGGTTTGGCCTTGAGACGGCGGCGTCTGGTCCCGAAAGCCTTCTCTTGATTTTTTCCAGGTCAAAACGCTTCATATAGGAGAAGATGGTCACCTGGGGCCCACCGGCTGGCCCTCGAGGCAGGGGGCGTGCCTTGGGAAGGGGGGCGCGCCCCCCACCCTCGAGGCCAGCCAGTGGCTCCCCTCGTGGGTTTCTTCCGCCAGGTATTTTTTTTATTTTACGAAAAAATGTTCTATGGAGTTTCGGGGCTTTTAGAGTTGTGCAGAATAGGTTTCCAGAGTTTGCTCCTTTTCCAGCCCAGAATTCCAGCTGCCGGCATCCCCCCTTCTTCATGTAAACCTTGCAAAATAAGAGGGAAAAGGCATAAGTATTGTGACAAAACATGTATGAACAGCCCATAATGCAATAAATATCAACTTATAAGCATGATGCAAAATGGACGTATCAATCCCCAAGCTTAGGCTCTTGCCACTCTTTGTTCCATAGTCTATCAAAGCAATACTCAAAACTTGAAAACTTCACAACACAAAACTTAGACAAAAATCTCGCGAGCTCCGTTAGTATAAGAAAGCAAACCACTACTCAAAGGTGCTGCAATGAATTCATTCTTTGTTTATATTGGTGTTAATCCTACTGTATTCCAACTTCTCTATGTGTCAGACCCAAGATGCGATTCTATCCCGATCATGAGACTCGTACGTGATTGGGGCACGACCGCATCTCAGGCGCTTAGCAAGATGGATATCATTACATCGTACCATTACATAAATACATGGGGATACAACAATTCATACAAGTCACAAGAATACAACAACATCAATACAATGCATCCGACTACGGATGCAAACATGAAAAGCACAACGACATCCATCTGCTATCCCAGGATGCCGACCAGGAACCTAGCCCAAGACTAACGAGGAAGAAGAAGAAAGAACTCCAACACAACGGACATCGCTATCGCGTCAAGTCAACGGAAACCTATACCTGCAACTGTTGTTGTAGTATCTGTGAGGCACGAGGACTCGGCAATCCCATAACCATGGGTATCAAGACTAGCAAAGCTTAATGGGTATGGAGAGGTTAAGTGGTGAGGTTGTAGCAGTGGCTAAGCATATATATGGTGGCTAACTTACGAGTACAAGAATAAGATGAGCATCTATGCAAGCGGTCGCAAACTAGTAATGATCGCTAAAGATCCTGAACTACCTACGAGTCAAACATAACCCCACTGTGTTCTCTTCTCAAAGTGAAAAGAGACAGTCACGGTTACTCACACGGTTCGTGTATTTTATCTCGGATCCTCTGTCAAGTTTTCTACAACCGGACATTAACAAATTCCAATCTGCCACATAACTGCGGGCACGGCTTTCAAAAGATCATAACCCTGCAGGGGTGTCCCAACTTAGCCCATCACAAGCTCTCACGATCAGCAGAAATAATAATAATATTACCCCTTATCTTAGGGACAATCCGATCAGGCTCGGAATCCCGGTGCACAAGACATTTCAACAATGGTAAAACAAGTCCAGCAAGACCTCCCGACGTGCCGACACCCTGATAGTAGCCGCGCGTATCTCGTCTCAGGCCACGTCCGGATGGGACAAGCTACAGGTATGCCAGATACCTCGAGTTTCCCTAAGGCGGCCCCGTAGGTTGCCCGTTTGGGACCAACACCATCAGCACTGACCCCCCCTGTTATGTGGAAAAGAATCCTCGGGGACGCGACCCCCTATGCAAATTAATTAATTATCAGGTAAGTTGTTATTATGAGGCAAATTAAAACCAATGTTGGGCCTTGCTAGAGGAGTTTTATTCAAAGACGAACTGTCAAGGGGTCCCCATATACCCAACTGCGTTAGGGATGCAAAATCAAGGAACATAACGCCAGTTTATCGGTTCTTAAGGCGGCATGAGTGAAACAAAACACCGAGCAAAAGGCCAAGCCTTCCACCCATTGCCAAGTATATAGGTGTGTTAATTATGGTATTAGATATTGTGATATTCCAACAACAAGTTCCAACATGGAGCAATCTTCATCTTCACATGCAACTAACAACGCTATAAGAGGGGCTGAGCAAGCGGGTAACATAGCCAAACAACAGTTTGCTGGGAAGGTGTCAAAGGTTAGAGGTTTCATGGCAATAAGGAGACATGCTGACAATAAATGATGGGTAGCACGACATATAACGATAGCATCGAGACAACTAGCATGGCAATGATAGTAAAGTTATACAAGGTGATGGTCATCTTGCCTGAGATCCTGCAAGGAAGAAGAACGAGTCCATGAAGAAGACGAAGAAGAAGTCGCGAAGACGAACCCAAGTGTAGTCGAACGAATCATCACGAACGCAACGGATAAGCACTAACGAGAAGAAGCAAGCAACACGGTAAACACACCACACAAGGCATGACAAGATGCTCAACCAAGTATGATGCAAGACAAGTCTATATGATGCAATACATGGCAAGGGATGAAGCACACAAGAACAACACCACCCAACAAGTTTAAATGAGGCCGGAATCAACATATAACAATTCTGGTAAGTCCGCACATTTCGAAATTGGTCCAGATCTGAACAAACCTTAAGTTAAAGTTGTTAAACATCAAGTTAACATGCACCATGATGATCTACTCAAAATTCTAGTCAAGTTTCATATCAAGTTTGTTTAATTCGGAGCTACGGCCTAGAAGATATGAGCAAAATAAGGCAAGCATGACAATTATGCAAGATGCATCCAAACAACAAGCAAACACACTCCAAGCATGTAACCAACATGATATTATGCTTCTACATGCAAAAACACACAAGTTTAATATAGGACACGCTCAAAATGGAGCAACGGTTCAACACATACACATGGAACAAGATATAACAACAAGCTATCCAAAAACAGCAATATAGCAACTTTGGAGCAAGGTATATATATGCTACATCACCCAAGCATGATAACAAGAGGCATGGATGTGAAATAGACATGATACTTAACAAGCATGAACTTAGAGTACACCCAAAAACTTGCTGGAACACAATTAAACAAGCATGGCAAGATTCAATAAGTTTACAGATTTCTCAGACTTGCCAAAATCTGGGAAGGCAAAAACATCATCACGATGCTACCTTCGGAGGTACAAAACAACAAGCATATCAACTCTACTAAGTAAATAAAGATCATGGACATGTAATAGACATAGCATACATCAAACAACTCCATTGGAGCAACTCCATAGGAGGCATGGATCAATAACAACAAGCGTCACCAAATTGATCATGCTGATACCAGTCTGACAGATAAATTTACAGCAACTTGAGAGCAAGAAATAAATAAGCTACAACAGGCCATATATTCAAACAAGGGCATGAATGGATAGAGCATAACATGGACAACAAGACATGATCATTGGATATACTAAAACATGCAAGTATCTGAGTGGGGCATCAAGCAAACATGGCATCAGGTTTAACAGTTTCAGACTTAGCAGTTTTCAACAAGTCTCAGAAAAATAACAACAGCGAGAAGGCTACTTTGCAAGCTTGTTGCAAACACCACAAGACACATCATGAAAAGTGGATTGCACCACAGCAAAGATGGCATGATTGTGCTTCTAAAACATACTGACATGTGGCATGAAAGACAAACACATCAATAGCTATGAGCAAGTCAAATCAGCATCTCATAACAAGTTTCAACACTTAATAGCCAGATGCACTTTTGTAACAGAGATTAACACGGCAATATGGCACCTAACATGAATGCTACAGCAACCATCATGTAGAGCACTTCACAATGAACATTTTGACATATCATGCACTCCATTTGGACCAACATGCACAAAGTTATCATCACCACAAGCATGCAACAAAATTACAGTTATCAGCAGTTTTAAACATATAGCACTCTTGCAACGATGATTAGGGTAGCAAGATGAACTCAAACAAGCATGCCACAGTGGAACAAAATGAAGAGCATATCACAACGAACATTTGGACATATCATATGCTCAATTCGTACATACACACAAAAAGTTATCACACTCACAATATGCCATGGTGAAACAGTTTTCTGAGGACTTGGTAAAAAAACAGACGAGAGGGCACATTATACTATATCACGCACGGGGGTGGGGAATAGGGATGCTCACCCATGGGCTTCGCCCCGGATGGTGAGGAGGTGGAAGCAGGCCGGGTGGCTGGGCCCGCGGTGTGGTGGGACGAGGCTGGTGTGGAGGCCTACCCTGGAGCGAGGCCGACGCGGGGACGCTCGCTCTCGCGGTGGCGACGGCGGCTGCCGTCGGCGAGCGGAGACGGGGCACCAACGACAGGAACGAGACGAGGCCGCGGGGATCCTCCGGATCTGGCCGGCGACGGATGGTGGGATCGCCGGAGGAGCTTGAGCGGCCGGAGCGGTGAGCTCGGCGAACCGGCGGCGCTGGGGAGGAGCAAGGCCGCGGGGTTGAGGAGCCCATTCCCGGCCGGTGGGGAGCCCGACGGCGACAGGTGATGCGGCGGCGGGGATCCGGCGGCCGGTGGCGTGCATGCGCGGTGGCGGGGCGGAGCCGGTGGCGGGGCCAGGAGCTGCGGGCGGCGGCGCGCTAGGGAGCGGGAGGCATGGGGTCAGTTGGCCCCGGCACGGGCCGGCCATGGGCTCGCGGGCCCGGTGCGGCGCGCAATGGGAGACGGCGGCGGGAGACGTGGCCGGTGCCACGTGGCAGCTGCGGGTTGGCTGAGGCGGCGGGTTTGGTTGATGTGGCGGGGGGCGATTGGCCGGGCGACGTGGCTGGGGCGCTGTACGTGTCCGGCGGCGCGAGGGGAGCGGGGCTAGGGTTTCAAATGCGAAATTTTTTACGGGGGAGACACACAC
>LR738711.1:879645748-879773911 GCA_902687465.1 Secale cereale | reverse complement strand
ATATATATATGTAGAGGGAGCTAGGAGTGTCCAAATGAGGAGCGGTTTTCGGCCACGCGATCATGATCCAACGACCGAGAGGATGGAGGTGGTTGGTATGGGCTAGCGGGCTGGTGTGGAGGGGTGCTGGGCCAAAAGAGAAAAGGCTTCCCGCGGTTAACGCGGTTAACCGTTGGGCTATCAAACGAGCTCCGAATGTGATGAAATTTGACAGGCGGTCTACTTATGCTATAATAAGACCACACACCAAGTTTCATCCCATTCCGAGAACATTTTCCGGCCACTCATAAAATAAATATTCGAAGGTGCCACGGGCGCGTGCAAGTATGAGTGAGCTCAGAACGGACAACGGAGAGGACGGGGCAACTACGGACGGAGGCAAGTTTTGAAAACATGATGATGCAATGCACATGATGACAAGGCAAAGATGCAACATGCAAGCAGATGATATGGCAACGACGATGAATAACTGGCTGACACCTGGCGCATCGGTCTCGGGGTGTCACACTATGATTCATACTTCCCAATACTACTCATATATGCATTGAAATAAGCAAACAACACACGAAAAACAGAATCTGTCAAAAACAGAACAGTCTGTAGTAATCTGCAGTTTTCGCATACTTCTCTAACTCCAAAAACTTCAAATTAAATTGATAAACGTGAGGAATTTTTCTATTAATCATCTTCAAAAAGAATCAACTAAATAGCACGCTCCAGTAAAATCTGGTGACCATTCTAGCGAGCGCTAACGATTCTGTTTTTCACAACAAGATCACATAAACTTCACACAAGTCTTCCCAAAGGTTCTACTTGGCACAAACACTAAAGAAAACACAAAACCACATCTAAACAGAAGCTAGATGCAAAATTTATTCTTAAATAGAAGCAACAACAAAAAATATAAAATTGGGTTGCCTCCCAACAAGCGCTATCGTTTTACGCCCCTAGCTAGGCACGATACATGGTTAGATCTAGGTATTGCCATCTTTGGAAGGCAATCCATAAGTGGCTCTCATAATAGATTCATATGGTAATTTGATTTTCTTTCTAGGAAAGTGTTCCATGCCTTTCCTTAACGGAAACTGAAATCTAATATTTCCTTCCTTCATATCAATAATTGCACCAATCATTCTAAGGAAAGGTCTACCAAGAATAATAGGACATGAAGAATTGCAATCTATATCAAGAACAATGAAATCTAACGGCACATAATTCCTATTGGCAACAATAAGAACATCATTAATCCTTCCCATAGGTTTCTTAATAGTGGAATCCTCAAGATGCAAATTCAAAGAACAATCATCAAGCTCATGTAATTCTAGCAAATCACACAAAGTTTTTGGGATAGTGGAGATACTTGCACCCAAATCACACAAAGCACATCATTCATGATCTTTAATTTTTATTTTGATAGTAGGTTCCCACTCATCATAAAGCTTTCCAGGGATAGAAACTTCTAACTCAAGTTTTTCTTCATAAGATTGCATCAAAGCATCAACTATGTGTTTTGTAAAAGCTTTATTTTGACTATAAGCATGCGGAGAGTTTAGTACGGGTTGCAACAAGGAAATACAATCAATCAAAGGGCAATTCTCATAATTGAATCCCTTGAAATCCAAAGTAGTGGGTTCATCACTATGCAAAGTTTTAATCTCTTCACTCCCACTTTTAACAATTTTAGCACCAAGATCTAAAAACACCGAATCATTGGGACACCTTAAAGTAGAATCATCTCCAATCCTATCTTCATCAAGATTTATACTAGAAAACAAGGATATAATAGGAGACACATCAATAACTTTCAAATCTTCATCTTTATTTTCATGATAACTAGAAGGACACGCTCTTATATAATTCTCTCTTTTAGCACGCATCCTAGCGGTTCTTTCTTTGCATTCATCAATGGAAATTCTCATGGCTTTGAGAGACTCATTGATATCATGCTTAGGTGGGATAGATCTAAGTTTCAAAGAATCAACATCAAGAGTAATTCTATCCACACTTCTAGCCAATTCATCAATCTTAAGCAATTTCTCTTCAAGCATATCATTGAAATTCTTTTGCGAAATCATAAACTCCTTAACACTAGTTTAAAATTCAGAAGGCATCTTTCCATAAGAGTTGTCGTAGGAATTACCATAATTATTAGAGGAATTTTTAGGAAAAGGCCTACGATTAAAGTTCCCTCTATAAGCATTGTTACCAAAATTATTCCTACCAACAAAATTCACATCCAAAGATTCATTGTTATTTTCAATCAAAGTGGACAAAGGTATATCATTAGGATCAGAAGAAGCACTCTTAGCAGCAAATAATTTCATAAGTTCATCCATCTTTCCACTCAAAACACTAATCTCTTCAATAGCATACACTTTTTACTAGTAGATCTTTCGGTGTGCCATTGAGAATAATTAACCATAATATTATCTAGGAGTTTGGTAGCTTCTCCTAAGGTAGTTTCCATGAAAGTGCCTCGTGCGGCCGAATCTAAAAGATTTCTAGAAGCAAAATTCAAGCCAGCATAAAAGTTCTGAATAATCATCCATAAGTTCAAACCATGTGTAGGGCAATTATGTATCATTAATTTCATTCTCTCCCAAGCTTGTGCAACATGCTCATGATCTAGTTGCTTAATATTCATAATATCATTTCTAAGAGAGATGGTCTTAGCAGGAGGGAAATACTTAGAGATAAAAGCATCTTTGCACTTATTCCACGAATCAATACTATTTCTAGGCAAAGAGGAAAACCAAGTTTTAGCACGATCTCTAAGTGAAAATGGAAATAACTTCAATTTAACAATATCGTTATCCGTATCCCTTTTCTTTTGCATATCACACAAATCAACAAAGTTGTTTAGATGGGTAGCGGCATCTTCACTAGGAAGGCCGGAGAATTGATCTTTCATGACAAGATTCAACAAAGCAGCATTGATCTCACAAGATTCAGCATCGGTAATAGGAGCAATTGGAGTGCTAATAAAATCATTATTGTTGGTATTGGAGAAGTCACACAATTTGGTATTGTTCCAAGCCATAGTGACAAGCAAGCAATCCAACACACACAAGCAAACAAGAGGCAAGCGAACGTTAAACACACGGCAAAAGAAGGGCAAATAAAACGGCAAGGGTGAAGTGGGGGAGAGGAAAACGAGAGGCAAAAAATGTAATGCGAAGGATAAGGGTTTGTGATAGGTACTTGGTATATGACTTTTGCGTAAGCCTCCACGACAACGGCGCGGGAAATTCTTCTTGCTACTTCTCGAGCTTGCGTTGTATTCCCTCGAAGAGGAAAGGGAAATGCATCACAGTAGCGTAAGTATTTCCCTTGTTTTTTGAGAACCAAGGTATCAATCCAGTAGGACACCACGTGCGAGTCCCTCGCACCTGCACAAACAAATAAGAACTTTGCAGCCAACGCGATAAGGGGTTGTCAATCCCTTTACGGTCACTTACGAAAGTGAGATCTGATAGAGATGATAGTTTGATATTTTTGGTATTTTTTATTATAAGAACAAAAAGTGAAAGCGGAAAAAGTAAAGTAAGTGTAGATTGATATGTTGAGAATAGACCCGGGGGCCATAGTGTTCAGGCTTCTCTCATGATAGTGATATTTTATGGCGGGTAAACAAATTTCCGTCGAGCAATTGATAGAAACGCGAATAATTATGAGACTATCTAGGCCTGATCATTATATATAGGCATCACGTCCGAGACAAGTAGACCGAAACGATTCTGCATCTACTACTACCTCTCCACACATCGACCGCTATCCAGCATGCATCTAGTGTATTGAGTTCATAAGAACAGAGTAATGCCTTAAGCAATATGACATGATGTAGAGAGATAAACTCAAGCAATATGATATAAACCCCATCTTTTTATAAACACACTGCAAAAAGAGATTACATCGAATAGATCTCCTCGAAGACCGAGGAGAACTTTGTATTGAGATCAAAAGAGAGAGAAGAAGCCATCTAGATACCAGCTATGGACCCGAAGGTCTGTGGTAAACTACTCACAACTCATGGTGTGGCGATGATGACGATGTAGAAGCACTCCGTGGTAGATCCCCCCTCCGGCGGAGCTCCGGAACAGGCCCCAAGATGGGATCTCACGGGAACAAAAGGTTATGGCGGTGGAACTAGGGTTTTCTCTATTTCTGATGGTTTTGGGGTACGTAGGTATATATAGGAGGAATGAGGGCACCGGGGGCCAAATGTGGGGCCCACGAGGCAGGGGGCGCGCCCTATAGGGGGGCGCGCCCCTACCCTCGTGGGCACCACGTATGCCCTACTCCGTGGTTCTCAAGTCTCACGTGCGTGATTTTCTCCAAAAATATCTCTCCCGAAGGTTTCATTCCGTTTGGACTCCGTTTGATATTCCTTTTCTGTAAAACCCTGAAACGGTCAAAAAACAGCAATCTCGACTGGGCCTTTGGGTTAGTAGGTTAGTCCCAAAAATAATATAAAAGTGTATAACAAAGCCCATTAAACATCCAAAACATCTTAAATAATAGCATGGAACAATAAAAAATTATAGATATGTTGGAGACACATCATACTACCGCTTAGAGCGTATAAGTGGTACTACCGCCCCGGCTGCGGTACTACCGTGCCCAACAGAAAAGATCACCACAGAAAGATGTGGAGATCCCCAAGGAAAGGAGAGATGATGAGGGTGCCGAAATTGAGTGTACGTGATGATTCCACCCTGGCCTTTTCAATGCGGACCCCTCCCCCCCTTGATAGTACAGTGTCTCCTACGACTCAAGTCCACCAAAACACAAGCCTAAGAAGACGACACGTCTTGAGCTGATAACTCGGAGGGTAGAAGATCGTCTCGTGCCTTTGGATTCATCTCTGAAATACTTAGTGCTACTTCTCGAGCTTGCGTTGTATTCCCTCGAAGAGGAAAGGGAGATGCATCACAGTAGCGTAAGTATTTCCCTCAGCTTTTGAGAACCAAGGTATCAATCCAGTAGGAGACCACGCGTGAGTCCCTCGCACCTGCACAAACAAATAAGAACTTCGCAGCCAACGCGATAAGGGGTTGTCAATCCCTTTACGGTCACTTACGAAAGTGAGATCTGATAGAGATGATAGTTTGATATTTTTGGTATTTTTGATTATAAGAATGGAAAGTAAAAGCGGAAAAAGTAAAGTAAGTATAGATTGATATGTTGAGAATAGACCTGGGGGCCATAGTGTTCTCTAGTGGCTTCTCTCATGATAGCGGTATTCTACGGCGGGTAAACAAATTACTGTCGAGCAATTGATAGAAAAGTGAATAATTATGAGACTATCTAGGTATGATCATTATATATAGGCATCATGTCCGAGATAAGTAGACCAAAACGATTCTGCATCTACTACTATTACTCCACACATCGACCGCTATCCATCATGCATCTAGTGTATTGAGTTCATAAGAACAGAGTAACGCCTTAAGCAAGATGGCATGATGTAGAGGGATAAACTCAAGCAATATGATATAAAACCCGTCTTTTTATTCTCGATGGCAACAATACAATACATGCCTTGCTGCCCCTACTGTCACTGGGAAAGGACAGCGCAAGATTGAACCCAAAGCCAAGCACTTCTCCCATTGCAAGAACTATAGATCTAGTAGGCCAAACCAAACCAATAATTCGACGAGACTTGCAAGGATATTATAATCATACATAAAGAGTTCAGAGAAGAACCAAATATTTCTCATAGATAATCTAGATCATAAACCCACAATTCATCAAATCTCGACAAACACACTGCAAAAAGAGATTACATCGAATATATCTCCTTGAAGATCGATGAGAACTTTGTATTGAGATCCAAAGAGAGAGAAGAAGCCATCTAGATACTAGCTATGGACCCGAAGGTCTGTGGTAAACTACTCACAACTCATGGTGAGGCGATGATGATGATGTAGAAGCACTCCGTGGTAGATCCTCCCTCCGGCGGAGCTCCGGAACAGTCCCCAAGATGGGATCTCACGGGAACAGAAGGTTACGGCGGTGGAACTAGGGTTTTCTCTGTTGTTCTGATGGTTTTGGAGAAAACGCTCTAAGTAAATTGTGGCAAATTTAACTCTCTCAAATAGGTGTGTCCAGCAAGGATAATTGTGGCAAACTAACAAGCAAAGACTCAAATTATACAAGACGCTCTAAGTAAAACACATATCATGTGGTGAATAAAAATATAGCTCGGAGTATAGTTACCGATGGATGAAGACGAAAGAGGGGATGCCTTCCCGGGGCATCCCCAGGCTTAGGCTTTTGGTTGTCCTTGAATTTTACCTTGGGGTGCCATGGGCATCCCTGATGACCCACAAGTGTAGGGGATCTATCGTAGTCCTTTCGATAAGTAAGAGTGTCGAACCCAACGAGGAGCAGAAGGAAATGATAGGCAGTTTTCAGTAAGGTATTTTCTGCAAGCACTGAAATTATAGGTAACAGAAAGTTTTGTGATAAGATAATTGGTAGCAATTGACAAACGGTAAAAGTAAATAGGTGCATCATGGTGGCCCAATCCTTTTTATAGCAAAGGACAAGCTTAGACAAACTCTTATGCAAGGTAAAGCGCTCCCGAGGACATATGGGAATTATTGTCAAGCTAGTTTTCATCACGATCATCTGATTCACGTTCGATACTTTGATAATTTGGTATGTGGGTGGACCGGTGCTTGGGTGCTGCCCTTACTTGGACAAGCCTCCCACTTATGACTAACCTCTAATGCAAGCATCTGCAACTACAAAAGAAGTATTATGGTAAACCTAACCATAGCCTGAAACATATGGATCCAAATCAGCCCCTTACAAAGCAATGCATAAACTAGGGTTTGAGCTTCTGTCACTCTAGCAACCCATCATCTACTTATTACTTCCCAATGCCTTCCTCTAGGCCCAAATAATGGTGAAGTTTCATGTAGTAGATGTTCACATGACACCACTAGAGGAGAGACAACATACATCTCATCAAAATATTGAACGAAGACCAAATTCACATGACTACTAATAGCAAGACTTCTCCCATGTCCTTAGAAACAAAAGCAACTACTCACAAGACATAATATTGTTCATGATCAGAGGGGTATTAATATGCATAATGTATCTGAACATATGATCTTCCACCAATTAAACCAACTAGCATCAACTACAAGGAGTAATCAACACTACTAGCAACCCACAGGTACCAATATCAGGTTTGGGTACAAAGATTGGATACAAGAGATGAACTAGGGTTTGAGAGGAGATGGTGTTGGTGAAGATGTTGATGAATATAGCTCTCCCCAAGATGGGAGAGTTGTTGGTGATGACAGCGGTGAAGATTTCCCCATCCCGGAGGGAAGTATCCCCGGCAGAACAGCTCTGCCGGAGCCCTAGATTGGTTTCCGCCTCGGCTCCGCCTCGAGACGGCGACGTCTGGTCCCGAAAGCCTTCTCTTGATTTTTTCCAGGTCAAAACGCTTCATATATGAGAAGATGGTCACATGGGGCCCACCGGCTGGCCCTCGAGGCAGGGGGCGCGCCCTGGGAAGGGGGGCGCGCCCCCACCCTCCAGGCCAGCCAGTGCCCCCCTCGCGGGTTTCTTCCGCCAGGTATTTTTTATATTTTCCGAAAAAATGTTCTGTGGAGTTTCGGGGCTTTTGGAGTTGTGCAGAATAGGTTTCCAGAGTTTGCTCCTTTTCCAGCCCAGAATTCCAGCTGCCGGCATCCCCCCTTCTTCATGTAAACCTTGCAAAATAAGAGGGAAAAGGCATAAGTATTGTGACAAAACATGTATGAACAGCCCATAATGCAATAAATATCAACTTATAAGCATGATGCAAAATGGACGTATCAACTCCCCCAAGTTTAGACCTCGCTTGTCCTCAAGCGAAAGCCGATATCGAAAAATATGCCCACATGTTTAGAGATAGAGGTGTCGATAAAAACAAAATACGGACATGAGGGCATCATGATCATTCTCATAGCAACAACTTATATATATATAAATATAGTCATATGATCATTATGCAAAAGTAACAATTCATCCACAATATCAAGTATGCATCATAAACTTCATTGGAAACTGACAAACTTTGATCTCGGTCATTGAAGCAATTGCAATTTATCGTAACATCGGAAAGAGTCAATATAAGAGCCTTTCAGCAAGCCTACATACTCAACTATCATATAGTCTTTCACAATTGCTCACACTCACGCAATACTTATGTTTATGGAGTTTTAATCAGACTCAGAGAAAGATAGGGGCTTATGGTGTTGCCTCCCAACCTTTTACCTCAAAACAGTAATAGATCATGAAAACTTACATCCAAGTGGGTATATATATCAGGATCCTTCCAACACAATGTGCTTGCCAAAGGATAAAATGAAAAAGCAAAGGTGGATCTCACCTTGACACTTTTAAGACAAGAATAAAAGATAGGCCCTTCGCAGAGGGAAGCAGAGGTTGTCATGTGTTTTTATGGTTGGATGCACAAAGTCTTAGCATAGAAGAACTTCACTTTATATTGCCACTTGTGATAAAGACCTTTATTATGTAGTCCGTCACTTTTATTACTTCCCTATCACAAGCTCGTATAAAGCTAATTTCTCCCACACTAATAAATCATACATATTTTAGCGGATTTACAACATGACAACTTACTTGGAAGAATCTTTCTCAATCCATAGGTAGGTATGGTGGACTGTCATGGCAAAACTGGGTTTAAGGATATATGGAAGCACAAGTAGTATCTCTACTTAGTGCGAGGAGTTTTGGCTAGCATGAGGGGGAAAGGAAAGCTCAACATGTTGGAAGATCCATAACAATATACTTTATTTCGGATATAAGAAGACATAACCCATTATGTTGTCTTCCTTGTCCAACATCAACTCTTTAGCATGTCATACTTTAATGAGTGCTCACAATCATAAAAGATGTCCAAGATAGTATATTTGTATGTGAAGCCTCTCTTCTTTTATTACTTCCTATTAATTGCAACGATGACCAAAACTAAGTTTATCACCTCCCAACAACTTTTATCTATCATACTCTTGTATGTGAAGTCATTACTTCCCATAAGATCGATATGATCTCTTTGATACTCTATTTGTTTTCTTTCTTTTTATCATGACCCAATTGAGGAAATCAAGCCCTTGACTCAACACTAATCTTTATTATATAACTCACGGACTCGATTACAAAGGATAAAGCTCATAAAGCAAAAGCTCACAACTAGATCATGCTAACTTTATTCTAATAGATCAAGATACTACCAAAATGATCGAACTAAGTAAAACAGTAAAGATAGGAGTGATGGTGATACGATACCGGGGTCACTCCCCCAAGCTTGGCAGTTGCCAAGGGGACTGCCCATACCCATATGATTATGTCTCCTTCTTCGGGGTTGGTGATGATGGAGTTGCAAGTAGTGACGGGGGATCCTCATATATCGAGCGTAGGAGATCTTCCAGCTTGGGGATAATACCTTTGAGAGCAGCTATGTAATCCTTCAACAAAAGATTTTCACTTGTGAGATGCTTGTTGCGGATCTGAGTTAACTCAAGCATCCTGAAAGCTTCTAGCTCAGTTGAGGTAAAGAGATTAGGAAGGGATTTGGGGATGTCTTCTTCTCCCGCTGCCGGAGCTGGATCTTCAACCTCCATCTTGATCTTCTTCTCCTTGTGGATCTCCTCGGGCCCTTCCCTCTTCAGATCTATCTTCATCAGCCAAGCATCATTGCCTTCGTTGTTGGAGGAGGGAGATGACATGATGCCTGGCTTCGTAAACCTTAACAGATGACAGCTCGAAATGAAAACGGAGGAATTCTGCGTGATACAGAGGTCAAAACCTTCGGGAGTATATATAATGAATTTTTCCAGCACGAAAGGAGTAACCCACAAGAAAACGGAGTCTAGGGGACACACGGGGTGCCCTCGAGGCAGGGGGGTGCCCTGGGAAGGGGGGCGCGCCCCCTACCCTCGAGGCCACCTCGTGTCTCTTCCGGATTGCGGTTTATTTTTGTATTTTTCTAAATATTCCAAAACAGAGAAAAATTGCCTTTAGAACTGTTTTGGAATCGGTTTACTTATCATATCACATACCTCTTCCTTTTCGGAGGCTGAATTGTTCTGGAAAGTGTCCCTTATGTATTCCTCCGGGGTTATGGTTTCAATAATATTAGTTTCAACATTTATAGGATTACCTGAGATATAATGTTTGATCCTTTGACCATTCACCACCTTCGGATTTGTGCCTTCGAAGTTGTTGATTTTTTCCTGCAAAAAATCTTAAACGAGAGTTGTATAGCAAAACATAATCACCTACGTTGAATTCACGCTTTTGTATCCTTTTGTCATGCCATCTTTTAACCTTTTCTTTAAATAACTTGGCATTCTCATAGGCCTGGGTTCTCCATTCATCGAGACAGTTAATATCAAATAGCCTCTTTTCACCGGCAAGTTTGAAATCGTAATTGAGCTCTTTGATAGCCCAATATGCCTTATGTTCCAAGTCAAGAGGTAAATGACAAGCTTTTCCATATACCATCTTATATGGAGACATACCCATAGGATTTTTGTATGCAGTTCTATAGGCCCATAATACATCATCTAGTTTCTTGGACCAATTCTTTCTAGACCTATTAACTATCTTGTGCAAGATTAGTTTCAACTCCCTATTACTTAGTTCTACCTGACCACTAGTCTGTGGGTCATAAGGTGATGCAATTCTGTGGTTGACATCATACTTAGCAAGCATCTTACGGAAAGCACCATGAATAAATTGTGAACCACCATCAGTCATTAAATATCTAGGGACTCCAAACCTCGGAAATATAACATTTTTAAACATCTTAACAGAGGTGTTATGATCAGCACTACTAGTTGGAATAGCTTCTACCCATTTAGTAACGTAATCAACAGCAACTAGGATATGTGTGTACCCATTAGAGGAAGGAAAAGGTCCCATATAATCAAAGCCCCAAACATCAAATGGTTCAATAACAAGTGAATATTTCATAGGCATTTCTTGACGTCTACTAATATTACCTATTCTTTGACATTCATCACATGATAAGACAAACTTACGGGCATCCTTGAAGAGAGTAGGCCAATAAAAACCGGATTGCAATACCTTGTGTGCAGTTCTGTCTCCCGCATGGTGTCCTCCGTAAGCTTCAGAGTGGCACTTGCGTAAGATCTGTTCCTGTTCATGCTCAGGCACACAACGTCTAATAATACCATCTACCCCTTCTTTATAAAGATGTGGCTCATCCCAAAAGCAATGTCTCAAATCATAGAAGAACTTTTTCTTTTGCTGGTATGTGAAGCTAGGAGGTATAAACTTAGCAACAATGTAATTAGCATAATCAGCATACCATGGAGTAGTACGAGAAGTACTTATGACAGCTAGTTGTTCATTAGGAAAACTATCATCAATAGGTTTAGGGTCATCAAGTATATTCTCTAACCTAGACAAGTTATCTGCTACGGGGTTCTCAGCTCCCTTTCTATCAATAATATGCAAGTCAAATTCTTGTAGCAAGAGAACCCATCTAATAAGTCTAGGTTTAGCATCTTTCTTTTCCATAAGGTATTTGATAGCGGCATGATCAGTGTGAATAGTTACTTTAGAATCAACGATATAGGGTCTAAACTTATCACATGCAAACACAACTGCTAAAAATTCCTTTTCAGTGGTAGCATAATTTCTTTGGGCACTGTCTAGAGTTTTGCTAGCATACTGGATAACATTCAATTTCTTATCTACTCTTTGCCCTAGAACAGCTCCTACAACATAATCACTAGCATCGCACATAATCTCAAAGGGTAAATTCCAGTCAGGAGGCTGGACAATAGGTGCAGAGATCAATGCTTTCTTAAGTATTTCAAATGCTTCTAAACAATCATCATCAAAGACAAAAGGAATATCTTTCTGTAAGAGATTAGTCAGAGGCCTGGAAATTTTGGAGAAATCCTTAATGAACCTCCTATAAAACCCGGCATGACCAAGGAAACTTAGTATACCTTTGATATCCTTAGGGCATGGCATCTTTTCAATAGCATCCACTTTAGCTTTGTCAACTTCAATACCTCTTTCAGAAATTTTATGTCCCAAGACAATGCCTTCATTAACCATAGAGTGGCACTTCTCCCAATTCAAGACAAGGTGTCGGGGGAAACTGTCCACCACGAACACCTATGGGACCAGAGCCCCTTCTACGTTGCGGTAAGGGAGCGGAGGGAGCACGGAGAGCAGATCGAGGAACGCACGCGGGCAGTTTACCCAGGTTCGGGCCGCGCGGACGCGTAAAACCCTACTCCTACTTGGATTGTATTGAGTTCTTGAGCTCGGGAGCTTGAAGAGCTAGCTACACCGAGCGGAAGAGTTGTCTAGGTTCCGAACCCTCTCTACGTTGTGCATGGGCCTCCTTTTATAGCTCAAGGGGTCACCGACAGGTGTCAACGTAGAGGAGGGTAAAAGTGTAATTTTGGTGGTAGTTGTAACAGTGCATGAACAGTGGATGAACAGTGGTCTTCACCTAACCTTGACAGTGGGGGACAAGGGCATTAAATGCCCGTCGCCGTCGACCCCAAAAGCGCCCATCCATGTTTCTCCGTTCGCCACGGCGGTAGCCTCGTCACCGTGGCGTGCCACCGTGTCCCCCAGGCTGCACAGCCATCCGCCACGCGTCCCTGGAAGGGCTCCAGGGCGACGCGTGGGCCGATGAGCTGGAGCGCGGGCACACAGCGCAGGCTTCCCCCGGCAAGCACCTTGCCGGGGTCTTGATCTTGCCGGGCCCGGAAGCTTGTCGCTCCCCGGGTCCCGCCGGGGCGCAGGGTGCGCCGAGGCATCTTTTGAGATACGCATTCCTTGGTCCTCCTGGCAAGCTCCCCTTGCCAGGGTCTTGTGTTAAAGTGATAACCTTGAGCCTGGTACGACCTTCCAGGCAAGCTCCACTTGCCGGGGTCTTGATCTTCTCACTTGTATACTTTTTTTTGAATGGCTTCATAAGGACCCGAAAGGGTACTTGGCGAGCACGTGGTAAACCCTGCCGCGGGAAGCTGCTACTGCCCGTGCACAAGTTGGGGTACTAAGGTACCCCTATCTTAGTACACCGATAGGAGCCCCCGGGCCTGGGCCACACACGGTGCCGAGCGCTGTTGGGCCAGGCCCAAGACAGTGCACGGGCACACGCGGCCCACGGCACGCCGTATCTCCTTCCGTATCCGCCGCATCCCTCCCTAACGGCACGCGTCGATTGCGGCGTCGTGGGAGAGATCGTGGCCTCGTTCTTTAATGGGAAATGCGGAGCGTCCCCCACTTCCCCCTTAAAAGCAGAGGAAGCAGAGGCAGTTCCCCTCCTTCGTCTTCATTGCGCCCGTCTTCTCCAAAAACCTCCGCTGCTTCTTGCCCCCGCCCCTCCTCCGCCGTCTTCCGCATCCGCGACGCCGTCGAGCTCCTCGCCTCTTTCCTCACCGCTCCCGCCATGGCTCCGAAGAGCGACAAGGCCAAGAGCGACAAGGCCAAGAACGACAAGGCCAAGAAGGAGAAGTCCGAGCAGGCGGCGAAGCTGGCCGCCCTGCGGAAGAGGAACGTGGTCTTCGCGCCAAGGCTTGGTCCGAGGGAGCTGTGGGACAAATATTATTTGTTCTGGGCGAGGGAGACCAAAGCTCACCCCCGCACCCAAGTCTTCCCCGCCATCGCCAAAGATATGTTCCCCAGCGGGTATTTCTTCTTCGCAGCATTTTTCCACTGTGGATTGTGCCCTCCGTTCTCGGAGTTCTTTTGCGACATCATGAACACATACAACCTCCACCTCCTAGAATTCACTCCCAACGCCATCCTTACGATGGCCATTTTCGCACATCTGTGCGAAAACTATGTTGGGATTCATCCCAATGTCGCCCTTTTTCGCCACTTCTTCATGCCTAGAGTAGAATCAGGCGCTCCCCTTTCCGGCGGCATCTCCTGGATCTTCAGGCTGAACAAGAAGGATTCGTACCTGAAGGGAGAACTCCGCGGCAAGTGGGAGGAGTGGAGAGCAGATTGGTGTTGGGTGGTGGAGGACAAGCCGGAGCCCTTCACTGCGCCGCGCACAACTGCCATAGTGCGCGGCAGAGACTGGAGCGAATTGGCCCCGGAGGACAACAAGCTCAGCATTGCCCTCATTAGGATTATTCGTCTCCGGGTAGCCAAACTAACCATCGGAGAGGTTGGGGCAGATTTCCTCCGCCGCCGCATTGCTCCTTTACAAGAAAGGAAAAGGCCTGCCTGGGAATTCGGCAACGCGGCGGATATCATGAGGCTGCGCCCTGGATTGAACTACAATTTCACTGCCTTGGAGTTGAAGGGGATGGTCCGGGAGCTCTTCAAGCATGACCCGGCCCACCCGGAATGGTTCAGACCTCCCCGGGGAGTGGTGCCGCTGTGCAACAGCACTGCCCGGGATTCCTTGCGCGCGATGATGCCTGCGTGCGACTCCCACGGCATCAACCCCACTTGGATCGAGCCTCCGCCGGACGCCGTGCTGAGCTTTTTCGACAACCTGGTCGAGACGCCCAAGAACGCCGAGGAGAACAAGGGCCTCACCCGGGCCACTACGGCAAGGGATATAGCCTACATCGCCTCCAGGATGGAGGAGGCCGCCGCCGCGGCAGCCGCGGGTGACTTTGGATACACCGTGGACGAGGCACAGGCCGCGGACGAGGTGAGCCAAGCAGAGGAGGCGGAGATCCTCAGACTGCTCAAGCTTCCGCCCGATGAATTTGCCGGGGTGCCTACCCTGAAGTTTGCCGGGACGAGCGAGGTCGCCGGAGAGAGCGAGGTCGCCGGAGGGAGCGAGGTTGCCGGAGGGAGCGGGGCCGCCGGGCATGGTGCTGGGTCCAGCGGGCCTGCCGGGGAGGAGGAGGAGGATGCCGAAGCTGGCGAAGACTCTGGTGGATCTCTGGGACTTGACGACGATGCCTCTTCGTCCTCAGAGAACTCCCCGCCACCGGCAAGTCCCAAGCAGCAAACGAAGAAGCGCCTCCACAAGGCAGCTGAGGCGGCGAGGCCGCAGGCGCCCCGACAGCAGCCGGTGCGACGTGCAACACGCACCACTAGGACGAGCAAGGTCGCCCAGGAGGCGCCCCGCGCACCAGCGCCTAGCGGAGGGGGATCCTCCCGGAGCGGAACGGCCGCCCCTTCTGCTCCTCGGCCCTCGGCGACGACGGAGGCTGGGGCTTCGCAGCCCACAGCCCCGGAGACTGCCAAGCGCCCGAGGGAGCCTTCTCCTCCTGCTCCTCGCGCGGGAGCACCTCAGGCGGATTTCAACTTCTCCGCCCTCAGCTCCAACGACGAGGAAGAGGAGTAAGTTCTTGCAACTTGTAATTTCTTTGATTTTGTCTTGATTTCCCTTGTTGATCCTGATCTGGTTCTTGTTATGCTTTCAGGACCCTGACCAGCGGATGGCGAAGAGGGCCAAGATCCCTGTGGTTGAGGTCGAAGACGACTCGCCCGCCGCGGCAACCGGAGACGTGCCAGCGGCAAGCTTGCCGGATCAACCTGCTGCTCCGAGGAGCAGCCCCCAGCGCAGCCCCCAGCGTAAGTCTGGTTTTTGAGTTTTTTGCTCGACGGGCGCGCTCGAGATTGTTGCTTGTACTGATATCTTGATGTCTTGTTTGTCTTGTGCAGAAGTGGAGCCGCAGCCGCAGGAGCAACCGGAGGTCACCCCCGAAGAGCTGCCTGTTCCACCCTCCCCGCCAAGGGTGAACTCCCCGGCGAGGGAGGACGCTCCGCCGAGGACGGGCACCCCGCCAAGGGCGGGCACCCCGCCAAGGGTGAGCAGCCCGACAAGGGTGAGCACCCCGCCAAGGGAGGGCGCGGGCGGCCCTCCGCCAGCAGGGGCCACCACTCCGCCGCCAAGGGTGGATTCCCCGGCGAGGGAGCCTGTCGTCGAAGAAGTCCGCGAAGGTAAATCCTTGTAGCTTTTCCTTCTTGAACTTGTCTTTTTGGATATTTGCTTGACTTTTTCTTTTCTTCTTTCTTCTGCTAGATCCTCCTGCACCGGAGCGGATGGAAACGGAGGCCACCGGCGAGGAGGGCGCGCACGGCGACGGCGGCAACGCCACTGCTGCTGAGGGCATGGCTGGAGCCGACGAGCCTGCCGCTGAAGAGACCGTCCCGCCCGTAGATGCCGCGACTGGGGAAGGGGCCGGCGACCACACTGCTGGCCCGGAGGCAGCAGGAGCATCAAGCGCTGCACCGGCCGCCGACCCCTCCGCCTCCACGGAGCGGTCGGGTGTCTACCTTGAGGCCCCCAACGGGATCTTTATACAAGTCCCTTGGGCGTCCTCGTCTCGAGCCCCCGTGGAGGGAGAGACCTTTGACGGAGAGGTCCTCGCCTCCGCGGGGTTGAAGGTGGTTGAAGCGCCTGGCGGCGGCGACGAGCCCGAAGAGGAGAAGCTCCTTCGTCGGCTTCTGGCTCTGTACCGGGCCAGGCAGGCGAAGCTAGAGTCTCGGGAAGCTCTTGCCGCCAAGGCTGGAGTTGACTTGGAGAAGCGCGCCGCGGAGCTTCGCGCCGACAACCAAGCAGCCCTCCGCCATCTGGCTGAGGAGCGCGAAGAGCTTGCCGGAGCGCAGCAAGCCTTCCTCCTTGAGAAAGCTGAGGCCGAGGAGCAGCAGCGACTGGCCGCCGAGGAGCTGTCCCGGCGAGAAGAAGCGCTCAACCAGCGGAAGGTCGACCTCGATGCCCACGAGGATGACCTCACCGCCCGGGAGCGGGCCATTGGCGGAGCCCTAAAGGAGGCGAAGGCCGCCGCCGCCACCGCGGAGACCGCCAAGAAGGATCTTGAGGCCAAGGTGGAACAGCTGGAGCGGTACCTGAAGGCGAGTGCGGACAGAATCACCGCGCTCAATGTGGAGCGGGAAAAAGACGCCCACACCAACTCTGATCTGCAGGTACGCCTCTCCAAGAAGGGCGACGAGCTTACTGCCGCCAAGGATTCTATTGCTGACTTAGAGTTGAAGGTCTCCACTCTGACTGATTCGCTCGACGCCGCCCGGGACCGCGAGATGAAACTGAAGGACGAGCTCCACAAGGAACGAGGCCTGGTGGAGAGCGCCACCGTCTCGGCGAACCAGTTCAGCCGGGCAGTGGAGCAGTGGACTGACGATCTGGTCACCTCCGCTGCCAATATTGACAAGGAGATGGTGGCGCTGAGGGCGGAGCATCTCTCGTACTCTCCGGATGAGAATCTCCCCCACAGCGCCAAGTTAAGTCTGTTCTTCAGGGGAATCGCGCCGGCGCTTGCGAGGCTGCAGGAGAAGATCCCCGCGCAGCTGGCCGACGAGGCGCGTCGACTCTGCATGGGCACCTTGGAGCGTGTCTTGACGAAAATCGTCTACCGCAACCCCGGCATCAACCTCGTCAACGTCCTCCGCACCTTGCCGGCCGAAGCTGATCAGGAGGCGTTGAAGGCGCAGGTTGCCCACATCGTTGCCAAGGTGAACAAGATCACAAGGCGTGAAGGCGACCGCGTAGATTAGATCTCTTTCTTTTTGTTTCCCTTGCCGCTGCAAGGCATGTTATTGGACAAGAATCTATTAGTATCGCGGCAAGCTATCTTTGTAATATACAATCTTATTTCGAGTTATCATTGCAGTGTTATCTTCCTTGCTTTTGATCCTTCACTTTGTATGCTTTTTACCCTACGCTTTTAGGGAACTTACCGGCAAGGGGCCCTTGCCGCGAGCGCTGAGTGCTGGACTCTTAGCAGCCTGCTGGCAAAAGACCTTGTCGGCAAGCAACCTTGCCGCAGCTAGTCGCAGCACACTTAGTCTGCTGAACGAACTCAGGAACGAAGTAAGGGCGCGACACTTGTCGCAGCTCACTTAAGCCGTTGAGCGTGCTCGAAACAGAGTAAGGGCGCGGCTAGCCACGGGTAGGTTCCTCCGCGCACAGGTTTTCCATACAAAGTGTGGTTGTTCAAGGAAGACAACTAGAAATTTTAAAAATTTGAATGCTCAAACTTTGATAACTTAGCTTTCATAGATTGTTTGTCCCCCGACAAAGCTTCTCTTTCTTGAACAGCACTTGGTTCATCCTCCACCTCCTTCCCCCCCGGCAAACTTGTGCGCGAGGAATACTCCTTCTGCTTAAGAGGGAAAGAAAAAGAGGAGGGAAAACAAGTATATAGCCTCATGGCTTGCTAATGCTTACCGGGGATGTGAGTTGCACAAGGTGCCAAACGATGCATGCAAATAACAAAGAAAAGCATGGAAATGGCAAATAGTGCGAAACACAAAAGCTTTACTGATGCACGGGATCTGCGCCCGGCTTTGTACAAAGGTTTACATGCAAAAGCGGCAAGACTCGTACAAAAGGTGGTTGCCGGAGCGGATCACGGCAACCGCGCCTTATGGGTGAAACTTGCGAAGATGCTCTATGTTCCAGGAATTGCTCACCGATAAGCCTTCTTCGGTCTCAAGGCGGACAGCTCCGGGCCTTGTGACTTGTCTCACCCGATAAGGGCCTTCCCACTTCGGCGTCAACTTGTTGGAATTCTTGGCGGACTGAACACGCCGAAGAACAAGGTCGCCTTCCTCGAGACTCCTGGCCTTGACCTTGCGGCTATGATAGCGACGCAAGGCTTGCTGGTATCGAGCAGCTCGTACAGCAGCATGGAGACGTTCCTCCTCGAGGAGCAATGCGTCATCTTGTCGCAGTTGCTCTTGCTCGAGCTCATCATAAGCGAGCACTCGAGGAGATCCGTATACGAGTTCCGTGGGGAGAACTGCCTCTGCTCCATAGACAAGAGCAAAGGGTGTCTGTCCGGTGGCTCGATTTGGTGTCGTCCTGATTGACCAAAGAGCCGCCGGCAACTCCTCTATCCAGTTTCTTCCGCACTTGCGCAGCCTGTCGAAGGTTCTTGTCTTGAGCCCGCGCAACACTTCAGCATTGGCCCTCTCCGCTTGACCATTGCTCCTCGGGTGAGCAACAGAAGCGAAGCAGACCTTGGCGCCAAGGTCTTGGACGTACTGCATGAAGGTGCGGCTTGTAAACTGTGTGCCGTTGTCGGTGATGATCCTGTTAGGGATTCCGAAACGGCAAACAATCGCTCTGAAGAACCTGACTGCTGACTGAGTTGTCACCTTTCTCACCGGTTCCACTTCTGGCCACTTTGTGAACTTGTCGATTGCTACGTACAAGTACTCAAAGCCCCCGACTGCGCGGGGAAAGGGGCCGAGGATATCGAGCCCCCAGACCGAGAAGGGCCAGGACAAAGGAATCGTCTGGAGAGCTTGAGCTGGCTGGTGGATTTGCTTGGCATGGAACTGGCACGCTTCACACTTGGTTACTTGTGCAGTTGCATCTTGGAGGGCTTCTTGCCAGAAGAACCCTTGCCGGAACGCCTTCCCGGCAAGTGCCCTTGCGCCAATGTGGTGGCCACATATGCCTCTGTGTATCTCTGCCAACAGCTTCTGTCCATCTTCTCTGGAAATGCACTTCAACCTGACACCGTTGAGTCTTCTTCTGTATAGTTCATTGTCAACGAACTGGTACATACTTGACTGTCTGGTTATTTTCTCTATCTCTTCTGGCTCATCGGGAAGTTCTCCCGTTTGCAGAAAACGGACGATCTGCTGTGCCCATGCCGGAGCCCGAGGCTCAACAGCAAGGACTAAAGGCATGAGGGCTGCTGCGGGAACCCCAGCTTCTACGGCAAGAACCTTCGGTTCTGCCGGAGCTGATGGTCCCCCGGCAAGCCTGCCGGGGCAAGGCTTGTCGGGAACGCTTGCTTCAACTGTACAGACCCTTGGATCTGCAGGAGCAAACTGTTCCTCAGCATCTGGACTGTTGATCTTGGGGACCTTGGCGGCGGCTTCTGGAAGGTCCGCCGGCAAGTAGTCGCCGGAGACCAACTTTCTCTTCTTGTTCTGCCCAACTGATGGTGTAACGGATGGTTGAGTCAACTTGAGCAGGAAGGTCCTTGGTTCCACAGGTAACTTCATTGCAGCACACTTTGAAAGGCCATCTGCAATATTGTTCTGAGCTCTTGGGACGAGCTCCATTTGCAGACCTTCAAAGTGCTCTTCAAGCTTCCTCACTTCATCAACATAAGCTTCCATCAAGGGGCTCTGATAACTCTTATTTACTTGTCGGACCACCAACTGCGAATCTCCCCGCACAATTAACTTCTTGATCCCAAGCTCGGCTGCAATTCTGAGGCCGGCAAGCAACCCTTCATACTCAGCAGTATTGTTTGTCGCTTGTTCCCTGGGAAAGTGCATCTGGATAACATACTTGAGGTGCTCTCCGGTGGGCGCTATGAGTACCACGCCGGTGCCAGCGCCTTGCAGCGAGAAAGCACCATCAAAGTACATCATCCATTCTTTGCTTGCTTCTTGGACGGGGATGCTTGTCTCTGGAACTTCTTCATCCGGCGTTGGGGTCCATTCTGCTATGAATTCTGCCAAAGCTCTGCTCTGTATGGTTGAAGTACTTTCAAATTTGAGACCAAAGCTTGACAGTTCCAGTGCCCACTCGACGATCCTGCCCGTTGCTTCTGGATTTTGCAATATCCTCTTCAACGGAAAGCGAGTGACCACCGTTATCTCATGTGCTTGGAAGTAATGGCGCAGCTTCCTTGAGGCCATGAGGAGGCCGAATAGCAACTTCTGCACCCCAGAGTATCTTGATCTAGCCCCCTGCAAGAGGGAACTTACAAAATACACTGGGCGCTGCACCATCTTCCTTCGCACTTCACCTTGTTCCTGCGCAGACTTGTCCTTGTCGGGGCCAGAGCTTGTCGGTGGAGCCCCCTGCTTATCGCTGGATTCGCTTGCCGGGGATGTGGATTCCTCATCTGCCTCCCTCTCCACTACTAACGCAACACTAACCACTTGATTGGTTGCCGCTAGGTACAGCAGCAACTTCTCTTGTGGTCTAGGTGCGACAAGTATTGGAGTGGAGGACAGGTATCCTTTCAAGTCTTGCAGCGCTGCCTCCGCTTCCGAAGTCCATTTCATAGGACCTGCCTTTTTCAAGATTTTGAAGAAAGGCAGGGCGCGTTCTGTAGACTTTGAAATGAACCTGCTGAGGGCAGCCACACAACCAGCAAGTCTCCTTACGTCCTTGACGCGCTTCAGGGCTTCAATCTGCTCGATGGCTTTTATCTTGTCGGGATTGGCTTCAATCCCCCTCTGGGACACAAAGAACCCGAGAAGCTTGCCGGAGGGGACTCCGAAGACGCACTTCTCGGGGTTCAATTTGAGCTGGATCTTGCGCCGATTCTCAAAAGTCTCTTCTAAATCTTGGATCAGGGTATCATTGCTCTTGCTCTTGACCACTATGTCATCCATGTATGCTTCTACATTTCTGTGGATCTGTGGCTCAAAAGCAGTGTGCACCACCCTTGCAAATGTTGAGCCTGCATTCTTCAATCCAAAGGGCATGCGTATGAAGCAATACGTGCCGCATGGAGTAATAAATGTAGTCTTCTCTTCATCTTCCTTCGCCATGAAAATCTGGTGGTAACCTGAGTATGCATCAAGGAAGGAAAGCAGCTCACATCCAGCGGTGGAGTCAACAATCTGGTCGATACGCGGCAAGGGAAAAGGATCCTTGGGACATGCTTTATTCACATCGGTGAAGTCTATACAAAGTCTCCACTTCCCATTGGCCTTGCGTACGACAACTGGATTGGCCAACCACGTAGGATGGATCACGCCTCTAACCATGCCTGTTGCTTCTAGCTTCTTTATCTCTTCGGCTATGAATTCTTGGCGCTCCACGGCTTGCTTCCTGACCTTCTGCTTGACGGGCCACGCATGAGGGCAAACAGCAAGCTTGTGCTCAATTACCTTCCTGGGAACGCCGGGGATGTCAGATGGTTTCCACGCAAACACATCGACATTCGCCCGCAGGAAGGCAACGAGCGCGCTTTCCTATTTGTTGTCGAGCGTAGCACTGATGGTGAAGGTACCACCAGTGCCGTCCTCCTTGGCGGACACCTTCTTGGTTGCCGGTGGAGCTGCCATTCCTCTCTTGCACTTGTCGGTGGAGCTCGATGGAGCGTCCTCGACGGCAGCGCAACACTTCGAGGAGGTGCGTTTGCCGGAGTGGGCCCCAGAGCTCTTGCCGGACTTGGTCTTGGTCTTCCCCCCGGGAGCTTCAGCGGCAAGTGTGCTGCTTTCTGCTGCGGCTGCTGCATCCCGGTAGATCTTGTCGGCGCAGATAAGCGCGTCCTTCTTGTCGCTAGGGACAGAGATAACGCTTATCGGCCCCGGCATCTTGAGTACGTTGTAGGCATAGTGGGAAGCTGCCATGAACTTGGCGAGGGCAGGACGTCCAAGTATCCCATTGTATGGCAATGGGATATCGGCAACATCAAACGTGATCCTCTCCGTCCTGAAGTTAAGCTCCCCGCCAAAGGTCACCGGCAGAGTAATCTTTCCCTTCGGCTTGCTCCTTCCCGGGTTGATCCCCTGGAACGACCCGGTTTCTTCGAGCTCGCCGTCTTGGATCTGTAGTTTCTTTATCACAGCTGAGGAGATCAAGTTCAGGCCAGCCCCGCCGTCAACCAACATCTTGGTGACCTTGAGGTTGCGGATAGTTGGTGAAACCAACATCGGCAAGCACCCGACCGCTGTGGTACGGTCAGGGTGGTCCTCAAGGTCAAAGATGATGGGCGTGCCGGACCACTTCAGCAGCCTGCGTGACTCGACGGGCGGCTCAGCTACGTTTACTTCCCGCACCCATTGCTTGAGTTGGCAGTGGGAAGTATGTAGAGAGGCGCCTCCGTCGACACACAGAACTTCTGTGGCCTTCTGGAACTCCTGCTCGCTGTTATCTCCTTCTTCCATGTCGTCGTCGTCGTCGTCTTCTTCCTCATCCTTGTCGCGGCCCCGGGGAGGTCGGTCACCTTGCCGCTGCTTGGCCTTGCCGCGGCGTCCTCCCCGGCCATTGAACGGCCGCTTCTTGCTGGGCTCTCCTCCGCCACCTTGGGCCTTCTTCTTGTCGCGACGCTCGTATTCAGCCTTCTGCTGCTCTACGAGGTACTCGACTCGCTTGCAGTTCTGAAGATCGTGGCCCTTGGTGCGGTGGATCTTGCAGTATTGCTTGTCGGAGCCGTCCGGCTTGTCGGCCGCCGCTACAGGGGTAGGTTCCTTGCCGGAACCGCCAGCCTGTACCTTCTTGGCGGGAGCCTCCTTGCCGGACTGCTCGACAACCAGCACTTCCTTGCTCTTCTTCTTTCTGTTGTTCCGCCGGCGGCTCTTCCTTGCCGGGGCGGCATCCTCGCTGTCGCTTCCTCCTGCGCCAGCATCCTCTCCGGGGAGTCTCCTCCCCTCTTCGGCGCGCGCGCACTTGTCAGCTAGAGCGTAGAGCTCGCTGACATCCCAGATCTTGGTCATGGCCATTTCTTCCCTCATGCGGCGGTTACGCACGTTCAGGTGGAACGCGCTGATAACCGCGGCAGGGTGGACGTCAGGAATGTTGTGTTGCACGCGGCTGAATCGTTGAATGTACTTGCGCAGGGATTCTCCTTCCTTCTGGGCTAGGATGTGGAGATCGCTCTCTTGGCCGTGGGGTTTGTGGCCGCCCGTGAAGGCGCCAACAAACTGGTGGCACAGATCCGCCCACGAAGAAATGGAGCTCTCCGGCAAGTGCATAAGCCAAGAGCGGACGTTTGGCTTAAGCACTAGCGGGAAGTAGTTGGCTAGTATCTTCTCGTCGCGTCCCCCGGCAGCCTGCACCGCGATGGTGTAGATGCTGAGGAACTCTGAGGGGTGCGTCTTGCCGTCGTACTTCTCGGGTACGTCGGGCTTGAAGTTTTTCATGCTGGGCCACTGGACTCGCCGCAGCTCACGGGTGAACGCAGGGCAACCTGCCGCGTACGGCAAGTCGCCTGGTTCACCGGGCGCGTACGTGTCGACAGCGGTCCCAGCGCGCCGATCCGATTGTCGCCGGGCTTCTCGTCGGCGCTCGATGCGCATCCGAGCGTCTTCTTGCCGCCGATCGTCGAGGACTTGGCGCTGGTCCCGACGAGCCCGCGGATCCGACGACGCCGTGGAGTCGTCGTCGACGTTGATCCGGCGGGGAGGCGTCTTCTGCTTCCGCGGCGGGGAGTGCACGGTGGTTGCACCCCCGGCGGTCTTTTCGCCATCGGCCTTCGTCTGGTCGACTTGCCGAGGCCGCGATGTCGCCGGCTGCTGCGGCGTGTCGTTGTTGGCGAAGGCGATGAGGCTCTGAATCGTCGCCCTCCAGTCTTCGGCCTTGTCTGCCGCTGGAGGGAAATCGAGGAGCAGTTGTGCTCTTGCTAGAGCTTCTGCTGGAGAGGAGGGGAGCGGCGGCGAGCGGTGCGAGGAGCGAGATATGCTCGGACTTCTAACAGGGTTAGAAGGAGCAGTTTCTCGTCCCGGCGACCGCGCCTTGCTCGTACCAGGACGGTGACCTTGAGCGTCCCGCGATCCTCCGGTTTGTCCTTGCCCCAGCAAGCGTATGGTACCTCCTGTACCACGGCGCTGCTGGCCTGGCGTTTGCTGAGAGAGACGTGGTGCGTCTACGGACACTGAGGCCTTGGAATTCGCCCGGTCGTTCCTCTTGTCCTTGGATTTGGTGGCGCCGTGAGTCTCCTCGCCGGCGACCACCCTTCCGCCGGCGTCTCCTCCACCAACCGTTGGTTCTGGTGGCGGTGGGATCGACGCAGACGGGCCCGCGACCTCCGAAGCCTTCTTCTTCGGAGGCATGTTGTTGTTGCTGATGAAGTTGATGAAGCTGGAGAGGTTGATGAAGAATGCGCCCGCGTGAGCGCCGGATCAGGTTCGCACAACCTCGACGCCCCCTACCTGGCGCGCCAAAGATGTCGGGGGAAACTGTCCACCACGAACACCTATGGGACCAGAGCCCCTTCTACGTTGCGGTAAGGGAGCGGAGGGAGCACGGAGAGCAGATCGAGGAACGCACGCGGGCAGTTTACCCAGGTTCGGGCCGCGCGGACGCGTAAAACCCTACTCCTGCTTGGATTGTATTGAGTTCTTGAGCTCGGGAGCTTGAAGAGCTAGCTACACCGAGCGGAAGAGTTGTCTAGGTTCCGAACCCTCTCTACGTTGTGCATGGGACTCCTTTTATAGCTCAAGGGGTCACCGACAGGTGTCAACATAGAGGAGGGTAAAAGTGTAATTTTGGTGGTAGTTGTAACAGTGCATGAACACTGGATGAACAGTGGTCTTCACCTAACCTTGACAGTGGGGGAGAAGGGCATTAAATGCCCGTCGCCGTCGACCCCAAAAGCGCCCGTCCATGTTTCTCCGTTCGCCACGGCGGTAGCCTCGTCACCGTGGCGTGCCACCGTGTCCCCCAGGCTGCACAGCCATCCGCCACGCGTCCCTGGAAGGGCTCCAGGGCGACGCGTGGGCCGATGAGCTGGAGCGCGGGCACACAGCGCAGGCTTCCCCCGGCAAGCACCTTGCCGGGGTCTTGATCTTGCCGGGCCCGGAAGCTTGTCGCTCCCCGGGTCCCGCCGGGGCGCAGGGTGCGCCGAGGCATCTTTTGAGATACGCATTCCTTGGTCCTCCTGGCAAGCTCCCCTTGCCAGGGTCTTGTGTTAAAGTGATAACCTTGAGCCTGGTACGGCCTTCCCGGCAAGCTCCACTTGCCGGGGTCTTGATCTTCTGACTTGTATACTTTGTTTTTGAATGGCTTCATAAGGACCCGAAAGGGTACTTGGCGAGCACATGGTAAACCCTGCCGCGGGAAGCTGCTACTGCCCGTGCACAAGTTGGGGTACTAAGGTACCCCTATCTTAGTACACCGACACAAGGTTAGTGTCTTCACATCTCTGCAAAACTCGATCAAGGTTGCTTAAGCAATCATCAAAAGAAGTTCCGTAAATGGGGAAATCATCCATGAACACTTCAACAATCTTTTCACAAAAATCAGAGAATATAGCCATCATGCATCTTTGAAAGGTAGCAGGTGCGTTACATAAACCAAAGGGCATACGTCTATAAGCAAAGGTACCGAAAGGACAAGTAAAGGTGGTCTTTTCTTGATCCCCCTTTGACACCGGTATTTGAGAGAAACCAGAATAACCATCTAGAAAGCAGAAATGGGTATGTTTGGATAACCTTTCTAGCATTTGATCAATAAATGGCAAGGGGTAATGATCTTTCTTAGTAGCTTTATTTAACTTACGGAAATCAATTACCATCCTATAACCTGTAACTATTCTTTGCGGGATCAATTCATCTTTATCATTAGGGACTACAGTCATACCTCCTTTCTTAGGAACGCAATGGACATGACTTACCCACTGACTATCAGCAATGGGATAGATGATACCTGCCTCTAGAAGCTTTAGAATTTCCTTCCTTACACTTCTTTCATTTTAGGATTTAACCGCCGCTGATGATCAATAATTGGCTTAGCATTTTCTTCCAATTTTATCTTGTGTTGACAAATAGTGGGACTAATGCCCTTAAGATCATCTAGAGTATATCCATTAGCAGCTCGGTGCTTCTTCAGAGTTTTCAATAATCTTTCTTCTTTATGCTCTAAAAGGTTAGCACTAATAATCACATGATATATCTTCTTTTCATCAAGATAAACATACTTAAGATTATCAGGCAAAGGTTTAAGTTCAAATACGGGATCACCCTTGGGTGGAGGAGGATCCCCTAGGATTTCAACATGGAAGTTGTTTTTCAATACAGGTCCCTGTGTAAGTGTAGGATCGAAAGTAGGTCTAGAGGGGGGGTGATTAGACTACTTGACAATATAAAAAAATCTGCCTTTAGATCATGCAATGTTTTTGGCAGTTTCACAAACAAGATCAGTTCAAGTAACACCCTACACATGCAATTCTAGAGTTTATGCAGCGGAAAGTAAATTGCACATGTAAAAGAGAGGTGGAGAAGATCAAACGCAGTTTGGTGACACGGAGATTTTTGTCGTGGTTCCGATAGGTGGTGCTATCGTACATCCACGTTGATGGAGACTTCAACCCACGGAGGGTAACGGCTGCGCGAGTCCACGGAGGGCTCCACCCACGAAGGGTCCACGAAGAAGCAACCTTGTCTATTCCATCACGGCCTACGCCCACGGAGGACTAGCCTTACTCGGGGTAGATCTTCACGAAGTAGGCGATCTCCTTGCCCTTACAAACTTCTTGGTTCAACTCCACATCACGACGGAGGCTCCCAAGCGACACCTAACCAATCTAGGAGGCACCACCCCCCAAAAGGTAATAGACGGTGTTGATGGTGATGAACTCCTTGCTCTTGTGCTTCAAGTGATAAACTCCCCAACACTCAACTCTCCTCACTGGTATGGCTGTGGTGGAAGAAAGATTTGAGTGGAAAGCAACTTGGGAAGGCTAGAGATCAAGTTTCATATGGTAGGAATGGAATGGCTTGATCTCAACACAAGGGTAGGTGGTTCACTTCTCAGAAAGTGTGTGGTAGAAGTGGTGGTACTTTCTGATGGCTCTCCTCACGAATGAGGAGGGGGTGGAGGGGTATATATAGCCTCCACACAAAATCCAACCGTTACACACACATTTGACCAATCTCGGTCAGACCGAAGTGAAAACTCGGTTAGACCGAAAGTTCAAATATAGTGAACGTTGGGATTTTCGGTGGGACCGAAAATACCATCTCGGTGAGACCGAAGTGAGTCAAAGGTTAGGGTTTGCCATCTCGGTGAGACCGAAAATATAAACTCGGATATTCCGAATTGATGTCAACTGATCACAGAAGGTTGGCAGCCCTTTTTCGGTGAGACCGAAACTCAGAATCGGTGTGACCGAGAATCTAGGGTTTGGAGAAACAACTGAAGTGGTTCATCTCGGTGGGACTGAGTTGGAGAAATCGGTGTGACCGAGATTACTTATGGGTGTGTGTTAAGTAGTGAATAGTGCTGATAGTTGAGGGAGTTAGATCACCAAGCACTTGAGCAACGAGAACATTAACACAACCTCATCCCCTTTTAATAGTATTGGCTTTCCTATGGACTCAATGTGATCTTTGATCACTAAACCAAAAATGGAGTCTTGAGCTATTGCCAATGCTTGTCTTAGCATTTTGAGGGGTCCACTTCTTCAGACATTTCCATACCCACATCATCGAACTTTTCTGAAATGATTCTCAAGAGAATATTAGTTCAATGATATATATGTTGTTATTAATTACCAAAACCACCCGGGGATTAGTTGCACTTTCAATCTCCCCCTTTTTGGTAATTGATGACAACATATAGATCAAAGCTTCGACAAAAGATATAATCAAAGAATAATATCGTCGCTTTGAGAAGTATGTGATAAACAAGAGCTCCCCCTAAATTTGTGCATTATTTAAAATTTGCGTTTGAATGCAAATGCACAATCGATTAGGATTATGGGTCACTCTTCCATGTCACATACATCTTGGTGGAGCGCACAAAATGATAAGAATGAATAACATGCACTCAATCACCAAGACAAGAGTAAATAGCCATACAATAAGAAATAGCATATGATAAACAATAAGCACACATTAAAGCATAGTATGACTAAGCACTCATTAAGGTAGCATCAAACGTAGTAGCAAGCACACTTAAAGTATCTGGAACCAAAAGAAACCAATGTATCTCAAGGAAAACGGCAAAAGAACGAAAAGACGAAAGAGCACTCTCTCTCTCGAAGCCCTATGATCTATAACAATTTCTCCCCCTTTGGCAACAAGTTACCAAAAAGTTTGAAAAGGTATAGAGCTAAACGTCACTGCGGGCTCGGCTGGCTGCTCCCGTCTGGGTCGATGTCGGTGTAGAGATAGCTGCATCGGCGAAGACTTCTGCGGATGTCTGCGCTGGAGGAGTGGATGCTGGAGCTGAAGGAACTGCTGGAGCTGTAGCTGGTGCTGAAGTGGTAGCCCTGGAGTCTGTCACTGGGATAGCTGCAGACCTGGATCCTCTGGGAACCGGAGCAGTCTGGCGATGAGAGTCCTGGACTATATCATCCTGCATAAGCTCTGCCCTCTCCTGCCTAGTCTCCTCCATGTCTGCCTCAAGCTTGTTGACAGACACCTGAATCTCAGTCAGCTTCACGTCTAGAGCGTGAATCTTGTCCTCGACGATCCTCTCAAGGCTCTCCTGAGATTGCTCAATGCTGGCCAGGCGTTGTTCAATTCTCCGGGTTGCTTCAAGAATCTGATCTCCGAAGCTCTTTGGCTTAGCTGCTGCTGCTGCTGCCTCTCTGTCAGCTTTGGCTTTCTTTGCAGCTTCGATCTTGGCTTGCCCTTCAACTGAGGTGGGATCCTCTTCATCCATCACAACTACGTTGTCCTCATGCTCTGGCTGCAGTGGTAAGTGCTTCCTATCCAACATGAATTTGCCCGTGCCAAACTTGGCGTTGATAAGCATCTGTATCTGCGGTGCAAACCCACACGACCTCTTCTGGTCAGCTGCAGTCCTCTTAATGGTCTCTACCATCAAGTCCATCACCTTAAAAGGTGCCTTCTCATCGAGAATGTGCAGCATGTTGATAGAATAGCCTCGTATCATCCGGTGGTCACCTGACTTAGGCATCAAAGTATGCCTCAGGATAGTGTTAGTAGTGGTCAGACCTGCCTGGAGATAATACACTGAGCCGAGTTTCCATCCCTCCAAATCAGCAGCTGGGATCTCCTTGTACATATTCTTCATGGAATCATGACTCTTCTTAGGAATCCCATAGACATCAATGTCGTCCTCTCTCTGCACTGGAGCGTTCAGAAGTTCTGCCCATTCTGCAACAGTTGAAGAAAACCGTTGACCTTCAGTCATCCATGTGATCTTGCCATCGGGGTAGAAATGGGCTGTGGCATAGAACTGCATGATCATCTCGTCGTTCCATGCTGTCAGTTCTTGACCCACAAAGTCAGCAACTCCACATGCAGTAAAGCTCTCATGCACATGGGGAAAGAAGTCCCGATGCTCTCTGCTGTCAATGTACTTCCAGTCGACATACCTGGTGTCAGCAACAATGGGCTTCTTATCCATTAGCACGGTCTCATAGAAATCCTGCTGCTCTTTGGTGTGAAATCTGGGGTCCACAGCAGTCCTTCTTCTTACGGCATATGGATCAGATTGTCTCCATAGCCTGAGACCTTTGTCCTTCCTTGCCTTCATATCCTCAGCTTGAGGATGAGCATCATTGTGGAGTGGCAACTTGGGACGGAGCTTGAGCAACACATGCTCTTCATCTGACTCAGAAGGTGGCATCTCACCTTTGTTCTTCTCAGAAGCTGGAATGCTTCTGGTTGTCCTCTTAGGCTTTGCTGGAGCTGCCTTAGCTGGAGCAGGCTTCTTGGGCTTGGAGGAGGCTTGAGCCCGAATAGCATCACCCATGAACTTAGCTTTCTGAGGAGGAGGCTGGGGTGCATCTTCTTCTTCCTCTTCAACATCATCAACTTGAGGTTCAGCATAAACAACTCTCTTCCTTTTGGAAGTCTTCTTCACCTTGCTTGGAGCTGGCTCTTCCAAGTTGAGTTTCTTGGCAACTGCAGACTGCTTCACTTTGCTCGTGCCTTTCTTTGGCTGCTGCCCTTGGAGCTCTTTGGCGACCACTTGCCTCTTTGGCTTGGAGGTAACTTCCTCAGCAACAAAATCGGAATCCTCAGAATCAGACGTTCTCTTCTTCCTGGTTCTCGTAGCAGCAGGAGGCAGACCACTGGGGGTACTCCTCTCACCATCATCACTAGAGCTGCTAGCCTCAGGACTTGTACCTGCCTCTGGAATCTCAGCAAACGGTGATTCGGACCTGTTCTGGCTGTCACTGACATCTGACATGGCTGAAAGACCTGTGAATAGATAAGGTATAGGCAGAATAGAAGAGTTATCACAACTGCAGAAGTTTTTGCAAAAAAAAATGAGTTAAAAACTTAGTTTTGAGTTTTCACAGAATGTATTTCGGTCAAACCGATTTCAAGTTTCGGTGTAACCGAAGTGTTCAACAGAACCTACACACCACTTTCGGTCAGACCGAAATGGGTTTCGGTCCTACCGAAAAACTAGGGTTTCATAGAAACTTCACTTCGGACATTCCGATTTTCACAACTCGGTCAGACCGAACTGTGTAGTGCAATGGTCAGAGACCAAATCGGTCAGTCCGAGTTTCAGGAATCGGCTTCACCGAGATGCATTCCGTGGAAACCTAAACCTAAGAATTTTCCTCGAAACTAAACGATCTGAACAATGTATTGGGAACATATCAAACGTGGATTGAATCAGGGCAGTCCTATCATGCAAGAATCAGAAGTGGAGCATGAAAGGGATCGAGACACACCCTAACTTGGTGGTGTCCCTCTACGGCGGCAACGGAGGAGAAGATTACCGTTGACGGCGGCGGAGACCTGCGGCAAGGGCACACAGGCGACGATGGCGACGATCCTTAGATCAGGGCGGCGGCAGCAGGGGTCTTGGAGGGCGAACGGTTTGAAAGGAATAGATCGCGCGCAGCCCTCAGTATATATAACCCCGTACTGTCGGTGGGACCGAGTTGAAAAACTCGGTGTCACCGAGATGTATTTCTGCTGTGCAGTTACACATATCGGTCAGACCGAGATTTTGAACTCGGTTTCACCGAGATGAAACCTAGATCAATCTAAGTGTTTCGGTTGGACCGAGATTGAGAAGCCGGTCAGACCGAAATAGACTTAGAAGGTTTTGGAAGTCAGCCTTAGACGAATCGGTGGTTCCGAGTGCTCCTCACTCGGACTGTCCGAAAAAGACTTGTTCAAAGTTGTGATATAAGCATGAATAGAATTTTGAGACAAGATAGCATAGATAGCTAGGGAAGGTGCTTAGGCATTCTTGTCCATCCATTTGGCCAGAAAAAGAAAACAAAACAATCAAAACAACAAATGGATGTCCTTGAATGGATAAAATCATGCATCCAACATGCTCACACAATAAGATAGCAACTGAAATATGTGTCAAACATGCACAACCAAAACTCTAGCTACTAGCACACAAATTGTCGATGACTAGGTCATCTATATATGAGTATATTGACTTAGGAGTCAAATGAGAACATTTGATCATAGGTCATACTCATCGTTTAAGCACAAGTGGGGTTACCACTTTTACATAAAGCATTTATGTGTTCACATCATTTGGAGATGCTTTTAGCTCAATTTTTAGAGCAAAGCTCCCCCTAGATGTGAGAACCCCTTTTAAAGGGTCAAACTAACCTTGGGTTGTCGTAGAAGACTTCATGTAGATGTTGAAGATGTGGATGCTCAATGTTGATGTAGATCATCAAGAGTTGGGAGCTATCCTTTGGATTAGGGCACTTTCAATACCTACATGGGTTAGTCCCACAAGGAACAAACAAGGATATCCATGGACATAGATTGAAGTTCACAAAAGATGATGTCCATGAAAGCAATGATTACCTTGTCCCTTGACTTACCAACAAGAGGGTTTGTGACTCCATGAACTAGTGCATGATGTGGAAGTTGTTTGCACAAGTTGCCAAAATGAATGTGAGTGAAGTATGTTGGCGGAGTCACCCTCAAGAACCTTCTAGTTCTTCTTCTTTGGGATCCACATCATCTTGATGGGAATCCTTGGGGTTTAGTTGAGCTTGACGAAGTAGAACTTGATGTGTCCTTGGGAACCCACTTGACCATGGCTTGAGGTGCTTCAATGAATGCATCAATCTCCTCTTGAAGCTTGTCCTTGGCTTTTAGCTTGTGGTCTTGTGGTGGAAGGTCATCTTGAGCTTGTTCCACATTGGAAGAAGTAGGATCATACTTCTCCTTTTGAGAAACAAACTGTGGAGTAGGGTATTGACCTTCTTCCCACTCAACACCTTTGGCGTTGAACTTTCGCTCAAAACCAATCCCTTGATTCTTCCGGTGCCTTCCTTGTTTGCGAACAATTTCCTCAAAGTTCTTGCTTCCGGCAAGACTCTTGTAGACACCTTTCTCTATGATTTCCTTCAATAAGCTATTTTCTTGCTCAAGTGTAACTTGGCTTGAAACATTGTTAGTGGAATCAAGAGAACTACTAGAAGTAACAACATTAGATTTAACATTGTTATTGTTACTACTAGAGGAAGAATTTTTCTTATGCTTGTCATGCTTAGTCTTAATAGGTGGCAAGAAATTAGACAAGAGAAGTCGTTTGGCAAGATATGAAGAACTCTTCTTTCGAAGATCGTCATTGATCGCTTTTAGAAACTCATGTTCTTGCTCTAGAGTGAGCTTCTCGAAGCGTAGCTTCTCATGAGAACTTAGGAGCTCTCTATGATCTTCTTGAGTTGTTTCATGAGCTAACTTAAGAGTGTTTAGTTCTTTAGTTAGACGCTCAATCTCCTTCATAGCATTGTCATTCGACTCTTCTCGACTATAAAGACTACTAGCATTTTCATCATTACTAAGCTCACTAGATTTATCATGCAAGAGCTCATCTTCACCAAGTAAGTCATCCTCATCACTATCAAAGTCAATGAACTCAGGGTGTGTTACCTTGGGGCCTTTAGCCATGAAGCATCTTCCAATTCCCTCATTCGGTGAGTCAAATAAGTCGTAGGAGTTGGAGTTGGAGGATACGAGTGCAAGTCCGGCAACACCTTCATCTTGACTATAGTCGGAGTCGGAGTGATAGCTTCCATCGGATTGACTGTCAGAGTCGGAGCCGGAGACCCATTCACCAACATGAGCTTGATGTCTTCTTCTTGTGTAGCTCCTTGATGACTTGTCTTTCCTCTCCGAGTCCTTGCTTCTCCGAGGAGGTCTTCGTTCATAACGATCATCTCTACTCCTTCTCTCTTTCCGAGGTGACTCATCTCTTGCTCTTCTTCTTGGAGATTCTTCTCTTCTCTTGTGGGGAGCCGTACACTCATTTGAGAAGTGTCCGGGTCTTCCACAATTGTAGCAGTTTCGATCACGACTAGAAGATCTCTTTCCATCATATGATCTAGACTTTGAGCTTCTCTCTTTGCCTCTATTCTTGTAGAACTTGTTGAAGTTCCTGACCATTAGGCTTATGTCTTCATTGGAAACTAACTTGTCACTTGAGGTAGTAGGAGCATCACTTGTAGCTTTGTAAGCACCACTTGACTTGTTGTGAAGCTCTTCCTTATCCTTAAGTGTCATCTCATGAGCAACAATCCTTCCAATGACTTCAGTTGGCTTGAGAGTCTTGTAGTTTGGCATCATTTGGATCAAAGTGCACATGGTGTCATACTTTCCATCCAAAGCTCTGAGAATCTTCTTAATGATGAATCGGTCGGTCATTTCTTCGCTTCCTAAGCCAGCAATCTCATTTGTGATGAGAGCAAGCCTAGAGTACATTTCAGCGACTCCTTCACCATCCTTCATCTTGAACTTGTCAAGCTGACCTTGAAGAATATCTAGCTTTGATTCCTTCACAGATTCAGTACCTTCGTGCATTTCAACCAAAGTATCCCAAATCTCCTTAGCATTCTCAAGACGGCTGATTTTGTTGAACTCTTCGGGACACAAAGCATTGAAGAGAATGTCACAAGCTTGAGCATTGTTTTGCAACATCTTCAGTTCTTCGGGTGTAGCTTCGCGATCCGGAACTTTTCCTTCTTCAAAGAAGTCACCTTGCATGCCAACACAAATAATGCCCCATGCGGCTGGGTTATGACCAAGAATATGCATTTTCATTTTATGCTTCCAACTAGCAAAATTTGTACCATCAAAGTAAGGACCTCTACGATAATTACCCTCACTAGACGCCATACTCTCCTAGGTTGTGAAACCAAGCTTATGGAGTCCAATGCAATGGAAACCAAAGCAATGGAGACCAAAGCTCTGATACCACTTGTAGGATCGAAAGTAGGTCTAGAGGGGGGTGATTAGACTACTTGACAATATAAAAAAATCTGCCTTTAGATCATGCAATGTTTTTGGCAGTTTCACAAACAAGATCAGTTCAAGTAACACCCTACACATGCAATTCTAGAGTTTATGCAGCGGAAAGTAAATTGCACATGTAAAAGAGAGGTGGAGAAGATCAAACGCAGTTTGGTGACACGGAGATTTTTGTCGTGGTTCCGATAGGTGGTGCTATCGTACATCCACGTTGATGGAGACTTCAACCCACGGAGGGTAACGGCTGCGCGAGTCCACGGAGGGCTCCACCCACGAAGGGTCCACGAAGAAGCAACCTTGTCTATTCCATCACGGCCTACGCCCACGGAGGACTAGCCTTACTCGGGGTAGATCTTCACGAAGTAGGCGATCTCCTTGCCCTTACAAACTTCTTGGTTCAACTCCACATCACGACGGAGGCTCCCAAGCGACACCTAACCAATCTAGGAGGCACCACCCCCCAAAAGGTAATAGACGGTGTTGATGGTGATGAACTCCTTGCTCTTGTGCTTCAAGTGATAAACTCCCCAACACTCAACTCTCCTCACTGGTATGGCTGTGGTGGAAGAAAGATTTGAGTGGAAAGCAACTTGGGAAGGCTAGAGATCAAGTTTCATATGGTAGGAATGGAATGGCTTGATCTCAACACAAGGGTAGGTGGTTCACTTCTCAGAAAGTGTGTGGTAGAAGTGGTGGTACTTTCTGATGGCTCTCCTCACGAATGAGGAGGGGGTGGAGGGGTATATATAGCCTCCACACAAAATCCAACCGTTACACACACATTTGACCAATCTCGGTCAGACCGAAGTGAAAACTCGGTTAGACCGAAAGTTCAAATATAGTGAACGTTGGGATTTTCGGTGGGACCGAAAATACCATCTCGGTGAGACCGAAGTGAGTCAAAGGTTAGGGTTTGCCATCTCGGTGAGACCGAAAATATAAACTCGGATATTCCGAATTGATGTCAACTGATCACAGAAGGTTGGCAGCCCTTTTTCGGTGAGACCGAAACTCAGAATCGGTGTGACCGAGAATCTAGGGTTTGGAGAAACAACTGAAGTGGTTCATCTCGGTGGGACTGAGTTGGAGAAATCGGTGTGACCGAGATTACTTATGGGCGTGTGTTAAGTAGTGAATAGTGCTGATAGTTGAGGGAGTTAGATCACCAAGCACTTGAGCAACGAGAACATTAACACAACCTCATCCCCTTTTAATAGTATTGGCTTTCCTATGGACTCAATGTGATCTTTGATCACTAAACCAAAAATGGAGTCTTGAGCCTTTGCCAATGCTTGTCTTAGCATTTTGAGGGGTCCACTTCTTCAGACATTTCCATACCCACATCATCGAACTTTTCTGAAATGATTCTCAAGAGAATATTAGTTCAATGATATATATGTTGTTATTAATTACCAAAACCACCCGGGGATTAGTTGCACTTTCAGTAAGGAATATTTCATCTATCTCCCTTCTCTCATTCATTTGCATATCATTTTCATGGTCTAAAAAGTATTATTCTAAAGGATCATTAGGTGGCACGGCAATAGAAGCAAGACCAATAAGTTCATCCTTACTGGGTGGTGCCTTTTCAAGGGGTTGTCTACGGAATTTAGCAAAGTTAAAATTGTGAGACGTGTCCCCTAATCCAACAGTGACAATATCTTTCACACAGTCTATCTTGGCATTAACGGTATTCAAGAAGGGTCTGCCAAATATAATGGGGCAAAAAGCATCTTGTGGGGAACTAAGAACAAGAAAATCAGCGGGGTATTTAACCTTCCCACATAGAACTTCAACATCTCTAACAATCCCAACTGGTGAAATAATATCTCTATTAGCAAGCTTAATAGTAACATCAATCCCTTCTAACTCAACAGGTGCAATATCATGCATAATTTCGTTATACAAATCAAGAGGGATAATACTCGCACTAGCACCTATGTCACATAAACCATGATAGCAATGATCTCCTATCTTGACAGAGATGACAGGCAAGCCTACAACAGGTTTATGTCTATTCCTAGCATTGGTTTATCTATTCTAGCAGTCTCCTCTTGGAGATAAATAACATGTCCATCTAAATCTTCTACCAAGAGATCTTTAACCATAGCAACACTAGGTTCAACTTTAATTTTCTCAGAGGGTGTAAGTGTTCTAGTATTACTCTTGCGGACTACAGCTGAAGCTTGAGCATGATCCTTTATCCTAACAGGGAAAGGTGGTTTCTCGATATAAGCGGTAGGAATAATGGGATCAACATTATAAGTGATAGTCTTTTCTTCAACTTTAATAGGTTCAACTACTTTTACTTCAATAGGGAGATGGTATTTAAACCACTTCTCCTTGGGGAGATCAACATGAGTAGCAAAAGATTCACATAAAGAAGCTACTATCTCAGAGTCAAGTCCATATTTAGTGCTAAACTCACGGAAAACATTGGTATCCATGAAAACTTTAACACAATCAAACTTAGGGGTCATACCTGAATCCTTACCTTCGTCGAGATCCCAATCTTCGGAGTTGCATTTAATTCTTTCCAATAAATCCCATTTAAAGTCAATAGTCTTCATCATATAAGAGCCAGAACAAGAAGTATCGAGCATGGAGCGATTATTATGAGAAAGCCGAGCATAAAATTTTTGAATGATCATTTCTCTTGAGAGCTCATGATTGGGGCATGAATATAACATTGACTTAAGCCTCCCCCAAGCTTGAGTGATGCTTTCTCCTTCGCGAGGCCAGAAATTATAAATATAATTACAATCACGATGAACCTGGTGCATAGGGTAGAACTTCTGATGAAATTCCAACTTCACACGATTATAGTTCCAAGATCCCATATCGTCGCATAGCCTAAACCATGTCAATGCATCTCCCTTCAAAGATAAAGGGATGACCTTCTTCTTGATAACATCCTCGGGCATACCTGCAAGCTTAAACAACCCACAAACTTCATCCACATAGATTAGATGTAAATCGGGGTGAAGTGTTCCGTCTCCTGTATAGGGATTTTCAAGCAGTTTCTCTATCATACCCGAAGGAATCTCAAAGCAAACATTTTCATTAGGTGTAGTAGGTTGAGAAGCAACTCTTTGCTCCTCTGCTCGGGGTGAAGATACGCCGAACAAGCCCCTCAAAGGATTTTGAGCCATAGTAACAAGTGACAATAAATTTCAACACACTATATAAATTTTTCCTTACCAAATTCCACTTACCAAAGGCGCTTCACTCCCCAGCAACGGCGCCAGAAAAGAGTCTTGATGACCCACAAGTGTAGGGGATCTATCGTAGTCCTTTCTATAAGTAAGAGTGTCGAACCAAACGAGGAGCAGAAGGAAATGATAGGCAGTTTTCAGTAAGGTATTTTCTGCAAGCACTGCAATTATAGGTAACAGATAGTTTTGTGATAAGATAATTGGTAGCAAGTGACAAACGGTAAAAGTAAATAGGTGCAGCAAGGTGGCCCAATCCTTTTTATAGCAAAAGACAAGCCTGGACAAACTCTTATGCAAGGTAAAGCGCTCCCGAGGACATATGGGAATTATCGTCAAGCTAGTTTTCATCACGATCATCTGATTCACGTTCGGTACTTTGATAATTTGGTATGTGGGTGGACCGGTGCTTGGGTGCTGCCCTTACTTGGACAAGCCTCCCACTTATGACTAACCTCTAATGCAAGCATCCGCAACTACAAAAGAAGTATTAAGGTAAACCTAACCATATCCTGAAACATATGGATCCAAATCAGCCCCTTACGAAGCAACGCATAAACTAGGGTTTAAGCTTCTGTCACTCTAGCAAACCATCATCTACTTATTACTTCCCAATGCCTTCCTCTAGGCCCAAATAATGGTGAAGTGTCATGTAGTTTACGTTCACATGACACCACTAGAGGAGAGACAACATACATCTCATCAAAATATCGAACGAAGACCAAATTCACATGACTACTAATAGCAAGACTTCTCCCATGTCCTCGGGAACAAAAGCAACTACTCACAAGACATAATATTGTTCATGATCAGAGGGGTATTAATATGCATAATGGATCTGAACATATGATCTTCCACCAAATAAACCAACTAGCATCAACTACAAGGAGTAATCAACACTACTAGCAACCCACAGGTACCAATCTAAGGTTTGGGTACAAAGATTGGATACAAGAGATGAACTAGGGTTTGAGAGGAGATGGTGTTGGTGAATATGTTGATGAACATAGCTCTCCCCAAGATGGGATAGTTGGTGGTGATGACGGCAGTGACGATTTCCCCCTCCCGGAGGGAAGTATCCCCAGCAGAACAGCTCTGCTGGAGCCCTAGATTGGTTTCCGCCTCGGTTCGGCCTTGAGACGGCGGCGTCTGGTCCCGAAAGCCTTCTCTTGATTTTTTCTAGGTCAAAACGCTTCATAGAGGAAAAGATGGTCACCTGGGGCCCACCGGCTGGCCCTCGAGGCAGGGGGCGTGCCTTGGGAAGGGGGGCGCGCCCCCCACCCTCGAGGCCAGCCAGTGGCTCCCCTCGTGGGTTTCTTCCGCCAGGTATTTTTTATATTTTACGAAAAAATGTTCTGTGGAGTTTCGGGGCTTTTAGAGTTGTGCAGAATAGGTTTCCAGAGTTTGCTCCTTTTCCAGCCCAGAATTCCAGCTGCCGGCATCCCCCCTTCTTCATGTAAACCTTGCAAAATAAGAGGGAAAAGGCATAAGTATTGTGACAAAACATGTATGAACAGCCCATAATGCAATAAATATCAACTTATAAGCATGATGCAAAATGGACGTATCAATCCCCAAGCTTAGGCTCTTGCCACTCTTTGTTCCATAGTCCATCAAAGCAATACTCAAAACTTGAAAACTTCACAACACAAAACTTAGACAAAAATCTCGCGAGCTCCGTTAGTATAAGAAAGCAAACCACTACTCAAAGGTGCTGCAATGAATTCATTCTTTGTTTATATTGGTGTTAAACCTACTGTATTCCAACTTCTCTATGTGTCAGACCCAAGATGCGATTCTATCCCGATCATGAGACTCGTACGTGATTGGGGCACGACCGCATCTCAGGCGCTTAGCAAGATGGATATCATTACATCGTACCATTACATAAATACATGGGGATACAACAATTCATACAAGTCACAAGAATACAACAACATCAATACAAGGCATCCGACTACGGATGCAAACATGAAAAGCACAACGACATCCATCTGCTATCCCAGGATGCCGACCAGGAACCTAGCCCAAGACTAACGTGGAAGAAGAAGAAAGAACTCCAACACAACGGACATCGCTCTCGCGTCAAGTCAACGGAAACCTATACCTGCAATTGTTGTTGTAGTATCTGTGAGGCACGAGGACTCGGCAATCCCATAACCATGGGTATCAAGACTAGCAAAGCTTAATGGGTATGGAGAGGTTAAGTGGTGAGGTTGTAGCAGCGGCTAAGCATATATATGGTGGCTAACTTACGAGTACAAGAATAAGATGAGCATCTATGCAAGCGGTCGCAAACTAGTAATGATCGCTAAAGATCCTGAACTACCTGCGAGTCAAACATAACCCCACTGTGTTCTCTTCTCAAAGTGAAAAGAGACAGTCACGGTTACTCACACGGTTCGTGTATTTTATCTCGGATCCTCTGTCAAGTTTTCTACAACCGGACATTAACAAATTCCAATCTGCCACATAACTGCGGGCACAGCTTTCAAAAGATCATAACCCTGCAGGGGTGTCCCAACTTAGCCCATCACAAGCTCTCACGATCAGCAGAGATAATAATAATATTACCCCTTATCTTAGGGACAATCCGATCAGGCTCAGAATCCCGGTGCACAAGACATTTCAACAATGGTAAAACAAGTCCAGCAAGACCTCCCGACGTGCCGACACCCTGATAGTAGCCGCGCGTATCTTGTCTCAGGCCACGTCCGGATGGGACAAGCTACAGGTATGCCAGATACCTCGAGTTTCCCTAAGGCGACCCCGCAGGTTGCCCGTTTGCGACCAACACCATCAGCACTGACCCCCCCTGTTATGTGGAAAAGAATCCTCGGGGACGCGACCCCCTATGCAAATTAATTAATTATTAGGTAAGTTGTTATTATGAGGCAAATTAAAACCAATGTTGGGCCTTGCTAGAGGAGTTTTATTCAAAGACGAACTGTCAAGGGGTCCCCATATACCCAACTGCGTTAGGGATGCAAAATCAAGGAACATAACGCCAGTTTATCGGTTCTTAAGGCGGCATGAGTGAAACAAAACACCGAGCAAAAGGCCAAGCCTTCCACCCATTGCCAAGTATATAGGTGTGTTAATTATTGTTGGGGAACGTAGTATTTTAATATTTTCCTACGATCACGCAAGATCTATCTACCAGATGCATAGCAACGAGAGGGAAGAGTGTGTCTATGTACCCTCGTAGACCGGAAGCGGAAGCGTCAAGTGACGCGGTTGATGTAGTCGAACTTCTTCGCGATTCAACCGATCAAGCACCGAACGTACGGCACCTCCGCGTTCAGCACACGTTCAGCTTGATGACGTCCCACGAGCTCTTGATCCAGTTGAGCTTCACGGGAGAGTTTCGTCAGCACGACGGCGTGGTGACGGATATGATGTATTCACCGGCGCAGGGCTTCCCTTAAGCACTGCAACGGTATGACCGAGGTGTGTTTCTGTGGAGGGGGGCACCGCACACGGCTGGAACAATTCAACTTGTGTGTCTTTGGGTGCCCCCCTGCCCCCGTATATAAAGGAGCAAGAGGGGAGGGCCGGCCGGCCTCCTATGGTGCGGCTAGGGCAATCCTACTAGGAATAGGATTGCAATCCTATTCCTAGTAGGAGTCCATCAAGAAGGAAGAGAGGGAAAGGAAAAGAGGGAGAGGTGGCGCCCCCCTCCCCCAATCCTAGTCCAACTAGGATCCCTAGGTGGGGCGCCGGCCAGCCTCTATGGGCTGCCTCTCTCCTTTCCTCAAGGCCCACTATGGACCATCCCCCCTCGTAGGGGGTTCCGATAACCCCCTCCGGCAATCCAGCTAAATCCGAAACTTTTCCGGAACACTTCCGGTGTCCAAATATAGTCGTCCAATATATCAATCTTTATGTCTCGGACATTCCGAGACTCCTCGTCATGTCCGTGATCTCATCCGGGACTCCGAACTACCTTCGGTACATCAAAACTCACAAACTCATAATACCGATCGTCATCAAACGTTAAGCGTGCGGACCCTACGGGTTCGAGAACTATGTAGACATGACCGAGACTCATCTCCAGTCAATAACCAATAGCGGAACCTGGATGCTCATATTGGCTCCTACATATTCTACGAAGATCTTTATTGGTCAAACCGCATAACAACATACGTTGTTCCTTTTGTCATCGGTATGTTACTTGCCCGAGATTCGATCGTCGGTATCTCTATACCTAGTTCAATCTCGTTACCGGCAAGTATCTTTACTCGTTCCGTAACACATCATCTCGTGACTAACTCATTAGTCTTTTGCTTGCAAGGCTTATTATGATGTGTGTTACCGAGAGGGCCCAGAGATACCTCTCCGACACTCGGAGTGACAAATCCTAATCTTGATCTATGCCAACACCACGAATACTTTCGGAGACACCTGTAGAGCATCTTTATGATCACCCAGTTACGTTGTGACGTTTGATAGCACACAAGGTGTTCCTACGGTATTCGGGAGTTGCATAATCTCATAGTCATAGGAACATGTATAAGTCATGAAGAAAGCAATAGCAGTAAAACTAAACGATCATAGTGCTATGCTAACGGATGGGTCTAGTCCATCACATCATTCTCCTAATGATGTGATCCTGTTGATCAAATGACAACTCATGTCTATGGCTAGGAAACATAACCATCTTTGATCAATGAGCTAGTCTAGTAGAGGCATACTAGGGACATACTGTTTTGTCTATGTATTCACACATGTATCAAGTTTCCGGTTAATACAATTCTAGCATGAATAAAAGACATTTATCATGATATAAGGAAATACAAATAACATCTTTATTATTGCCTCTAGGGCATATTTCCTTCAGTCTCCCACTTGCACTAGAGTCAATAATCTAGCTCACATCGCCATGTGATTTAATACCGATATTTCACATCGTTATGTGAATAACACCCATAGTTCACATCGCCATGTGACCAACACCCAAAGGGTTTACTAGAGTCAATAATCTAGTTCACATCGCTATGTGATTAATACCCAAGAGTAATAATGTGTGATCATGTTTTGCTTGTGAGAGAAGTTTAGTCAACGGGTCTGTCACATTCAGATCCGTATGTATTTTGCAAATTTCTATGTCTACAATGCTCTGCATAGAGCTACTCTAGCTAATTGCTCCCACTTTCAATACGCATCCAGATTGATACTTAGAGTCATCTGGATTTAGTGTCAAAGCTTGCATTGGCGTAACCCTTTACGACGAACTCTTTATCACCTCCATAATCGAGAAATATTTCCTTAGTCATCCAGTTACTAAGGATAATTTTGACCGCAGTACAGTGATCTACTCCTGGATCACTATTGTACCCCCTTGACAAACTCATGGCAAGGTACACAACATGTTTGGTACACAGCATGGCATACTTTATAGAACCTATGGCTGAGGCATAGGGAATGACTTTCATTCTCTCTATATTTTTCTGCCGTGGTCTGGCTTTGAGTCTTACTCAACTTCACACCTTACAAGTCAGGCAAGAACTCCTTCTTTGACTGATCCATTTTGAACTACTTCAAAATCTTATCAAGGTATGTACTTATCGAAAGTCTTATCAAGCGTCTTGATCTATCTCTATAGATCTTGATGCCCAATATGTAAGCAGCTTCACCAAGGTCTTTCTTTGAAAAAACTCATTTCAAACACTCCTTTATGCTTTCAAAAAAATTCTACATCATTTCCGATCGACAATATGTCATTCACATATACTTATCAGAAAGGTTGTAGTGCTCCCACTCACTTCTTGTAAATACAGGCTTCACCGTAAGTCTGTATAAATCTATATGCTTTGATCAACTTATCAAAGCGTATATTCCAACTCCGAGATGCTTGCACTAGTCCATAGATGGATCGCTGGAGCTTGCACATTCTGTTAGCACCTTTATGATTGACAAAACCTTCGGGTTGCATCATATACAATTTTTCTTTAATAAATTCATTAAAGAATGCAGTTTTGTTATCCATTTGCCAGATTTCATAAAATGCGGCAATTGCTAACATGATTCAGACAGACTTAAGCATCGCTACGGGTGAGAAAGTCTCATCGTAGTCAACTCCTTGAACTTGTCGAAAAACTTTCGCAACAAGTCGAGCTTTGTAAACAGTAACATTACCGTCAGCGTCGGTCTTCCTCTTGAAGATCCATTTATTTTCGATGGCTTGCCGATCATTGGGCAAGTCAACCAAAGTCCACACTTTGTTCTCATACATGGATCCCATCTCAGATTTCATGGCCTCAAGCCATTTTGCGGAATCTGGGCTCATCATCGCTTCCTCATAGTTCGCAGGTTCATCATGGTCTAGTAACATGACTTCCAGAACTGGGTTGCCGTACCACTCTGGTGCGGAACGTACTCTGGTTGATCTACGACGTTCAGCACAAACTTGATCTGAAGTTTCATGATCATCATCATTAGCTTCCTTACTAATTGGTGTAGGAATCACTGGAACTAGTTTCTGTGATGTTCCACTTTCCATTTCGGGAGAAGGTACAATTACCTCATCAAGTTCTACTTTCCTCCCACTCAGTTCTTTCGAGAGAAACTCCTTCTCTAGAAAGGATCCACTCTTAGCAACAAAGACCTTGCCTTCGGATCTGTGATAGAAGGTGTACCCAACAATTTCTTTTGGGTATCCTATGAAGATTTACTTCTCCGATTTGGGTTCGAGCTTATCATGTTGAAACTTTTTCACATAAGCATCGCAGTCCCAAACTTAAAAAAATGACAGCTTAGGTTTCTCGTCAAACCACAGTTCATACGGTGTCATCTCCACGGATTTAGATGGTGCCCTATTTAACGTGAATGTAGCTGTCTCTAATGCATAACCCCAAAAGCAATAGTGGTAGATTGGTAAGAGACATCATCGATCGCACCATATCTAATAAAGTACGGTTATGATGTTCGGACACACCATTACACTGTGGTGTTCCAGGTGGCGTGAGTAGTGAAACTATTTCACATTGTTTTTTTACTGAAGGCCAAACTCGCTAACTCAAATATTTTACCTCTACGATCATATCGTAGAAACTCTTATTTTCTTGTTACGATGATTCTCCACTTCACTCTGAAATTCTTTGAACTTTTCAAATGTTTCAGACTTGTGCTTCATTAAGTAGATATACCCATATCTGCTCAAATCATCAGTGAAGGTCAGAAAATAACGATTCCCGCCGTGAGCTTCAATACTCATTGGTCTGCATACATCAGTATGTATGATTTCCAACAACTCTGTTGCTCGCTCCACAGTTCCGGAGAACGGAGTTTTAGTCATCTTGCCCATGAGGCATGGTTCGCAAGCACCAAGTGATTCATAATCAAGTGATTCCAAAAATTCCATCACTATGGAGTTTCTTCATGCGCTTTACACCAATATGACCTAAACGACAGTGCCACAAATAAGTTGCACTATCATTATTAACCTTGCATCTTTTGGCTTCAATATTATGAATATGTGTATCACACGATCGAGATCCAACAAACTATTTTAATTGGGTGTATGACCATAGAAGGTTTTATTCATGTAAACAGAACAATAATTATTCTCTAACTTACATGAATAACCGTATTGCAATAAATATGATCAAATCATATTCATGCTCAACACAAACACCAAATAACACTTATTTAGGTTCAACACTAATCCCGAAAGTATAGGGAGTGTGCGATGATGATCATATCAATCTTGGAACTGCTTCCAATACACATCGTCACTTCATCCTTTAACTAGTTTCTGTTCATTATGCAACTCCCATTTCGAGTAACTACTCTTTAGCAACTGAACCAGTATCAAATACCGAGGGGTTTCTATGAACACTAGTAAAATACACATCAATAATCTGTATATCAAATATACCTTTGTTCACTTTGCCATCCTTCTTATCCGCCAAGTATCTAGGGCAGTTCCACTTCCGGTGACCATTTCCTTTGCAGTAGAAGCACTTAGTTTCAGGCTTGAGTTTAGCTTTGGGTTTCTTCATGGGAGTGACAACTTGCTTGTCATTCTTCTTGAAGTTCCCCTTCTATCCCTTTGCCCTTTACTTGAAACAAGTGGTCTTATTAACCATCAACACTTGATGTTCTTTCTTGATTTCCACCTTCGCCGATTTCAGCATTGCGAAGAGCTCGGGAATTACCTTCGTCATCCCTTGCATATTATAGTTCATCACGAAGTTCTACTAACTTGGTGATAGTGACTAGAGAACTTTGTCAATTACTATCTTATCTGGAAGATTAACTCCCACTTGATTCAAGTAATTGTAGTACCCAGACAATCTGAGCACATGCTCACTGGTTGAGCTATTCTCCTCCATCTTGTAGGCAAAGTACTGTCAGAAGTCTTATACCTCTCGACACGGGCATGAGTATGAAATACTAATTTCAACTCTTGGAACATCTTATATGCTCCGTGGTGTTCAAAACGTTTTTGAAGTCCCGGTTATAAGCCGTAAAGCATGGTGCACTAAACTATCAAGTAGTCATCATACCGATCTTTTGTCAAAACGTTCATAACGTCTACATCTGCTCCTGCAATAGGTCTGTCACCTAGCGGTGCATCAAGGACATATTTCTCTGTGCAGCAATGAGGATAATCCTCAGATCACGGAACAATTCCGCATCATTGCTACTAACATCTTTCAACTTAGTTTTCTCTAGGAACATATAAAATAAAATAAACGGGGAGCAACATCGTGAGCTATTGATCTACAACATAGATATGCTAATACTATCATGACTAAGTTCATGATAAATTAAAGTTCAATTTAATCATATTAATTTAAAGAACTCCCACTTAGATAGACATCCCTCCGGTCATCTAAATGATCACGTGATCCAAATCAACTAAACCATGTCCGATCATCACGTGAGATGGAGTAGTTTCAATGGTGAACATCTTATGTTGATCATATCTACTATATGATTCACGCTCGACCTTTCGGTCTCCAGTGTTCCGAGGCCATATCTGCATATGCTAGGCTCGTCAAGTTTAACCCGAGTATTCTGCGTGTGCAAAACTGGCTTACACCCGTTGTATTTGAACGTAGAGCTTATCACACCCGATCATCACGTGGTGTCTCGGCACGACGAACTTTCGCAACGGTGCATACTCAGGGAGAACACTTATACCTTGAAATTTAGTAAGGGATCATCTTATAATGCTACCGTCGTTCTAAGCAAAATAAGAAGCATAATAAGATAAACATCACATGCAATCAAAAATATGTGACATGATATGGCCATCATCATCTTGTGCTTTTGATCTCCATCTCCAAAGCACCGTCATGATCACCTTCGTCACCGGCGCGACACCTTGATCTCCATCGTAGCATCGTTGTCGTCTCGCCAACTATTGCTTCTACGACTATCGCTACCGCTTAGTGATAAAGTAAAGCAATTACATGGCGATTGCATTTCATACAATAAAGCGACAACCATATGGCTCCTGCCAGTTGCCGATAACATTAACAAAACATGATCATCTCATCCAAAACCGTATAACTCATCATGTCTTGACCATATCACATCACAACATGCCCTGCAAAAACAAGTTAGACGTCCTCTACTTTGTTGTCGCAAGTTTTACGTGGCTGCTGCGGGCTTAGCAAGAACCGTTCTTACCTACGCATACAAAACCACAACGATGTTTCGTCAAGTATGTGCTGTTTTAACCTTCACAAGGACCGCGCGTAGCCACACTTGATTCTGCTAAAGTGAGAGAGACAGACACCCGCCAGTCACCTTTAAGCAACGAGTGCTCGTAACATTGAAACCAGTCACGCGTAAGCGTACGCGTAATGTCGGTCCGGGCCGCTTCATCTCACAATACCGCTGAAGTAAAATATGACATGCTGGTAAGCAGTATGACTAGTATCGCCCACAACTCATTGTGTTCTACTCGTGCATATCATCTACGCATAGACCTGGCTCTGATGCCACTGTTGGGGAACGTAGTATTTTAAAATTTTCCTACGATCACGCAAGATCTATCTACCAGATGCATAGCAACGAGAGGGAAGAGTGTGTCTACATACCCTCGTAGACCGGAAGCGGAAGCGTCAAGTGACGCGGTTGATGTAGTCGAACTTCTTCGCGATTCAACCGATCAAGCACCGAACGTACGGCACCTCCGCGTTCAGCACACGTTCAGCTTGATGACGTCCCACGAGCTCTTGATCCAGTTGAGCTTCACAGGAGAGTTTCGTCAGCACGACGGCGTGGTGACGGATATGATGTATTCACCGGCGCAGGGCTTCCCTTAAGCACTGCAACGGTATGACCAAGGTGTGTTTCTGTGGAGGGGGGCACCGCACACGGCTGGAACAATTCAACTTGTGTGTCTTTGGGTGCCCCCCTGCCCCCGTATATAAAGGAGCAAGAGGGGAGGGCCGGCCGGCCTCCTATGGTGCGGCTAGGGCAATCCTACTAGGAATAGGATTGCAATCCTATTCCTAGTAGGAGTCCATCAAGAAGGAAGAGAGGGAAAGGAAAAGAGGGAGAGGTGGCGCCCCCCCAATCCTAGTCCAACTAGGATCCCTAGGTGGGGCGCCGGCCAGCCTCTATGGGCTGCCTCTCTCCTTTCCTCAAGGCCCACTATGGACCATCCCCCCTCGTAGGGGGTTCCGGTAACCCCCTCCGGCAATCCAGTTAAATCCGAAACTTTTCCGGAACACTTCCGGTGTCCAAATATAGTCGTCCAATATATCAATCTTTATGTCTCGGACATTCCGAGACTCCTCGTCATGTCCGTGATCTCATCCGGGACTCCGAACTACCTTCGGTACATCAAAACTCACAAACTCATAATACCGATCGTCATCAAACGTTAATCGTGCGGACCCTACGGGTTCGAGAACTATGTAGACATGACCGAGACTCATCTCCAGTCAATAACCAATAGCGGAACCTGGATGCTCATATTGGCTCCTACATATTCTACGAAGATCTTTATCGGTCAAACCGCATAACAACATACGTTGTTCCTTTTGTCATCGGTATGTTACTTGCCCGAGATTCGATCGTCGGTATCTCTATACCTAGTTCAATCTCGTTACCGGCAAGTCTCTTTACTCGTTCTGTAACACATCATCTCGTGACTAACTCATTAGTCTTTTGCTTGCAAGGCTTATTATGATGTGTGTTACCGAGAGGGCCCAGAGATACCTCTCCGACACTCGAAGTGACAAATACTAATCTTGATCTATGCCAACACCACGAATACTTTCGGAGACACCTGTAGAGCATCTTTATGATCACCCAGTTACGTTGTGACATTTGATAGCACACAAGGTGTTCCTACGGTATTCGGGAGTTGCATAATCTCATAGTCATAGGAACATGTATAAGTCATGAAGAAAGCAATAGCAGTAAAACTAAACGATCATAGTGCTATGCTAACGGATGGGTCTAGTCCATCACATCATTCTCCTAATGATGTGATCCCGTTGATCAAATGACAACTCATGTCTATGGCTAGGAAACATAACCATCTTTGATCAATGAGCTAGTCTAGTAGAGGCATACTAGGGACATACTGTTTTGTCTATGTATTCACACATGTATCAAGTTTCCGGTTAATACAATTCTAGCATGAATAAAAGACATTTATCATGATATAAGGAAATACAAATAACATCTTTATTATTGCCTCTAGGGCATATTTCCTTCAATTATGGTATTAGATATTGTGATATTCCAACAACAAGTTCCAACATGGAGCAATCTTCATCTTCACATGCAACTAACAACGTTATAAGAGGGGCTGAGCAAGCGGGTAACATAGCCAAACAACGGTTTGCTGGGAAGGTGTCAAAGGTTAGAGGTTTCATGGCAATAAGGAGACATGCTGACAATAAATGATGGGTAGCACGACATATAACGATAGCATCGAGACAACTAGCATGGCAATGATAGTAAAGGTATCCAAGGGGATGGTCATCTTGCCTGAGATCCTGCAAGGAAGAAGAACGAGTCCATGCAGAAGACGAAGAAGAAGTCGCGAAGACGAACCCAAGTGTAGTCGAACGAATCATCACGAACGCAACGGATAAGTACTAACGAGAAGAAGCAAGCAACACGGTAAACACACCACACAAGACATGACAAGATGCTTAACCAAGTATGAGGCAAGACAAGTCTATATGATGCAATACATGGCAAGGGATGAAGCACACAAGAACAACACCACCCAACAAGTTTAAATGAGGCCGGAATCAACATATAACAATTCTGGTAAGTCCGCACATTTCGAAATTGGTCCAGATCTGAACAAACCTTAAGTTAAAGTTGTTAAACATCAATTTAACATGCACCATGATGATCTACTCAAAATTCTAGTCAAGTTTCATATCAAGTTTGTTTAATTCGGAGCTACGGCCTAGAAGATATGAGCAAAATAAGGCAAGCATGACAATTATGCAAGATGCATCCAAACAACAAGCAAACACACTCCAAGCATGTAACCAACATGATATTATGCTTCTACATGCAAAAACACACAAGTTTCATATAGGACACGCTCAAAATGGAGCAACGGTTCAACACATACACATGGAACAAGATATAACAACAAGCTGTCCAAAAACAGCAATATAGCAACTTTGGAGCAAGGTATATATATGCTACATCACCCAAGCATGATAACAAGAGGCATGGATGTGAAATAGACATGATACTTAACAAGCATGAACTTAGAGCACACCCAAAAACTTGCTGGAACACAATTAAACAAGCATGTCAAGATTCAATAAGTTTACAGATTTCTCAGACTTGCCAAAATCTGGGAAGGCAAAAACATCATCACGATGCTACCTTCGGAGGCACAAAACAATAAGCATATCAACTCTACTAAGTAAATAAAGATCATGGACATGTAATAGACATAGCATACATCAAACAACTCCATTGGAGCAACTCCATAGGAGGCATGGATCAATAACAACAAGCGTCACCAAATTGATCATGCTGATACCAGTTTGACAGATAAATTTACAGCAACTTGAGAGCAAGAAATAAATAAGCTACAACAGGCCATATATTCAAACAAGGGCATGAATGGATAGAGCATAACATGGACGACAAGACATGATCATTGGATATACTAAAACATGCAAGTATCTGAGTGGGGCATCAAGCAAACATGGCATCAGGTTTAACAGTTTCAGACTTAGCAGTTTTCAACAAGTCTCAGAAAAATAAGAACAGCGAGAAGGCTACTTTGCAAGCTTGTTGCAAACACCACAAGACACATCATGAAAAGTGGATTGCACCACAGCAAAGATGGCATGATTGTGCTTCTAAAACATATTGACATGTGGCATGAAAGACAAACACATCAATAGCTATGAGCAAGTCAAATCAGCATCTCATAACAAGTTTCAACACTTAACAGCCAGATGCACTTTTGTAACAGAGATTAACATGGCAATATGGCACCTAACATGAATGCTACAGCAACCATCATGTAGAGCACTTCACAATGAACATTTTGACATATCATGCACTCCATTTGGACCAACATGCACAAAGTTATCATCACCACAAGCATGCAACAAAATTATAGTTATCAGAAGTTTTAGACATATAGCACTCTTGCAACGATGATTAGGGTAGCAAGATGAACTCAAACAAGCATGCCACAGTGGAACAAAATGAAGAGCATATCACAACGAACATTTGGACATATCATATGCTCAATTCGGACATACACACAAAAAGTTATCACACTCACAATATGCCATGGTGAAACAGTTTTCTGAGGACTTGGTAAAAAAACAGACGAGAGGGCACATTATACTATATCACGCACGGGGGTGGGGAATAGGGATGCTCACCCATGGGCTTCGCCCCGGATGGTGAGGAGGTGGAAGCAGGCCGGGTGGCTGGGCCCGCGGTGTGGTGGGCCGAGGCTGGTGTGGAGGCCCACCCTAGAGCGAGGCCGACGCGGGGACGCTCGCTCTCGCGGTGGCGACGGCGGCTGCCGTCGGCGAGCGGAGACGGGGCGCCAACGACAGGAACCGGACGAGGCCGCGGGGATCCTCCGGATCTGGCCGGTGACGGATGGTGGGATCGCCGGAGGAGCTTGAGCGGCCGGAGCGGTGAGCTCGGCGAACCGGCGGCGCTGGGGAGGAGCAAGGCCGCGGGGCTGAGGAGCCCATTCCCGGCCGGTGGGGAGCCCGGCGGCGACAGGTGATGCGGCGGCGGGGATCTGGCGGCCGGTGGCGTGCATGCGCGGTGGCGGGGCGGAGCCGGTGGCGGGGCCAGGAGCTGCGGGCGGCGGCGCGCTAGGGAGCGGGAGGCATGGGGTCAGTTGGCCCCGGCGCGGGCCGGCCATGGGCTCGCGGGCCCGGCGCGGCGCGCAATGGGAAACGGCGGCGGGAGATGTGGCCGGTGCCACGTGGCAGCTGCGGGTTGGCTGAGGCGGCGGGGTTGGTTGATGTGGCGGGCGGCGATTGGCCGGGCGACGTGGCTGGGGCGCTGTACGTGTCCGGCGGCGCGAGGGGAGCGGGGCTAGGGTTTCAAATGCGAAATTTTTTACGGGGGAGACACATATATATATGTAGAGGGAGCTAGGAGTGTCCAAATGAGGAGCGGTTTTCGGCCACGCGATCATGATCCAACGACCGAGAGGATGGAGGTGGTTGGTATGGGCTAGCGGGCTGGTGTGGAGGGGTGCTGGGCCAAAAGAGAAAAGGCTTCCCGCGGTTAACGCGGTTAACCGTTGGGCTATCAAACGAGCTCCGAATGTGATGAAATTTGACAGGCGGTCTACTTATGCTATAATAAGACCACACGCCAAGTTTCATCCCATTCCGAGAACATTTTCCGGCCACTCATAAAATAAATATTCGGAGGTGCCACGGGCGCGTGCAAGTATGAGTGAGCTCAGAACGGACAACGGAGAGGACGGGGCAACTACGGACGGAGGCAAGTTTTGAAAACATGATGATGCAATGCACATGATGACAAGGCAAAGATGCAACACGCAAGCAGATGATATGGCAATGACGATGAATAACTGGCTGACACCTGGCGCATCGGTCTCGGGGTGTCACACTATGATTCATACTTCCCAATACTACTCATATATGCATTGAAATAAGCAAACAACACACGAAAAACAGAATCTGTCAACAACAGAACAGTCTGTAGTAATCTGCAGTTTTCGCATACTTCTCTAACTCCAAAAACTTCAAACTAAATTGGTAAACGTGAGGAATTTTTCTATTAATCATCATAAAAAAGAATCAACTAAATAGCACGCTCCAGTAAAATCTGGTGACCATTCTAGCGAGCGCTAACGATTCTGTTTTTCACAACAAGATCACATAAACTTCACACAAGTCTTCCCAAAGGTTCTACTTGGCACAAACACTAAAGAAAACACAAAACCACATCTAAACGGAAGCTAGATGCAAAATTTATTCTTAAATAGAAGCAACAACAAAAAATATAAAATTGGGTTGCCTCCCAACAAGCGCTATCGTTTTACGCCCCTAGCTAGGCACGATACATGGTTAGATCTAGGTATTGCCATCTTTGGAAGGCAATCCATAAGTGGCTCTCATAATAGATTCATATGGTAATTTGATTTTCTTTCTAGGAAAGTGTTCCATGCCTTTCCTTAACGGAAACTAAAATCTAATATTTCCTTCCTTCATATCAATAATTGCACCAATCATTCTAAGGAAAGGTCTACCAAGAATAATAGGACATGAAGAATTGCAATCTATATCAAGAACAATGAAATCTAATGGCACATAATTCCTATTGGCAACAATAAGAACATCATTAATCCTTCCCATAGGTTTCTTAATAGTGGAATCCTCAAGATGCAAATTCAAAGAACAATCATCAAGCTCATGGAATTCTAGCAAATCACACAAAGTTTTTGGGATAGTGGAGACACTTGCACCCAAATCACACAAAGCACAGCATTCATGATCTTTAATTTTTATTTTGATAGTAGGCTCCCACTCATCATAAAGCTTTCTAGTGATAGAAACTTCTAACTCAAGTTTTTCTTCATAAGATTGCATCAAAGCATCAACTATGTGTTTTGTAAAAGCTTTATTTTGACTATAAGCATGCGGAGAGTTTAGTACGGGTTGCAACAAGGAAATACAATCAATCAAAGAGCAATTCTCATAATTGAATCCCTTGAAATCCAAAGTAGTGGGTTCATCACTATGCAAAGTTTTAATCTCTTCACTCCCACTATTAACAATTTTAGCACCAAGATCTAAAAACACCGAATCATTGGGACACCTTAAAGTAGAATCATCTCCAATCCTATCTTCATCAAGATTTATACTAGAAAACAAGGATATAATAGGTGACACATCAATAACTTTCAAATCTTCATCTTTATTTTCATGATAACTAGAAGGACACGCTCTTATATAATTCTCTCTTTTAGCACGCATCCTAGCGGTTCTTTCTTTGCATTCATCAATGGAAATTCTCATGGCTTTGAGAGACTCATTGATATCATGCTTAGGTGGGATAGATCTAAGTTTCAAAGAATCAACATCAAGAGTAATTCTATCCACACTTCTAGCCAATTCATCAATCTTAAGCAATTTCTCTTCAAGCATATCATTGAAATTCTTTTGCGAAATCATAAACTCCTTAACACTAGTTTCAAATTCAGAAGGCATCTTTCCATAAGAGTTGTCGTAGGAATTACCATAATTATTAGAGGAATGTTTAGGAAAAGGCCTACGATTAAAGTTCCCTCTAAGGTAGTTTCCATGAAAGTGCCTCGTGCGGCCGAATCTAAAAGATTTCTAGAAGCAAAATTCAAGCCAGCATAAAAGTTCTGAATAATCATCCATAAGTTCAAACCATGTGTAGGGCAATTATGTATCATTAATTTCATTCTCTCCCAAGCTTGTGCAACATGCTCATGATCTAGTTGCTTAATATTCATAATATCATTTCTAAGAGAGATGGTCTTAGCAGGAGGGAAATACTTAGAGATAAAAGCATCTTTGCACTTATTCCACGAATCAATACTATTTCTAGGCAAAGAGGAAAACCAAGTTTTAGCACGATCTCTAAGTGAAAATGGAAATAACTTCAATTTAACAATATCGTTATCCGTATCCCTTTTCTTTTGCATATCACACAAATCAATAAAGTTGTTTAGATGGGTAGCGGCATCTTCACTAGGAAGGCCGGAGAATTGATCTTTCATGACAAGATTCAACAAAGCAGCATTGATCTCACAAGATTCAGCATCGGTAATAGGAGCAATCGGAGTGCTAATAAAATCATTATTGTTGGTATTGGAGAAGTCACACAATTTGGTATTGTTCCGAGCCATAGTGACAAGCAAGCAATCCAACACACACAAGCAAACAAGAGGCAAGCGAACGTTAAACACACGGCAAAAGAAGGGAAAATAAAACGGCAAGGGTGAAATGGGGGAGAGGAAAACGAGAGGCAAAAAATTTAATGCGAAGGATAAGGGTTTGTGATAGGTACTTGGTATATGACTTTTGCGTAAGCCTCCACGACAACGGCGCGAGAAATTCTTCTTGCTACTTCTCGAGCTTGCGTTGTATTCCCTCGAAGAGGAAAGGGAGATGCATCACAGTAGCGTAAGTATTTCCCTTGTTTTTTGAGAACCAAGGTATCAATCCAGTAAGACACCACGCGCGAGTCCCTCGCACCTGCACAAACAAATAAGAACTTTGCAGCCAACGCGATAAGGGGTTGTCAATCCCTTTACGGTCACTTACGAAAGTGAGATCTAATAGAGATGATAGTTTGATATTTTTAGTATTTTTTATTATAAGAACAAAAAGTGAAAGCGGAAAAGTAAAGTAAGTGTAGATTGATATGTTGAGAATAGACCCGGGGGCCATAGTGTTCAGGCTTCTCTCATGATAGCGATATTCTACGGCGGGTAAACAAATTACTGTCGAGCAATTGATAGAAACGCGAATAATTATGAGACTATCTAGGCCTGATCATTATATATAGGCATCACGTCCGAGACAAGTAGACCGAAACGATTATGCATCTACTACTACCTCTCCACACATCGACCGCTATCCAGCATGCATCTAGTGTATTGAGTTCATAAGAACAGAGTACCGCCTTAAGCAAGATGACATGATGTAGAGAGATAAACTCAAGCAATATGATATAAACCCCATCTTTTTATAAACACACTGCAAAAATAGATTACATCGAATAGATCTCCTCGAAGATCGAGGAGAACTTTGTATTGAGATCAAAAGAGAGAGAGAAGAAGCCATCTAGATACTAGCTATGGACCCGAAGGTCTGTGGTAAACTACTCACAACTCATGGTGTGGCGATGATGATGATGTAGAAGCACTCCGTGGTAGATCCCCCCTCCGGCGGAGCTCCGGAACAGGCCCCAAGATGGGATCTCATGGGAACAAAAGGTTATGGCGGTGGAACTAGGGTTTTCTCTGTTTCTGATGGTTTTGGGGTACGTAGGTATATATAGGAGGAAGGAGGGCACCGGGGGCCAAATGTGGGGCCCACGAGGCAGGGGGCGCGCCCCTACCCTCGTGGGCACCACGTATGCCCTACTCCGTGGTTCTCAAGTCTCACGTGCGTGATTTTCTCCAAAAATATCTCTCCCGAAGGTTTCATTCCGTTTGGACTCCGTTTGATATTCCTTTTCTGTAAAACCCTGAAACGGTCAAAAAAAGAGCAATCTGGACTGGGCCTTTGGGTTAGTAGGTTAGTCCCAAAAATAATATAAAAGTGTATAACAAAGCCCATTAAACATCCAAAACATCTTAAATAATAGCATGGAACAATAAAAAATTATAGATATGTTGGAGACATATCATACTACCGCTTAGAGCGTATAAGTGGTACTACCGCCCCGGCTGCGGTACTACCGTGCCCAACAGAAAAGATCACCACAGAAAGATGTGGAGATCCCCAAGGAAAGGAGAGATGATGAGGGTGCCGAAATTGAGTGTACGTGATGATTCCACCCTGGCCTTTTCAATGCGGACCCCCACCCCTTGATAGTACGGTGTCTCCTACGACTCAAGTCCACCAAAACACAAGCCTAAGAAGACGACATGTCTTGAGCTGATAACTCGGAGGGTAGAAGATCGTCTCGTGCCTTTGGATTCATCTCTGAAATACTTAGTGCTACTTCTCGAGCTTGCGTTGTATTCCCTCGAAGAGGAAAGGGAGATGCATCACAGTAGCGTAAGTATTTCCCTCAGTTTTTGAGAACCAAGGTATCAATCCAGTAGGAGACCACGCGTGAGTCCCTCGCACCTGCACAAACAAATAAGAACTTCGCAGCCAACGCGATAAGGGGTTGTCAATTCCTTTACGGTCACTTACGAAAGTGAGATCTGATAGAGATGATAGTTTGATATTTTTGGTATTTTTTATTATAAGAATGGAAAGTAAAAGCGGAAAAAGTAAAGTAAGTATAGATTGATATGTTGAGAATAGACCCGGGGGCCATAGTGTTCTCTAGTGGCTTCTCTCATGATAGCGGTATTCTACGGCGGGTAAACAAATTACTGTCAAGCAATTGATAGAAAAGTGAATAATTATGAGACTATCTAGGTATGATCATTATATATAGGCATCACGTCCGAGATAAGTAGACCAAAACGATTCTGCATCTACTACTATTACTCCACACATCGACCGCTATCCATCATGCATCTAGTGTATTGAGTTCATAAGAACAGAGTAACGCCTTAAGCAAGATGGCATGATGTAGAGGGATAAACTCAAGCAATATGATATAAAACCCATCTTTTTATTCTCGATGGCAACAATACAATACGTGCCTTGCTGCCCCTACTGTCACTGGGAAAGGACAGCGCAAGATTGAACCCAAAGCCAAGCACTTCTCCCATTGCAAGAACTATAGATCTAGTAGGCCAAACCAAACCAATAATTCGAAGAGACTTGCAAGGATATTATAATCATACATAAAGAGTTCAGAGAAGAACCAAATATTTCTCATAGATAATCCTGATCATAAACCCACAATTCATCGAATCTCGACAAACACACTGCAAAAAGAGATTACATCGAATATATCTCCTTGAAGATCGATGAGAACTTTGTATTGAGATCCAAAGAGAGAGAAGAAGCCATCTAGATACTAGCTATAGACCCGAAGGTCTATGGTAAACTACTCACAACTCATGGTGAGGCGATGATGATGATGTAGAAGCACTACGTGGTAGATCCTCCCTCCGGTGGAGCTCTGGAACAGGCCCCAAGATGGGATATCACGGGAACAGAAGGTTACGGCGGTGGAACTAGGGTTTTCTTTGTTGTTCTGATGGTTTTGGGGTACGTAGGCATATATAGGAGGAAGGAGGGCACCGAGGGCCATACGTGGGACCCACAGGCAGGGGGCGCGCCCCCCACCCTCGTGGGAACCACGTAAGCCCTACTCTGTGGTTCTCAAGTCTCCCGTGCGTGATTTTCTCCAAAAATATCTCCCCCGAAGGTTTCATTCCGTTTGGACTGAAGGAAATATGCCCTAGAGGCAATAATAAAGATGTTATTTGTATTTCCTTATATCATGATAAATGTCTTTAATTCATGCTAGAATTGTATTAACCGGAAACTTAGTACATGTGTGGATGCATAGACAAAACAGTATGCCCCTAGTATGCCTCTACTAGACTAGCTCATTGATCAAAGATGGTTATGTTTCCTAGCCATAGACATGAGTTGTCATTTGATCAACGGGATCACATCATTAGGAGAATGATGTGATGGACAAGACCCATCCGTTAGCATAGCACTATGATCGTTTAGTTTAACTGCTATTGCTTTCTTCATGACTTATACATGTTCCTATGACTATGAGATTATGCAACTCCCGAATACCGTAGGAACACCTTGTGTGCTATCAAACGTCACAACGTAACTGGGTGATCATAAAGATGCTCTACAGGTGTCTCCGAAAGTATTCGTGGTGTTGGCATAGATCAAGATTAGGATTTGTCACTCCGAGTGTCGGAGAGGTATCTCTGGGCCCTCTCGGTAACACACATCACAATAAGCCTTGCAAGCAAAAGACTAATGAGTTAGTCACGAGATGATGTGTTACGGAACGAGTAAAGAGACTTGCCGGCAACGAGATTGAACTAGGTATAAAGATACCGATGATCGAATCTCGGGCAAGTAACATACCGTTTGACAAAAGGAACAACGTATGTTGTTATGCGGTTCTGACCGATAAAAGATCTTTGTAGAATATGTAGGAGCCAATATGAACATCCAGGTTCCGCTATTGGTTATTGACCAGAGATGAGTCTCGGTCATGTCTACATAGTTCTCGAACCCATAGGGTCCGCACGCTTAACGTTTGATGACGATCGGTATTATGAGTTTTTGAGTATTGATGTACCGAAGGTAGTTCGGAGTCCCGGATGAGATCACGGACATGACGAGGAGTCTCGGAATGTCCGAGACATAAAGATTGATATATTGGACGGCTATATTCGGACACCGGAAGTATACCGGAAAAGTTTCGGATTTATCGGGAATGCCGGAGGGGGTTACCGGAACCCCCTACGAGAGGGGATGGTCCATAGTGGGCCTAAAGGGTGAGAGAGAGGCAGCCCATAGGGCTGGCCGGCGCCCCCACCTAGGAATCCTAGTTGGACTAGGATTGGGGGGGGGGGGCGCCACCTCTCCTATTCCTTTCCCCCTTCTTCCTTTCGGTGAATCCTACTAGGAATAGGATTGCAATCCTATTCCTAGTAGGACTCCCTCCCTAGCCGCACCAGGAGAGGTTGGCCGGCCTCCCTCCCCTGCTCCTTTATATACGGGGGCAGGGGGGCACCCAAAGACACACAAGTTGAATTGTTTTAGCCGTGTGCGGTGCCCCCCTCCACAGAATCACACCTCGGTCGTACCGTCGCGGAGCTTAGGCGAAGCCCTGCGCCGGTGAACACATCATATCTGTCACCACGCCGTCGTGCTGACGAAACTCTCCCGTGAAGCTCAACTGGATCAAGAGCTCGTGGGACGTCATCAAGCTGAACGTGTGCTGAACGCGGAGGTGCCGTACGTTCGGTGCTTGATCGGTTGGATCGCGAAGAAGTTCGACAACATCAACCGCGTCACTTGACGCTTCCGCTCCCGGTCTACGAGGGTACGTAGACACACTCTCCCCTCTCGTTGCTATGCATCTGGTAGATAGATCTTGCGTGATCGTAGGAAAATTTTAAAATACTACGTTCCCCAACACGACCACTGCAGAAGATAGAGAGAAAATGAAAGTCATTCCCTATGCCTCAGCCATAGGATCTATCATGTATGCAATGCTGTGTACCAGACCTGATGTGTGCCTTGCTATAAGTCTAGCAGGGAGGTACCAAAGTAATCCAGGAGTGGATCACTGGACATCGGTCAAAAACATCCTAAAGTATCTGAAAAGAACAAAGGATATGTTTCTCGTATATGGAGGTGACAAAGAGCTCGTCGTAAACGGTTACGTCGATTCTAGCTTTGACACTGATCCGGATGACTCAAAGTCACAAACCGGATATGTATTTTTATTGAACGGTGGAGCTGTCAGTTGGTGCAGTTCCAAGCAGAGCGTCGTGGCGGGATCTACGTGTGAAGCGGAATACATAGCTGCTTCGGAAGCAGCAAATGAAGGAGTCTGGATGAAGGAGTTCATATCCGATCTAGGTGTAGTACCTAGTGCATCGGGCCCAATGAAAATCTTTTGTGACAACACTGGAGCCATAGCCTTGGCGAAGGAATCCAGGTTTCACAAGAGAACAAAGCACATCAAAAGACGCTTCAATTCCATCCGCGATCTAGTCAAGGAGGGAGACATAGAGATTTGCAAAATACATACGGATCTAAATGTTGCAGACCCGTTGACTAAGCCTCTTCCACGGGCAAAACATGATCAGCACCAAGACTCCATGGGTGTGAGGATCATCACTTTGTAATCTAGATTATTGACTCTAGTTCAAGTGGGAGACTGAAGGAAATATGCCCTAGAGGCAATAATAAAGATGTTATTTGTATTTCCTTATATCATGATAAATGTCTTTTATTCATGCTAGAATTGTATTAACCGGAAACTTAGTACATGTGTGGATACATAGACAAAACAATATGTCCCTAGTATGCCTCTACTAGACTAGCTCATTGATCAAAGATGGCTATGTTTCCTAGCCATAGACATGAGTTGTCATTTGATCAACGGGATCACATCATTAGGAGAATGATGTGATGGACTAGACCCATCCGTTAGCATAGCACTATGATCGTTTAGTTTTACTGCTATTGCTTTCTTCATGACTTATACATGTTCCTATGACTATGAGATTATGCAACTCTCGAATACCGTAGGAACACCTTGTGTGCTATCAAACGTCACAACGTAACTGGGTGATCATAAAGATGCTCTACAGGTGTCTCCGAAAGTATTCGTGGTGTTGGCATAGATCAAGATTAGGATTTGTCACTCCGAGTGTCGGAGAGGTATCTCTGGGCCCTCTCGGTAACACACATCATAATAAGCCTTGCAAGCAAAAGACTAATGAGTTAGTCACGAGATGATGTGTTACGGAATGAGTAAAGAGACTTGCCGGTAAACGAGATTGAACTAGGTATAAAGATACCGACGATCGAATCTCGGGCAAGTAACATACCGTTTGACAAAAGGAACAACGTATGTTGTTATGCGGTTCTGACCGATAAAAGATCTTTGTAGAATATGTAGGAGCCAATATGAACATCCAGGTTCCGCTATTGGTTATTGACCAGAGATGAGTCTCGGTCATGTCTACATAGTTCTCGAACCCATAGGGTCCGCACGCTTAACGTTTGATGACGATCGGTATTATGAGTTTTTGAGTATTGATGTACCGAAGGTAGTTCGGAGTCCCGGATGAGATCACAGACATGACGAGGAGTCTCGGAATGTCCGAGACATAAAGATTGATATATTGGACGGCTATATTCGGACACCGGAAGTATACCGGAAAAGTTTCGGATTTATCGGGAATGCCGGAGGGGGTTACCGGAACCCCCTACGAGAGGGGATGGTCCATAGTGGGCCTAAAGGGTGAGAGAGAGGCAGCCCATAGGGCTGGCCGGCGCCCCCACCTAGGAATCCTAGTTGGACTAGGATTGGGGGGGGGGCGCCACCTCTCCTAATCCTTTCCCCCTTCTTCCTTCCGGTGAATCCTACTAGGAATAGGATTGCAATCCTATTCCTAGTAGGAGTCCCCTCCCTAGCCGCACCATAGGAGGTGGCCGGCCCCTCCTCCCTTGCTCCTTTATATACGGGGGCAGGGGGCACCCAAAGACACACAAGTTGAATTGTTTTAGCCGTGTGCGGTGCCCCCTCCACAGAATCACACCTCGGTCGTACCGTCGCGGAGCTTAGGCGAAGCCCTGTGCCGGTGAACACATCATATCCGTCACCACGCCGTCGTGCTGATGAAACTCTCCCGTAAAGCTCAACTGGATCAAGAGCTCGTGGGCCGTCATCAAGCTGAACGTGTGCTGAACGCGGAGGTGCCGTACGTTCGGTGCTTGATCGGTTGGATCGTGAAGAAGTTCGACAACATCAACCACGTCACTTGACGCTTCCGCTCCCGGTCTACGAGGGTACGTAGACACACTCTCCCCTCTCGTTGCTATGCATCTGGTAGATAGATCTTGCGTGATCGTAGGAAAATTTTAAAATACTACGTTCCCCATCAGTGGCATCATGAGCCAGGTCTATGCGTAGATGATATGCACGAGTAGAACACAATGAGATTGTGGACGATACTAGTCATACTGCTTACCAGCATGTCATACTTTGCTTCGGCGGTATTGTGAGATAAAGCGGCCCGGACCGACATTACGCGTACGCTTACGCGAGACTGGTTTCACCGTTACGAGCACTCGTTGCTTAAAGGTGACTGGCGGGTGTCTGTCTCTCTCACTTTAGCTGAATCAAGTGTGGCTACGCCCGGTCCTTGTGAAGGTTAAAACAGCACATACTTGACGAAACATCGTTGTGGTTTTGTATGCGTAGGTAAGAACGGTTCTTGCTAAGCCCGTAGCAGCCACGTAAAACTTGCAACAACAAAGTAGAGGACGTCTAACTTGTTTTTGCAGGACATGTTGTGATGTGATATGGTCAAGACATGATGAGTTATACGGTTTTTGTATGAGATGATCATGTTTTGTAATGTTATCGGCAACTGGCAGGAGCCATATGGTTGTCGCTTTATTGTATGAAATGCAATCGCCATGTAATTGCTTTACTTTATCACTAAGCGGTAGCGATAGTCGTAGAAGCAATAGTTGGCGAGACGACAACGATGCTACGATGGAGATCAAGGTGTCGCGCCGGTGACGAAGGTGATCATGACGATGCTTTGGAGATGGAGATCAAAAGCACAAGATGATGATGGCCATATCATGTCACATATTTTGATTGCATGTGATGTTTATCTTATTATGCTTCTTATTTTGCTTAGAACGACGGTAGCATTATAAGATGATCCCTTTGAAGGAAATATGCCCTAGAGGCAATAATAAAGATGTTATTTGTATTTCCTTATATCATGATAAATGTCTTTTATTCATGCTAGAATTGTATTAACCGGAAACTTAGTACATGTGTGGATACATAGACAAAACAGTATGTCCCTAGTATGCCTCTACTAGACTAGCTCATTGATCAAAGATGGTTATGTTTCCTAACCATAGACATGAGTTGTCATTTGATCAACGGGATCACACCATTAGGAGAATGATGTGATGGACAAGACCCATCCGTTAGCATAGCACTATGATCGTTTAGTTTAACTGCTATTGCTTTCTTCATGACTTATACATGTTCCTATGACTATGAGATTATGCAACTCCCGAATACCGTAGGAACACCTTGTGTGCTATCAAACGTCACAACGTAACTGGGTGATCATAAAGATGCTCTACATGTGTCTCCGAAAGTATTCGTGGTGTTGGCATAGATCAAGATTAGGATTTGTCACTCCGAGTGTCGGAGAGGTATCTCTGGGCCCTCTCGGTAACACACATCATAATAAGCCTTGCAAGCAAAGGACTAATGAGTTAGTCACGAGATGATGTGTTACGGAACGAGTAAAGAGACTTGCCGGTAAACGAGATTGAACTAGGTATAAAGATACCGACGATCGAATCTCGGGCAAGTAACATACCGTTTGACAAAAGGAACAACGTATGTTGTTATGCGGTTCTGACCGATAAAAGATCTTCGTAGAATATGTAGGAGCCAATATGAACATCCAGGTTCCGCTATTGGTTATTGACCAGAGATGAGTCTCGGTCATGTCTACATAGTTCTCGAACCCGTAGGGTCCGCACGCTTAACGTTTGATGACGATCGGTATTATGAGTTTTGAGTATTGATGTACCGAAGGTAGTTCGGAGTCCCGGATGAGATCACGGACATGACGAGGAGTCTCGGAATGTCCGAGACATAAAGATTGATATATTGGACGGCTATATTCGGACACCGGAAGTATACCGGAAAAGTTTCGGATTTATCGGGAATGCCGGAGGGGGTTACCGGAACCCCCTACGAGAGGGGATGGTCCATAGTGGGCCTAAAGGGTGAGAGAGAGGGAGCCCATAGGGCTGGCCGGCGCCCCCACCTAGGAATCCTAGTTGGACTAGGATTGGGGGGGCGCCACCTCTCCTATTCCTTTCCCCCTTCTTCCTTTCGGTGAATCCTACTAGGAATAGGATTGCAATCCTATTCCTAGTAGGACTCCCTCCCTAGCCGCACCAGGAGGAGTTGGCCGGCCTCCCTCCCCTGCTCCTTTATATACGGGGGCAGGGGGGCACCCAAAGACACACAAGTTGAATTGTTTTAGCCGTGTGCGGTGCCCCCCTCCACAGAATCACACCTCGGTCATACCGTCGCGGAGCTTAGGCGAAGCCCTGCGCCGGTGAACACATCATATCCGTCACCACGCCGTCGTGCTGACGAAACTCTCCCGTGAAGCTCAACTGGATCAAGAGCTCGTGGGACGTCATCAAGCTGAACGTGTGCTGAACGCGGAGGTGCCGTACGTTCGGTGCTTGATCGGTTGGATCGCGAAGAAGTTCGACAACATCAACCGCGTCACTTGACGCTTCCGCTCCCGGTCTACGAGGGTACGTAGACACACTCTTCCCTCTCGTTGCTATGCATCTGGTAGATAGATCTTGCGTGATCGTAGGAAAATTTTAAAATACTACGTTCCCCAACAGTGGCATCATGAGCCAGGTCTATGCGTAGATGATATGCACGAGTAGAACACAATGAGATTGTGGGCGATACTAGTCATACTGCTTACCAGCATGTCATACTTTGCTTCGGCGGTATTGTGAGATGAAGCGGCCCGGACCGACATTACGCGTACGCTTACGCGAGACTGGTTTCACCGTTACGAGCACTCGTTGCTTAAAGGTGACTGGCGGGTGTCTGTCTCTCTCACTTTAGCTGAATCAAGTGTGGCTACGCCCGGTCCTTGTGAAGGTTAAAACAGCACATACTTGACGAAACATCGTTGTGGTTTTGTATGCGTAGGTAAGAACGGTTCTTGCTAAGCCCGTAGCAGCCACGTAAAACTTGCAACAAACAAAGTAGAGGACGTCTAACTTGTTTTTGCAGGGCATGTTGTGATGTGATATGGTCAAGACATGATGAGTTATACGGTTTTGTATGAGATGATCATGTTTTGTAAAGTTATCGGCAACTGGCAGGAGCCATATGGTTGTCGCTTTATTGTATGAAATGCAATCGCCGTGTAATTGCTTTAGTTTATCACTAAGCGGTAGCGATAGTCGTAGAAGCAATAGTTGGCGAGACGACAACGATGCTACGATGGAGATCAAGGTGTCAAGCCGGTGACGAAGGTGATCATGACGGTGCTTTGGAGATGGAGATCAAAAGCACAAGATGATGATGGCCATATCATGTCACATATTTTGATTGCATGTGATGTTTATCTTATTATGCTTCTTATTTTGCTTAGAACGACGGTAGCATTATAAGATGATCCCTTACTAAATTTCAAGGTATAAGTGTTCTCCCTGAGTATGCACCGTTGCGAAAGTTCGTCGTGCCGAGACACCACGTGATGATCGGGTGTGATAAGCTCTACGTTCAAATACAACGGGTGTAAGCCAGTTTTGCACACGCAGAATACTCGGGTTAAACTTGACGAGCCTAGCATATACAGATATGGCCTCGGAACACTGGAGACCGAAAGGTCGAGCGTGAATCATATAGTAGATATGATCAACATAAGATGTTCACCATTCAAAACTACTCCATCTCACGTGATGATCGGACATGGTTTAGTTGATTTGGATCACGTGATCATTTAGATGACCAGAGGGATGTCTATCTAAGTGGGAGTTCTTTAAATTAATATGATTAAACTGAACTTTAATTTATCATGAACTTAGTCCTGATAGTTTTTGCATATCTATGTCGTTGTAGATCAATGGCCCGTGCTACCGTTCCTTTGAATTTTAATGCATTCCTAGAGAAAGCTAAGTTGAAAGATGATGGTAGCAATTACACGGACTGGGTCCGTAACCTGAGGATTATCCTCATTGCTGCACAGAAGAATTATGTCCTTGAAGCACCGCTAGGTGACAAGCCCCCTTCCGCTGATGCAGACGCTGTGAACGTCTGGCAGTCGCGGTCTGATGACTACACGATAGTTCAGTGTGCCATGCTTTACGGCTTAGAACCGGGACTTCAACGACGTTTTGAACGTCATGGAGCATATGAAATGTTCCAGGAGTTGAAGTTAATATTTCAAGCAAATGCCCGAATTGAGAAATATGAGATTTCCAATAAGTTCTACAGCTGCAAAATGGAGGAGAATAGTTCTATCAGTGAACACTTGCTCAGAATGACTGGGTACTACAATCATATGACTCAACTTGGTTGCAATGTTGACGAAGATAGTGTTATTGATAGAGTTCTTCAATCACTGCCACCAAGCTATAAAGGCTTCGTGATGAACTATAACATGCAAGGGATGCAAAAGACAATTCCCGAGCTCTTCGCTATGCTCAAAGCTGCGGAGGTAGAAATCAAAAAGGAGCATCAAGTGTTGATGGTTAACAAGACCACTAGTTTCAAGAAAAAGGGCAAGGGAAAGAAAGGGAACTTCAAAAAGAATAGCAAATCAGTTGCTACTTCAACGAAGAAACCCAAATCTGGAGCCAAGCCTGAAACTGAGTGCTTCTACTGCAAGGGAACTGGACACTGGAAGCGGAACTGCCCCAAGTATTTGGCGGATAAGAAGGATGGCAAGATGAAAAAAGGTATATGTGATATACATGTTATTGATGTGTACCTTACTAATGCTCGTAGTAGTACCTGGGTATTTGATACCGGTTCGGTTGCTAATATTTGTAACTCGAAACAGGGACTACGGATTAAACGAAGATTAGCTAAGGACGAGGTGACGATGCGCGTGGGAAACGGTTCCAAAGTCGATGTGATCGCCGTCGGCACGCTACCTCTACATCTACCTTCGGGATTAGTTTTAGACCTAAATAATTGTTATTTGGTGCCAGCGTTGAGCATGAACATTATATCTGGATCTTGTTTATTGCGAGACGGTTATTCATTTAAATCAGAGAATAATGGTTGTTCCATTTTTATGAATAATATCTTTTATGGTCATGCACCCTTAAAGAGTGGTCTATTCTTATTGGATCTCGATTGTAGTGATACACATATTCATAATATTGAAACCAAAAGATGCAAAGTTAATAATGATAGTGCAACTTATTTGTGGCACTGCCGTTTAGGTCATATTGGTGTAAAACGCATGAAGAAACTCCATAAAGATGGACTTTTGGAATCACTTGATTATGAATCACTTGGTGCTTGCGAACCATGCCTCATGGGCAAGATGACTAAAACTCCGTTCTCCGGGACTATGGAGCGAGCAACAGATTTGTTGGAAATCATACATACTGATGTATGTGGACCAATGAGTGTTGATGCTCGCGGCGGGTATCGTTATTTTCTGACCTTCACTGATGATTTGAGCAGATATGGGTATATCTACTTAATGAAGCACAAGTCTGAAACATTTGAAAAGTTCAAAGAATTTCAGAGTGAAGTAGAGAATCATCGTAACAAGAAAATAAAGTTCCTACGATCTGATCGTGGAGGAGAATATTTGAGTTACGAGTTTGGTCTTCATTTGAAACAATGTGGAATAGTTTCACAACTCACGCCACCTGGAACACCACAGCGTAATGGTGTGTCCGAACGTCGTAACCGTACTTTATTAGATATGGTGCGATCTATGATGTCTCTTACCGATTTACCACTATCGTTTTGGGGTTATGCTTTAGAGACAGCTGCATTCACGTTAAATAGGGCACCATCTAAATCCGTTGATACGACACCGTATGAACTATGGTTTGGCAAGAAACCAAAGTTGTCGTTTCTTAAAATTTGGGGCTGCGATGCTTATGTGAAAACACTTCAACCTGATAAGCTCGATCCCAAGTCGGAAAAATGTGTCTTCATAGGATACCCAAAAGAGACTGTTGGGTACACCTTCTATCACAGATCCGAAGGCAAAATATTCGTTGCTAAGAACGGATCCTTTCTAGAAAAAGAGTTTCTCTCGAAAGAAGTGAGTGGGAGGAAAGTAGAACTTGATGAGGTAATTGTACCTTCTCCCATATTGGAAAGTAGTACATCACAGGAAATTGTTCCAGTGATTCCTACACCAATTAGTGAGGAAGTTGATGATAATGATCATGAAACTTCGGATCAAGTTTCTACTGAACGTCGTAGATCAACCAGAGTACGTTCCGCACCAGAGTGGTACGGCAACCCAGTTCTGGAAATCATGTTACTAGATCATGATGAACCTACGAACTATGAGGAAGCGATGATGAGCCCAGATTCCGCAAAATGGCTTGAAGCCATGAAATCTGAGATGGGATCCATGTATGATAACAAAGTATGGACTTTGCTTGACTTGCCCGATGATCAGCAGGCCATCGAAAACAAATGGATCTTCAAGAGGAAGACTGACGCAGATGGTAATATTACTGTTTACAAAGCTCGACTTGTTGCGAAAGGTTTTCGACAAGTTCAAGGAGTTGACTACGATGAGACTTTCTCACCTGTAGCGATGCTTAAGTCTGTCCGAATCATGTTAGCAATTGCCGCATTTTATGATTATGAAATCTGGCAAATGGATGTCAAAACTGCATTCCTAAATGGATATCTAAAAGAAGAGTTGTATATGATGCAACCAGAAGGTTTTGTCAATCCAAAAGATGCTAACAAAGTATGCAAACTTCAGCGATCCATCTATGGACTGGTGCAAGCATCTCGGAGTTGGAATATACGCTTTGATGAGGTGATCAAAGCATATGGTTTTATACAGACTTTTGGAGAGGCCTGTATTTACAAGAAAGTGAGTGGGAGCTCTGTAGCATTTCTAATATTATATGTAGATGACATATTGTTAATTGGAAATGATATAGAATTTCTGAATAGCATAAAAGGATACTTGAATAAAAGTTTTTCAATGAAAGACCTCGGTGAAGCTGCTTACATATTAGGCATCAAGATCTATAGAGATAGATCAAGACGCTTAATTGGACTTTCACAAAGCACATACCTTGATAAGATTTTGAAAAGGTTCAAAATGGATCAGTCAAAGAAAGGGTTCTTGCCTGTTTTACAAGGTATGAAGTTGAGTAAGACTCAATGCCCGACCACTTCAGAAGATAGAGAGAAAATGAAAGTCATTCCCTATGCCTCAGCCATAGGATCTATCATGTATGCAATGCTGTGTACCAGACCTGATGTGTGCCTTGCTATAAGTCTAGCAGGGAGGTACCAAAGTAATCCAGGAGTGGATCACTGGACAGCGGTCAAAATCATCCTAAAGTATCTGAAAAGAACAAAGGATATGTTTCTCGTATATGGAGGTGACAAAGAGCTCGTCGTAAACGGTTACGTCGATTCTAGCTTTGACACTGATCCGGATGACTCAAAGTCACAAACCGGATATGTATTTTTATTGAACGGTGGAGCTGTCAGCTGGTGCAGTTCCAAGCAGAGCGTCGTGGCGGGATCTACGTGTGAAGCGGAATACATAGCTGCTTCAGAAGCAGCAAATGAAGGAGTCTGGATGAAGGAGTTCATATCCGATCTAGGTGTAGTACCTAGTGCATCGGGTCCAATGAGAATCTTTTGTGACAACACTGGAGCCATAGCCTTGGCGAAGGAATCCAGGTTTCACAAGAGAACAAAGCACATCAAAAGACGCTTCAATTCCATCCGCGATCTAGTCAAGGAGGGAGACATAGAGATTTGCAAAATACATACGGATCTGAATGTTGCAGACCCGTTGACTAAGCCTCTTCCACGGGCAAAACATGATCAGCACCAAGACTCTATGGGTGTGAGAATCATCACTTTGTAATCTAGATTATTGACTCTAGTTCAAGTGGGAGACTGAAGGAAATATGCCCTAGAGACAATAATAAAGATGTTATTTGTATTTCCTTATATCATGATAAATGTCTTTTATTCATGCTAGAATTGTATTAACCGGAAACTTAGTACATGTGTGGATACATAGACAAAACAGTATGTCCCTAGTATGCCTCTACTAGACTAGCTCATTGATCAAAGATGGTTATGTTTCCTAGCCATAGACATGAGTTGTCATTTGATCAACGGGATCACATCATTAGGAGAATGATGTGATGGACAAGACCCATCCGTTAGCATAGCACTATGATCGTTTAGTTTAACTGCTATTGCTTTCTTCATGACTTATACATGTTCCTATGACTATGAGATTATGCAACTCCCGAATACCGTAGGAACACCATGTGTGCTATCAAACGTCACAACGTAACTGGGTGATCATAAAGATGCTCTACAGGTGTCTCCGAAAGTATTCGTGGTGTTGGCATAGATCAAGATTAGGATTTGTCACTCCGAGTGTCGGAGAGGTATCTCTGGGCCCTCTCGGTAACACACATCATAATAAGCCTTGCAAGCAAAAGACTAATGAGTTAGTCACGAGATGATGTGTTACGGAATGAGTAAAGAGACTTGCCGGTAAACGAGATTGAACTAGGTATAAAGATACCGACGATCGAATCTCGGGCAAGTAACATACCGTTTGACAAAAGGAACAACGTATGTTGTTATGCGGTTCTGACCGATAAAAGATCTTTGTAGAATATGTAGGAGCCAATATGAACATCCAGGTTCCGCTATTGGTTATTGACCAGAGATGAGTCTCGGTCATGTCTACATAGTTCTCGAACCCATAGGGTCCGCACGCTTAACGTTTGATGACGATCGGTATTATGAGTTTTTGAGTATTGATGTACCGAAGGTAGTTCGGAGTCCCGGATGAGATCACAGACATGACGAGGAGTCTCGGAATGTCCGAGACATAAAGATTGATATATTGGACGGCTATATTCGGACACCGGAAGTATACCGGAAAAGTTTCGGATTTATCGGGAATGCCGGAGGGGGTTACCGGAACCCCCTACGAGAGGGGATGGTCCATAGTGGGCCTAAAGGGTGAGAGAGAGGCAGCCCATAGGGCTGGCCGGCGCCCCCACCTAGGAATCCTAGTTGGACTAGGATTGGGGGGGCGCCACCTCTCCTAATCCTTTCCCCCTTCTTCCTTCCGGTGAATCCTACTAGGAATAGGATTGCAATCCTATTCCTAGTAGGAGTCCCCTCCCTAGCCGCACCATAGGAGGTGGCCGGCCCCTTCTCCCTTGCTCCTTTATATACGGGGGCAGGGGGGCACCCAAAGACACACAAGTTGAATTGTTTTAGCCGTGTGCGGTGCCCCCCTCCACAGAATCACACCTCGGTCGTACCGTCGCGGAGCTTAGGCGAAGCCCTGCGCCGGTGAACACATCATATCCGTCACCACGCCGTCGTGCTGACGAAACTCTCCCGTAAAGCTCAACTGGATCAAGAGCTCGTGGGACGTCATCAAGCTGAACGTGTGCTGAACGCGGAGGTGCCGTACGTTCGGTGCTTGATCGGTTGGATCGTGAAGAAGTTCGACAACATCAACCGCGTCACTTGACGCTTCCGCTCCCGGTCTACGAGGGTACGTAGACACACTCTCCCCTCTCGTTGCTATGCATCTGGTAGATAGATCTTACGTGATCGTAGGAAAATTTTAAAATACTACGTTCCCCATCAGGGACTCCGTTTGATATCCCTTTCCTATAAAACCCCGAAACAGGCAAAAAACAGCAATCTGGACTGGGCCTTTGGGTTAGTAAGTTAGTCCCAAAAATAATATAAAAGTGTATGACAAAGCCCATTAAACATCCAAAACATCATAAATAATAGCATGGGACAATAAAAAATTATAGATACGTTGGAGACGTATCAATCATCCCCAAGCTTAATTCCTGCTCATCCTCGAGTAGGTAAATGATAAAAACAAATTTTTTGATGTGGAATGCTAACCAATATAGTTTTTCAGTGTAATTATCTTAATTGTGGCATGAATATTTAGATTTGAAAGGTTCAAGACAAAAGTCTATATTGACATAAGAAATAATAATACTTCAAGCATACTAACAAAGCAATCATGTCTTCACAAAATACTATGGCTAAAAAAAGTTATCCCTACAAAATCATATAGTCTGGCTATGCTCCCTCTTCATCACACAAAATATTCATATCATGCACAACCCCGATTTCATCCAACCACATGTTTTCATACTCTATTCTTTCAAACCTTTCAACTTTCACGCAATACATGAGCGTGAGCCATGGATATAGCACTATGGGTGGAATAGAGAAGTGGTTGTGGAGAAGACAAAAAGGAGGGAGATAGTCTCACATCGACTAGGCGTATCAACGGGCTATGGAGATGCCCATCAATAGATATCAATGTGAGTGAGTAGGGATTGCCATGCAACGGATGCACTAGAGCTAAAAATGTATGAAAGCTCAACAAAAGAAACTAAGTGGGTGTGCATCCAACTTGCTTGCTCACGAAGACCTAGGGCATTTGAGGAAGCCCATCGTTGGAATATACAAGCCAAGTTTTATAATGAAAATTCCCACTTGTATATGAAAATGACTAAACATGAGACTCTCTATCATGAAGAACATGGTGCTACTTTGAAGCACAAGTGTGGAAAAGGATAGTAGCAATTGTCCCTTCTCTCTTTTCTCTCAATTTTTTTTGGAGGGGCTTTCTCTCTTTTTTTAGCCCCTCTCTATTTTTTGGGCCATCTCTTTTTTTATTGGCCTTTCCTCACATGGGACAATGCTCTAATAATGATGATCATCACACTTTTATTGATTTACAACTCGATATTACAACTCGATACTAGAACAAAGTATGACTCTATATGAATGCCTCCGGCGGTGTACCAAGATATGCAATGAATCAAGAGTGACATGTATGAAAAATTATGCATGGTGGTTTTGCCACAAATACGATGTCAACTACATGATCATGCATGGCAATATGACAATATGAAGCGTGTCATATGAACGGAACGGTGGAAAGTTGCATGGCAATATATCTCGGAATGGCTATGGAAATGCCATGATAGATAGGTATGGTGGCTGTTTTGAGGAATATATATGGTGGCTATTTTGAGGAAGGATATATAGTGGGTGTATGGTACCGGCGAAAGTTGCGCGATACAAGAGAGGCTAGCAATGGTGGAAGGGTGAGAGTGTGTAATATCCATGGACTCAACATTAGTCATAAAGAACTCATATACTTATTGCAAAAATTTACGAGTCATCAAAACAAAGCAATCAAAGCATGCTCCTAGGGGGAGGTTGGTAGGAGTAAACCATCGCGCGCCCCCGACCTCCACACAAAGGTTGACACTTTACAAATACCTCATGCTCTAACTTCGTCACATAGCGGTTCACCATATGTGCATGCTACGGGAATCACTAACCTTAACACAAGTATTTCTCAACTTCATAATAACTCCACTAGCATGACTCTAATATCACTATCCTCATATCTCAAAACAATTATCAAGCATCCAACTTCTCATCATATTTAATGCACTTAATGTGAAAGTTTTTACTTCATTGATATTGGATGTCTATCATGTGAAGACTAGTTTTATAGCCTAAGGACATTACCATGCTGTTTTAATAGACTATCAAATGGATATAAGTGAAGCATGAGAGTTCAACAATTTCTTCAAAATATTATCACCACCGTGCTCTAAAAGATATAAGTGAAGCACTAAAGCAAAAACTACTCAACTCAAAAGATATAAGTGAAGCACATAGAGTGTTCTAACAATTCCTAGGCCATATTTAACTCTGTCAAATAGGTGTGTCCAGCAAGGATAATTGTGGAAAACTAACAAGCAAAGACTCAAATTATACAAGACCCTCCAAGTAAAACACATATCATGTGGTGAATAAAAATATAGCTCAGAGTATAGTTACCGATGGATGAAGACGAAAGAGGGGATGCCTTCCCGGGGCATCCCCAAGCTTAGGATTTTGGTTGTCCTTGAATTTTACCTTGGGGTGCCTTGGGCATCCCCAGGCTTAGGCTCTTGCCACTCTTTGTTCCATAGTCCATCAAAGCAATACTCAAAACTTGAAAACTTCACACACAAAACTTAGGCAAAAATCTCGTGAGCTCCGTTAGTATAAGAAAGCAAACCATTACTCAAAGGTACTGCAATGAATTCGTTCTTTGTTTATATTGGTGTTAAACCTACTGTATTCCAACTTCTCTATGGTTCATACTTCCGAATATTACTCATAGATGCATTGAAATAAGCAAACAACACACGAAAAACAGAATCTGCCAAAAACAGAACAATCTGTAGTAATCTGCAGTTTTCGCATACTTCTGTTACTCCAAAAACTTCAAACTAAATTGGTAAACGTGAGTAATTTGTCTATTAATCATCTTCAAAAAGAATCAACTAAGTAGCACGCTCCAGTAAAATCTGGTGACCATTCTAGCGAGCGCTAACGATTCTGTTTTTCACAGCAAGATCACATAAACTTCACACAAGTCTTCCCAAAGGTTCTACTTGGCACAAACACTAAACAAAACACAAAACCGCATCTAAATAGAAGCTAGATGCAAAATTTATTCCTAAACAGAAGCAACAACAAAAAATATAAAATTGGGTTGCCTCCCAACAAGCGCTATCGTATTACGCCCCTAGCTAGGCACGATACATGGTTAGATTTAGGTATTGCCATCTTTGTAAGGCAATCCATAAGTGGCTCTCATAATAGATTCATATGGTAATTTGATTTTCTTTTTAGGAAAGTGTTCCATGCCTTTCCTTAACAGAAATTGAAATCTAATATTTCCTTCCTTCATATCAATAATTGCACCAATCGATCTAAGGAAAGGTCTACCAAGAATAATAGGCCATGAAGGATTGCAATCTATATCAAGAACAATGAAATCTACGGGCACATAATTCCTATTGGCAACAATAATAACATCATTAATCCTTCCCATAGGTTTCTTAATAGTGGAATCCACAAGATGCAAATTCAAAGAACAATCATCAAGCTCATGGAATCGTAGCAAATCGCACAAAGTTTTTGGGATAGTGGAGACACTTGCACCCAAATCACACAAAGCATAGCATTCATGATCTTTAATTTTTATTTTGATAGTAGGTTCCCACTCATCATAAAGCTTTCTAGGGATAGAAACTTCTAACTTAAGTTTTTCTTCATAAGATTGCATCAAAGCATCAATTATGTGTTTTGTAAAAGCTTTATTTTGACTATAAGCATGCATAGAGTTTAGTACGGATTCCAACAAGGAAATAAAATCAATCAAAGAGCAATTGTCATAATTGAATCCCTTGAAATACAAAGTAGTGGGTTCATCACTATGCAAAGTTTTAATCTCTTCACTCCCACTTTTAACAATTTTAGCATCAAGATCTAAAAACTCCGAATCATTGGGACACCTTAAAGTAGAATCATCTCCAATCCTATCTTCATCAATATTTATACTAGAAAACAAGGATCTAATAGGAGACACATCAATAACTTTCAGATCTTCATCTTTATTTTCATGATAACTAGAAGGACACGCTCTTATATAATTCTCTCTTTTAGCACGCATCCTAGCGGTTCTTTCTTTGCATTCATCAATGGAAATTCTCATGGCTTTGAGAGACTCATTGATATCATGCTTAGGTGGGATAGATCTAAGTTTCAAAGAATCAAAATCAAGAGTAATTCTATCCACACTTCTAGCCAATTCATCAATCTTAAGCAATTTCTCTTCAAGCATAGCATTGAAATTCTTTTGCGAAATCATAAACTCCTTAACACTAGTTTCAAATTCAGAAGGCATCTTTCCATAAGAGTTGTCGTAGGAATTACCATAATTATTAGAGGAATTACTAGGAAAAGGCCTAGGATTAAAGTTCCCTCTATAAGCATTGTTACCAAAATTATTCCTACCAACAAAATTCACATCCAAGGATTCATTGTTATTTTCAATCAAAGTGGACAAAGGTATATCATTAGGATCAGAAGAAGCACTCTTAGCAGCAAATAATTTCATAAGTTCATCCATCTTTCCACTCAAAACACTAATCTCTTCAATAGCATACACTTTTTACTAGTAGATCTTTCGGTGTGCCATTGAGAATAATTAACCATAATATTATCTAGGAGTTTGGTAGCTTCTCCTAAGGTAGTTTCCATGAAAGTGCCTCGTGCGGCCGAATCTAAAAGATTTCTAGAAGCAAAATTCAAGCCAGCATAAAAGTTCTGAATAATCATCCATAAGTTCAAACCATGTGTAGGGCAATTATGTATCATTAATTTCATTCTCTCCCAAGCTTGTGCAACATGCTCAAGATCTAGTTGCTTAATATTCATAATATCATTTCTAAGAGAGATGATCTTAGCAGGAGGGAAATACTTAGAGATAAAAGCATCTTTGCACTTATTCCACGAATCAATACTATTTCTAGGCAAAGAGGAAAACCAAGTTTTAGCACGATCTCTAAGTGAAAACGGAAATAACTTCAATCTAACAATATCGTTATCCGTATACCTTTTCTTTTGCATATCACACAAATCAACAAAGTTGTTTAGATGGGTAGCGGCATCTTCACTAGGAAGGCCGGAGAATTGATCTTTCATGACAAGATTCAACAAAGCAGCATTGATCTCACAAGATTCAGCATCGGTAATAGGAGCAATCGGAGTGCTAATAAAATCATTATTGTTGGTATTGGAGAAGTCACACAATTTAGTATTGTTCCGAGCCATAGTGACAAGCAAGCAATCCAACACACACAAGCAAACAAGAGGCAAGCGAACGATAAACACATGGCAGAAGAAGGGCAAATAAAACGGCAAGGGTGAAGTGGGGGAGAGGAAAACGAGAGGAAAAAAATGTAATGCGAGGGATAAGGGTTTGTGATAGGTACTTGGTATATGACTTTTGCGTATGCCTCCACGGCAACGGCGCCAGAAATTCTTCTTGCTACTTCTCGAGCTTGCGTTGTATTCCCTCGAAGAGGAAAGGGAGATGCATCACAGTAGCGTAAGTATTTCCCTCGTTTTTTCAGAACCAAGGTATCAATCCAGTAGGAGACCACGCGCGAGTCCCTCGCAGCTGCACAAACAAATAAGAACTTCGCAGCCAACGCAATAAGGGGTTGTCAATCCCTTTACGGTCACTTACGAAAGTGAGATCTGATAGAGATGATAGTTTGATATTTTTGGTATTTTTTATTATAAGAACATAAAGTAAAAGCGGAAAAAGTAAAGTAAGTGTAGATTGATATGTTGAGAATAGACCCGGGGGCCATAGTGTTCTCTAGTGGCTTCTCTCATGATAGCGATATTCTATGGCGGGTAAACAAATTACTGTCGAGCAATTAGTAGAAAAGCAAATAATTATGAGACTATCTAGGCATGATCATTATATATAGGCATCACGTCCGAGACAAGTAGACCGAAACGATTCTGCATCTACTACTACCACTCCACACATCGACCGCTCTCCAGCATGCATCTAGTGTATTGAGTTCATAAGAATAGAGTAATGCCTAAAGCAAGATGACATTATGTAGAGGGATAAACTCAAGCAATATGATATAAACCCCATCTTTTTATCCTCGATGGCAACAATACAATACGTGCCTTGCTGCCCCTACTGTCACTAGGAAAGGACACCGCAAGATTGAACCCAAAGCCAAGCACTTCTCCCATTGCAAGAACTATAGATCTAGTAGGCCAAACCAAACCAATAATTCGAAGAGACTTGCAAGGATATTGTAATCATACATAAAGAGTTCAGAGAAGAACCAAATATTTTTCATAGATAATCTTGATCATAAACCCACAATTCATCGGATCTCGACAAACACACTGCAAAAAGAGATTAAATAGATCTCCTCGAAGACCGAGGAGAACTTTGTATTGAGATCCAAAGAGAGAGAAGAAGCCATCTAGATACTAGCTATGGACCTGAAGGTCTGTGGTAAACTACTCACAACTCATGGTCAGGCGATGATGATGATGATGTAGAAGCACTCCGTGGTAGATCGCCCCTCCGGCGGAGCTCCGGAATTGGCCCCAAGATGGGATCTCACGGGAACAGAAGGTTACGACTGTGGAACTAGGGTTTTCTCTGTTGTTCTGATGGTTTCGGGGTACGTAGGCATATATAGGAGGAAGGAGGGCACTGGGGGCCATATGTGGGACCCACGAGGCAGGGGCACGCCCTAGGGGGGCGCCCCCCACCCTCGTGGGCACCACGTAAGCCCTACTCTGTGGTTGTCAAGTCTCCAGTGCGTGATTTTCTCCAAAAATATCTCCCCCGAAGGTTTCATTCCGATTGGACTCCGTTCGATATCCCTTTTCTGTAAAACTCTGAAACAGGCAAAAAACAGCAATCTGGACTGGGCCTTTGGGTTAGTAAGTTAGTACCAAAAATAATATAATAGTGTATGACAAAGCCCATTAAACATCCAAAACATCATAAATAATAGCATGGAACAATAAAAAAATTATAGATACGTTGGAGACGTATCACTTAGCACCCACGATTAGTCCGCAAACGCATTGTCATCAATCACCAAAACCACATATGAAGGGACATGCCCCTTCAATCTCCCCCTTTTTTGTGGATTGATGACAACACGGGATTTGCACATAATATAACGACATACTAGGAATAAGCAAACCCCAAGGACTACAAAATATAGACGAGCTCCCCCTAGATGTGTGCCTATAAAAGAGTTGCTTGTGGAATGCAAATCACACACTCTAGGATCAATGCTCTCTCTATATTTTATAATCCGATAACATCTAACAATGAGGAGACATAAGCGGGTAACATAGGAGGTGTGAAAGGATAGAACAGGAATTAAGCACAACCTACTAAAGTACTCGACATAATTAAGATATCATAGGTCTCACACAAAGAAATGGTAACTGGGTCTCACGAACACAAACCAAACCAAAAAGACAAAGAAAGATTGCGAGAAGAGAAGACAGAGCGACAGAGCACCTAGAACACAAGAGACACAGACACACACGCAAGACGCAAATCCACCTCGCCCCCTTTGGCATCGAGACACCAAAAAGGGGCAGAGAAAGGCCCAACATCATCACATCGCTGCATGGTCATCTGCACCTCCGTCATTGGTCGAGGGCTGCTCGGGGTCAGAGTCAATCCAGTGGCAGTGCTGACGAACCCAGTCATCCTCATCGGTGATCCGTCCCTCAAATCCGCTGACAACTATGGCACCAAGCTGACACATAAGCTCCTTATGATGGGTCCTGGACTTCTTCTCAGAAACATGGGCCATGTACTGACCATGAGACTCCATGCAGAATAACTTCTTCATCTTCTTTTTAAGCTTCTTTGCCCAAGAGGGCTCAGCTCCAGATGGCATATACTCATCATCATCATCATCATCATGGCCAGCCTCTGCCTTAGAATCATCTGCACCAGCCGGGATGTCAGGCTGAGTGACCGGAGTGTTCCAGATATCCTTCCTCCTAAGCCTCTTGACCTCGTGAGAGACCAACTCGCCAGTCTCTAGCGGGTATCCAGAGTAGGTGTGCTCCCAAGCCTTCTCAATGAGGAGCATGCTATAAGGAGCATAGATGAGACACTTACGCTCAGAGATGGCGGACAATAGTTCAGACCACATGACATGAGAGATATCCAATGTTTCTCCAGTGTTCTGTTCCTTCTGATGATGGCAGAAAAGAAGCATATCCACAAGATATGAGTGGACCATATCCTGGTTCCCAATATGAGGAAAGAGTGTCTCCCTGAAGATGCGATGCAGAATATCCAGAAACACAGGCATCTCATAAGTCTCCTTCAGAGTCTAAGGGTCGACCTTCTTAGTGCAATAGGGCTAAAGGTTCTGCTTGTGAGTGGAGGTAGCATTGTGATGAGGTCGAAAGCCAACCGAACTCTCAAGTCCAAGATCTTCAACACCAAGAAGCTGCATGAAAGCTTTCCACTTGACTGCCAGACGCTTGCCATTAGTCATCCACGTCAGAGTCCTTTCTGCATCGGTGCCAAGATGGACAGTGGCATAGAACTAAGCCACCAGATCAACATCAAAGTCCTTGTTGAATGACATGATGTTGAGAATGTTCAGCCGAGAGCACATCTCCAGAGCTTCGCCGAAGTAAGCCATGTCCTTCTCCAAATGAGCAATGTCAATTGAGTGCACATCAACAAAGAGATTCTTCTTGGCCTTGATCACGTCAAAGTAGGTTGCATACTGAAAGCGGTTCCAGAACGGACGGTTGACAAGGGTGGGATCTTGCTCATGCTCATAGGGATTGCGTCGATGCCTCTCCCAAAACTCCTTGTTTGACATCTCAGTGACAGTCTTGGCCTTCTTAGTTGGCTTCTTTGCAGTACTCTTGGTCGGTTGCTGAGACTGAGATGGTGGTGCACTTGACGAAGGAACACCTATAGAGCCACTTGCAGACCCACGTGCTGCCTCAGAGGTGCGATAGTGCTTTGAACTAGTGCGCCCGGGGTTGATGCGACGAGCAGGGTGTTCCATTGGGCCACCTCATGGAGACAAACGCACACATACAAAAGACAAAAGAACGAACAAGCATAAGACACGAGACAAAGAGCAAAACATAATCAAAATTTGATAGGATCATAGTGGATGATGGCCTCCCGCGGTAGTACCGCATAGAATAGGCGGTAGTACTGTATATGATAAGTGGTAGTACCGCTGACAGCGGTAGTACCGCTCCAGGCGGAGAAACAGTAGTTCCCAAAACACCATGTCTGATCCGGTACTGCCAGGGAGGCTAAAATCAAATATAGTACTACCAAAGATCAATCCTAGTAGAATAGAGGTGTTCACCATCCTACTCAAGCCTTGATTTGGCCAAAAATCACGGAATGTATGCCCATTGCCCCTAAAAGCCTAGATCTGAAAACTAGAAGCACCAAGAAAGAAACGAGGGGCAATACCGGCATCCATGGCTCGAGGAAGGGGTGGGGATCGATCCCACCGAAGGAAAGGGTGGAACACGGCCCGAAGGAGGCAGCCCACCGGCGACCTCATCGACAGGTTCGTCGTTGGAGAGGAGAACAAGAGATGGGGGTGAATGGGTGTGGGTATGGGAAGAAAACTGCCCGACCCCCCACTTAACCCCGCAGTCTCGCCCTCCAGCGGTAGTACCGCTTCGAGCGGGCGGTAGTACCGCTTAGGTTACTAAGCGGTATTACCATGCGCTCCAACGGTAGTACCACCCAACTCGGAAAAGGACTTTCTATACTGACTTTTTGCTCACAAGAACCTTTTAGCGAGACAACACACAACTTAGGGAAGAAAGCACAGGAAAACCAAGGGAACACCACAACCACAACCACAACCACACAAACAACGAGAAAAACACGACAACAAACACACACCTCTCGAAAGAGTTGGTGGTGGCCGAGGCCACCTATGTTTGAGTGAAGTGGTATGACACCGCGAAGATTTTAACCTTGGGCCCATGACCACTACTCATCTTTGAAGCACATATATACCATCAAAAATGGTGAATGTGAAAGATTTAATCGATTTATGCATAACGGCGGGAGGGAAAGTTTATTGAGAGAACAACACTCCCCCTATATCCATGCCTACATCTAAACAAGATAACACAGTGTGTATGGGAGGTGTGCACAACTTCAATCCACATTGGTCAAACCTATGATATTAAGCTCATGCATTAACTTGCAAAATCTTGCTTCATCCAACGGCTTCGTGAAGATATCTGCAAGGTTATCATGGGTGTTGACATAGTGAAGGTCAATTTTCCCTCGCCGGATATGCTCCCGGATGAAGTGATACCGAATCTCAATATGCTTCATCTTGAAATGTTGCACCGGGTTGAGAGAAATCTTGATGGCACTTTCATTGTCACACCAAAGAGGCACTTTGTCACAAGTGACATCGTAATCCTTTAAAGTTTGCCTCATCCATAGAAGTTGAGCACAACAACTTCCGTCCGCCACATACTCGGCTTCGGTGGAAGAGAGAGATACACAACTTTGCTTCTTGGAAGACCAACTCACCAAAGAGCAACCAAGAAATTGGCAACCTCCGGGAGTTGACTTCCTATCCACTTTGTCTCCCGCCCAATCCAAATCCGAGAACCCTAAAAGGTTGAAGTTTGCTCCTCTTGGGTACCACAAGCCAAAGTTTGGGGTATGAGCCAAATATCGAAATATTCGCTTGACTGCCACAAAGTGACTTTCCTTAGGTGAGGCTTGAAACCGTGCACACATTCCCACACTCAACATGATATCCGGTCTAGATGCACAAAGGTAAAGTAAGGATCCAATCATAGTACGATATACCTTTTGATCCACCGCTTTACCATTGGGATCAATGTCAAGTTGGCACTTGGTAGGCATTGGAGTAGTAGCCGGCTTGACATCACTTAGATTGAACCTCTTGAGCATGTCTTGAGTGTATTTGGCTTGTTTGATGAAGATTCCTTCTCTTCTTTGTTTGATCTCAAACCCAAGGAAGAACTGCAACTCTCCCATCATGGACATCTCAAACTCCGCGGTCATGAGTGCGGCAAACTCATCATTGAAAGCTTTGTTAGGTGAACCAAAGATAATATCATCAACATATAGTTGACATACAAACAACTCCCCTTTGACTTTCTTAGTACAAAGAGTGGGGTCGATTCTCCCAATTTCAAACCCACGATCTTGCAACAACTCGGTAAGATGCTCATACCATGCACGTGGGGCTTGTTTAAGGCCATAGAGCGCCTTATTCAGTTGATACACGTGATTGGGGAACTTAGGATCCTCAAACCCCGTGGGTTGTTTGACATACACCAACTCATTAAGAGGACCATTTAGAAAAGCACTTTTCACATCCATTTGTTGCAATTTAAAGTTATGATGAGAAGCATAGGCAAGCAACAAACGAATAGATTCAAGGCGAGCAACAGGGGCAAAGGTTTCACCGTAGTCGATACCCTCGACTTGGGAGTAGCCTTGAGCCACCAAACGAGCCTTGTTGCGGATGACAATTCTGTGAGCATCTTGCTTGTTCTTAAAGATCCACTTGGTTCCAATGACATTACGGTTCTCCTTTGGCCTCGGCACCAGATGCCACACCTTGTTGCGCTCGAAGTTATGGAGTTCTTCATGCATGTCATTGAGCCAATCGGGGTCTTCGAGCGCCTCATAGACCTTTTGAGGTTCAACACAAGAGACAAAAGCTTGATGAGCACAATAGTTTGCTAATTGTCTACAAGTGCTTACCCCCTTTGTGATGCTTACAATAATATTCTCCATGTGATGCTCTCTAGAAGCGAGCCTGGAAGCAACTTCGGCAGCACAACGCTGCAATTGCTCTTCAAGAGATAGTTGAGGAGCTATGAGTTGATTATCTTGAGGGTCGTCATGAGTTTGATCTTGATCTTGAGCGTCGTCATGAGTTTGATCTTGATCTTGAGCTTGCTCTTGATCCTGAACATGCTCGAGAGAGGGAACTTGGCCTTGTGCATCACTTGGTGGATCACCACCCTCTTCTGGTTGATCTTGCACTTGGCCTTGTTCATCGGGTTGAGGGCCTTCACTTTGTTCTTCGGAAGCGTGTGGGTCTTGGGTTGGTGATGGTTCCGCTTGAGTGGAACATTGTCCTTCTCCTTTGGCCACAAGGGGTTCCTCAATGGGTAGGATATGTCCAACATCCATTCTTCTTATGGCTTGAGGAGGAATTTCATCACCTGCATCACAAGTACCACTTTGCTCCACTTGGGAGCCATTATTTTCATCAGACTCCACGTTACACGTCTCCTTAATGAGTCCATTGGACTTGTTGAGGACACGGTAAGCATGAGAGTTTGTAGCATAACCAACAAATATGCCCTCATGAGCTCTAGCTTGAAATTTAGACAAACATACACCTTTCTTGAGTATGAAACACTTACAACCGAACACCCAGAAGTACTTGAGATTGGGCTTGTTACCGGTAAGTATATCATATGGAGTCTTGTTCAAGCCTTTGCGGAGATAGGGCCGATTGGATGCATGACAAGCGGTGTTGATGGCTTCGGCCCAAAAGTTTTATGGAGACTTGAACTCCGCCATCATAGTCCTTGCCGCGTCCATCAAGGTCCGGTTCTTTCTCTCTGCCACACCATTTTGTTGAGGGGTATATGGTGCAGCATATTGATGCTTGATCCCCTCATAACTAAGAAACTCATCCAAGGTGTAATTCTTGAACTCGGTGACATTGTCACTTCAAACCGTCAAGATCATGATGTTGTCGTTGAGCTTCATTTGCAAAGTTGATGACGGTTTGTAGGGTCTCACTCTTCCTCTTGAAGAAGTATACCCAAGTGTATCTTGAATAATCATCTACAATCACCAAGCAATATTTTCTACCCCCAAGACTATCAAAGGATGGAGGCCCAAAGAGATCCATGTGGAGGAGCTCTAACGGTCTTTTTGAGTAGATGATAGTCATGGGAGGGTGAGCCTTCTCATGTAACTTTCCTTCAATACAAGCACTGCAAGCACGATCTTTGGCAAAACTAACATTTGTTAGTCCACGGAAATGGTCCCCCTTGAGAAGACTTTGCAAAGATCTCATATTGACATGGGCTAACCAGCGATGCCAAAGCCATCCCACGTCAACTTTAGCCATTAGGCAAGTCGCGGTCTCAGTGGGTTGCTCCGAGAAGTTAATCATATGGAGACCGTTCTCGACATGCCCAACAAAAGCTACCTTAAGAGTCTTGCTCCACAAGAGGGCCACGGTATCGATATCAAAGAATGTGGCAAAGCCCATGAGTGCAAGTTGACAAACAGAAAGTAAATTGTATGCACGGGACTCAACAAGCATGACTTTCTCGATCGTGAGATCATGAGAGACAACAACCTTGCCAAGCCCCAATACCTTAGAAGATGAAGCATCACCCCATTCAACATTGGTGGCCATAGATGAACCTTGGTGCACCTCCACCACCAACTCTTTGCTTCTGGTCATATGATTTGTGGCTCCACTATCGAGCAACCATGATCCCCCACCGGAAGCAAACTCCTACACGAGATCAATGCTTGGATTTTGGTACCCATTTTCTAATGGGTCCTTTGAGGTTAGTAACAAGGGTCTTAGGAACCCAAATAGACCATTCAATGTACTCATAAGAAGAACGAACAAATTAGCAAAAACATGTCCATCACTAGCACGGCATAGAACATAAGAAGGGTTAAAGTCGTCGGCTTTGTTGGAAGGAGTGACAGTGTCTTTCTTGACTCCACCGCTCTTCACAATGTTCTTCTTCTCCTTAGAAGTACCCTCTCCCTCCTTTACAAAGGTTTGCTTGAGAGGAGTAGGTTGCTTGGTCTTGTCGTTCTTCTTCTTCTTGGGCTTGGGAGCAAACCCAATTCCTTCCTTCGCCACAACTTCCTTTCGATTGCTCAAAAGATCGTTAAGGTTCTTCTCACCTTGTATGCAAGACACAAGGCCTTTCTCAAGTTGCTTATTCAACTTGGCATTCTCTTCAACAAGATGCACATGCTCGCGAGTTAGTAGCATTTGCATTATCAATTAAAACCATGCGAGGAAAGGTAGGTTTCTCCTTGGTTAGCGAAACTTGAAGTTGATCATGAGACTCTTTGAGGCTAGCATGTACACTCTTAAAGACTTTGTGAGCCCTGTCAAGCGTAACAAACTCCTCCTTGAGTCTTGCATGGTTAACCACAAGCTTTGCCTTCTCGGAATTGAGCACACGAGAGACAACTAAAGCATGATCGAGGTCTTCCTTTAATTTAGCATGATCATCGTTGTGTGACTCCTCAAGAGCCAAACGAAGACCACGCTCTTCCTCAAGAGCATTAGATAGATCCGATATCTCATCGGCATAGTCTAGACTATGACCCTCCATTTTGGAAATGGTCTCCTCGCGAGCCTCGATGATGTCATTGGCTTCACCGAGTTGTTACAAGAGAGCAATGAAGTGCTTCTTGGGTTTGCCCTTGAGTTTACTCATAAACAACTCAAATTCATTTTCCTCCTCCTCCGCCCCCTCACTCACATCAATACAATCTGTCAATGAAGGATTAGAAGTGATGGTAGAATTGATATTGGGGGTTACCTTGTTGGTGGCCTTAGCCATGAGGCCCTTGGCGGTGATGTTCTCATTTGGTGAGTTGAAGATGGATGATCGTGGAGTTGTTACAATAGCAATGATGGCCATAGCAACCATCTCATCATCTTCTTCATCATCGTCATCCTCATCATATTCTTCTTCGGCCACCAATCCTTTCGGCTTCTTGTTGAAGTTGCTGTTGTTGGGATAAGACTTGGCCTTGTCCTTTCGGATAAGCTTGCCTCCATTGTCTTCTCTTTTCTCATATGGGCAATCCATAACAAAGTGACTCACATTGCCACAATTGTAGCACGTCCTCACTCGTTGCTTGCCCTTGAGGCCACTTGAGTTGTTCTTGTTGAAGTTGGGCCTAGAATTCTTCTTGTTGCCCTAAAATTGTCGTGACGCTAGAGCCGTGTGCTCATGATAAGCATATTTTGTGTCCTCGGGGCAACTCTCATGTTCATCCCCTTCATCCTCATCTTCCACACAAGCCTTGGCCTTCAAAGCAAGGTTGGGCTTCTTTGATCGTTGAGCTCGCAACACCGCATTGCCGGTGGTCTTATCCAAGATCCTCATGGCAATGAATGCATCCAACACTTCACTTGAGGACAAAGTGTGGAAGTCCGGTCCTTGGCGGATGACGGAAGACATGGCCTTGTGATAAGGCATCATGGCCCTGAGAAACTTGTGCTTGATCCAATTGTCATCAGTATCCTTGCTCCCATGATCTCGAAGTGAGACCGCAAGAGTGGTTAATCTCCGATAAAGTTCACGGGGATCTTCATCTTCGATCATGGCAAACTCATCGGCTTTCATCTTGCACAACTTCATAATTTGAGTGTTGAATGCTTGCGCTTCCCTTGTACAAGGAACCAACATGCTCCCATGCTTCCTTGGCCACGAAGAATGGTCGAAGATGTGCAATGTCTTCGGGAGGGAAAGCCTCTTGAAGAATGCAAAGAACGGACTCGTTGAATTGATGATCTGCAGCTTCTCTTGGAGTTAGGTTGTAAGGATCATGCGGGTAGAAACCTTGCTCAATGGTTCTCCAAAGATTAGTAGAACAATGGTTTAAATGACGTTTAAAACGAAACGTCCAAGTAGCAAAATCAGAATTTTTCACCAAACTTAGGTGGAGGACCAACCGAATTTAAATGCAGAGTAGGAACGGGTCCTCCATAATTGATGGGAGGAGCGGAGTGAGCAAAAATGCCACTCCCATTCTTAGTCACCGGGACTTGCTCACTACTAGCTTCTCCCTTGTCGGGAATAGCATCCGACACATTAGTAGTGGGACGAACCACTTCCAACAGTGCGGCGGGTAATTTAAGTCCCTCAAGAAATTCTTTGAACATGCCTTTGACCTCGGTCGTCAATGAGTCTTTCAATGTGTCCAAAGCCACATTGAACTCCTCACGAGAGACCGAGGTTCCCCCATCGGACGTAGGCAAGGACGGAGTTCCACCGGAGTGTCCCTCCGTCTCGACTACCTTGTCACCCATACTCTTTGGACAGTAAAGTCCTTAATAAAGAGACGAGGTGATACGTCTCCAACATATCTATAATTTTTTATTGTTCCATGTTATTATATTATCCATCTAGGATGTTTTATATGCTATTTTATATGATTTTTGGGGCTAACCTATTAACCCAGAGCCCAGTGTTAGTTTCTGTTTTTTCCTTGCTTTTGAGTTTTACAGAAAAGGAATACCAAATAGAGTCCAATTGACGTGCCAATTTTTGATGATTTTTTATGGACCAAAAGAAGCCCCTGGAGTAAAAGAGTTGGGCCAGGAGAGTCACAGGCTGCCCACGAGGGTGGGGGCGCACCCACCCCCTGGGCGGGCCCCCCTATCTCGTGGACAGCCCGGAGACCCCCCCTGACTTGTGCCCTACGCCAAAAAATCCTATAAATACCCAAACCTCCAGAAAATAACCTAGATCTGGAGTTCTGCCGCCACAAGCCTCTGTAGCCACCAAAAAACCAATCGGGCCCAGTCCCGGCACCCTGCCGGAGGGGGGATCCATCACCGGTGGCCATCTTCATCATCCTGGCGCTCTCCATGACGAGGGGGAGTAGTTCACCCTCGGGGCTGAGGGTATGTATCAATATCTATGTGTTTGATCTCCCTCTCTCATGTTCTTGAGATGGCACGATCTTGAAGTCTTCTTGTAATGGATCTAAGGATTTGAGAACACTTGATGTATGTCTTGCGTGGGATACCCGTGGTGACAATGGGGTATTTTATTAATTCACTTGATGTATGTTTTGGTGATCAAGTTGTGGGTTCCGTGACCTTGGGAATCTATGCATAGGGGTTGGCACACGTTTTCGTCTTGACTCTCCGATAGAAACTTTGGGGCACTCTTTGAAGTTCTTTGTGTTGGTTGAATAGATGAATCTGAGATTGTGTAATGCATATCGTATAATCATGCCCACGGATACTTGAGGTGACAATGGAGTATCTAGGTGACATTAGTGTTTTGGTTGATTTGTATCTTAAGGTGTTATTATAGTACGAACTCTAAGATAGATCGAACGGAAAGAATATCTTCGTGCTATTTTACTACGGACTCTTGAATAGATCGATCAGGAAGAATAACTTTGAGGTGGTTTCGTACCCTACAATAATCTCTTCGTTTGTTCTCCGCTATTAGTGACTTTGGAGTGACTCTATGTTGCATGTTGAGGGATAGTTATATGATCCAGTTATGTTATTGCTAGGTGGCTTCTCACCCCTTGTTGGTTACCCCAAGTGGAAGGTTTGAGATGCAGTGTACCAGAAGTTTTCCCTTGGTAATACCAAGGATCGATTTTCCAGAGACTCCCAGTTTCAACAAGAAGGTGTCAACTGCTAACGGCGCCGGATATTAGCAATCAACGTAGACCTGCACACAGATACAAATAACTTTGCTCCCAACGAGTACAGAGAGGTTGTCAATCCCTCTGGCCTTGTAGTTTACAAAGGATCAAACGCAAGTGATAATAGTGATAGGTATAATTGCAATAGTAAGTAAACAGCGGAAAAGTAAATAGCGGATGTGATCAATGATGGTAATATGGACCGGAGTCTCGTGATGTTCCCTAGTGATGTCTCTTTCCCAAAAGACGATAAAACAGCTATGTGAGGTAAACGAATTACAGCTGGGCAATTGACAGGACCGTGTGCGCAAACCAATGCTGACTACATTGCAAGAAAGGTAGAGGTTCAAAGCATGGGCGGTACGCCAAAGTAAGTAGACCGAAATCCATCAATATCTACTACTAATCATCCACCTTGAGATATCTATCCAGAACATCTCGCTGGTATTAAGTTCCGTGCCCCACCCATAGTGTAAACTCAAAGCAACAGACAACTGCATTAAAAGAACTTTGCGTAAAGTAAACAATCCTTGCACCCGTGGGCACAAGCACCGTTGTTTCCCCCTTGTGGCAACAGCACATCCCCTAGACTCATGTTTTTGTCACTCAAGCTAGTCATCGAGGGGCGTGAACCCACAATCGAGCATAACGTTCCCTCTTGGAGTCACTACCTATTACTTGGCCAAAGCAATAAATAACAACAGAGAACATGCAAGAATTACTTACGAACATAAATATAAAAGAGGTAGATCAAATATATTACTCAAACACAATCTGAACATAATCTCATAATCCATCAGATCCCAGCAAACTCATCATAGCAACAGCATAAGGATTACATATGTGCCTCGATCATGTAGGGCAGCTCACGAGGACTAATTAGTGAAGCACAAGAACGGGAGGAGAACATCACATAGCTACTGGTCATGGACTCATGGTCCAAGGGAGACTACTCACAACTCATCCGGGAGGCGTCCATGGTGGTGGAGAAGCTCCCGGTGGTGATCCTCCCCTCCGGCAGGGTGCCGGGAAGGGTTCTCCTGGTGCTCCCGATCTTGGAAGCGGCGGCGGCGGCGGAACAGAGATGGGATCGCGAAAAGAGTTTCTCTTTCGAGGGTTTCGGGAGACGCTTTAAATATATGCCAAAGGGGGGCATCGGAGGAGCCTCGGGGGGCCCAGGCGCCCCCCCGGCGCGGCCCAGGGGGGCGCCGCCAGGGCACCTGGAGCCCTGGTGCCCCCCCCCCCCCGGCTGTCCTTCGGGCGCACGGTAGTTTCTGGAACGCTGATTTTTTATATAATTTTTCTGGACTTTTCCTGGCAGTTCTCGTAATGTGAAAACCTGAAATACAAAAACAGCCGAAAACAGAAACTGGCACTGGGGTGCACTGAGTTAATAGGTTAGTCCAAATATGATCAAAAGTGTATGGAAGTGTATAAATATCATAGCAATATCACCCAAAAGAGGCATGGAGCAAGCAGAAATTATAGATGCGTTTTGGACGTATCAACATCCCCAAGCTTAATTCCTGCTCGTCCTCGAGTAGGTAAATGATAACAAGAATAATTTCTGTGGTGACATGCTATTAACCATATAGGACTTTTTCATAGTCATATGACAAAAGCTTACTGAGACAATGAACCTGTAGTAATTAAGTTGCCTCATGAGAAAATCACAAAGAACTGAAAGTTTTACAATATGATACTGAAACATCAAATAGATTTGCAATGAACATGATGTGCAAATATGATAAAGTGATATCTAGCTTGCCCCCTTTAGTGAAGCAAAACATAAATGCAGGGGCACCTCCAAGGTTTAAGTGATGACTAGATACAATGATTTCAGAATAAACGATATCACAATCATGCAAAAGACAATGCTACTTTGGGACAATGCACATTACACTCAGAATGACAATCATGCTCTCAGTAGTTGGTGCTTTTAAAAGAAGGTGGAGACCCAACATAAAAGTAAAAGAATGGCCCTTCGCAGAGGGAAGCAGGGATTACTCATGTGCTAGAGCCTTTTATTTTGAAAACATAGAAACAATTTTGTCAACGGTAGTAGTACTTCATATGTGTTATGCATAAGACATCCTATAAGTTGCAAGCCTCATGCATCGAATACCAATAGTGCTCGCACCTTGTCCTAATTAGCTCGGATTTCCATGGATTGTCATTGCATTACATATGTTTCAACGAAGTATCACAAAGGGGTACCTCTATGTCACCTGTACAAAGGTCCAAGGAGATAGATCGCATTTGATTTCTCGTTTTTGATAGATCTCAACTTGAGGACATCCATACCGGGACAACATAGAAAATAGATAATGGACTCCTCTTTAATGCTTAAGCATATTCTCATAAGAGATTGAGGATTAATGTCCAAGCTAAAACTTCCACCATGATACATGGCTTTGGTTGGCGGCCCAATGTTCTTCTCTAACAATATGCATACTCAAACCATTCAACCCATGGCAAATCACCCTTACTTTAGACAAGACGAACATGCATAGCAACTCAAATGATATTCAACAAAAGTGTAATAGTTGATGGCGTCCCCAGAAACATGGTTACCGCTCAGCAAGCAACTTATAAGAAAATAAGATACATAAGCAACATATTCTTTACCACAATAGTTTTTAAGCTACTTCCCCATGAGCTATGTATTGCAAAAACTGAAGGTTTTAAAGGTAGCACATGTAAATTTACTTGGAGTGGCGGTGAAATACCACATATAGGTAGGTATGGTGGACTCATATGGCATAACTGGTTTAAAAGGATGTGGATGCACAAGCAGTCAGTCCGCTTAGTACAGGTGGAGGTTAGCAAAAGACTGGAAGCGACCAACTAAGAGAGCAATGACGGTCATAATCATGTAGAGCGACAAAGCAACATTGAATCAGGCATGGAAGTTATATCGCTACTCAGAAACAAAAGATCATCAAGGCTTGACAGACTTTCTTTACAGTCTTAAATATGCGTGAGCATACGCCAAGTCAATCAAAATAAATTCTTGAGGGAAGATATTACTAAACCATACCATATCATTGGCACACAAATCATGTTGGTACTCCAATAACACATTGGGAATCCCCCAGCTATTTGAGACTAACCATAAGAAAACCTGAACTACTAAGCGCCATTATGCACGTAGCATCTTTATCATAGACATATTAACCAATGCAACGGGAGCAAACTCTCTTAATAAGATAAGCATGATAATTAAAGAGAGTTCAAGCAACCAACTAAACACAAGCTCTTTAAAAAGATAAGCATGAATACTAAGAGCAGAGCATGATAGTAGCTATTAAAAAGACAAAGAACACACACAGCAAAGATAGTCATGAAAATTCTATGTTATGTTCTAGGTAGAAGTGGAGCGTGTTTCTCTCCCACATAAAGAATGCTGAGTTCCGACTCGTTATGAAAAACTAAAAAGGAAACTAAAAGCAAGACGCTCCAAGCATAGCACATAACACATGAAGTGATTAAAATATAGTGGAACGAAAGACGAACTGATAATGTTGATGGAGAAGGGGATGCACGGGGGCATCCCCAAGCTTAGACGCTTGAGTCTCCTTGAATATTTCTTGGGGTTGCATGGGGGCATCCCCAAGCTTGAGCGCTTGACACTCCTGAATCTTTTTATCATCTTCCCTCGCACACTTGAAAACTCCCTTCATACATAACTCATCATAATCTGATTAGCGAGGTTAGTACCCATAATAAAATAATTATAACTTGCTGGAAATAAAGATATTCTTGAAGGTCTACTGTTTCTCAAGATTGCCAAAAGGTTTTTGCAAAGAAAAAGCAAGCTCTAGGTTTGCAAAATGAAGGAAAGGCAAAACAGGACAGAATCTGTGAAAAACAGAACAGCAGGTAGTAAATGATTTGTTCGGGGCACTTCTGCAACTCTAATAAAAAAACTCAGAACAGATGCACGAAAGAAAATTATATAGAGAACGCTGTCGAAAAAATTCAGACCAAAAAGACGATTTGGTGATTTTATACGAATTTTTTTACCCAAGGACAGAATCTGTTTCCTGGACAGCACCTCACAACTTTGAACTTTCTAGCAATCAGAGGCTATACTTGGCACAAAATTGAAAAGTAACGATACAATGATGATGCTACAGTAGTAACAACATCAAGACACAACAAAAGGAAAATAAATTTATTCATTGGGCTGCCTCCCAAAAGCGCTTTCTTTTATGCTTTTAAGCTAGGCATAATGCATATAGATCAAGTTTTATCAAGAGTAAAAGAATAGCTAGCCCGTACAACGGACTCAAAAGGTAACTTGATCTTCTTTCGAGGGAAGTGTTCCATCCCTTTCTTGAGAGGAAACTGAAATTTTATATTACCCTCTTTCATGTCAATGATAGCACCAACGGTGCGTAAAAAGGGACGTCCCAAAATAATTGGACAAGAAGGATCACATTCAATATCCATAATAGTAAAATCAACGGGAACATAATTATCATTGACAACGATAAGAACATCGTCGATTTTCCCCAAAGGTTTCTTTATGGAAGAATCAACGAGACGAACACCAAAAGAACAAGAATCATAAGGTTTCAATTTAAGCATATCATATATTCTTTTGGGCATAACAGAGGTACTAGCTCCAACATCACATAATGCATAGCAAGAGAAGTCATTCAATTTAATTTTTATCATAGGATCCCAACCATCTTCTAGCTTTCTAGGTATGGAGGCTTCTACTCTAAGTTTCTCCTCCCTAGCTTTGATGAGAGCATTAGTGATATGCTCTGTAAAGGCAAGGTTAATCGTGCTAGTGCGGGGGTCTCTAGACATCTTGTGAAGGAAATCAATAACTTCGGTAAGAGTGCAACTATCAAAATCAAGGTCACTAGCATCAAGTAAAGTGGTAGTGGTGTCCTTTAGGTTCACATGTTTGGTAGTTTCTATAGTCATAGCATCACCATTAATAGGTCCATCGGGACCAGGAGTACATTGGGTGCTAAGAGTTTGGATATCCTCAACAACTTGGATAGTAGCAACAGTGTGGTGGGTAGGAAGGCTCTTAATTCTATCTTCTTCCTCCCTTTCTCTAGCCCATCTCTCTTTAAGTTTAGCCATCATCCTAATATTTTCATTAATTTGCACTTGAATAGCATTCATAGGAGTGACCTTCCTCTCCTCAAGAGGAGAAGTTCTAATTTTAAGCAATTCTACCTCACTGGCTAAATTGTCTACCTTTGAAGAGAGATCACCTAGTTTGTTTAGTTTTTCTTCTACACTATTATTAAAAGCTTTTTGGGTAGTGATGAAATCTTTAAGCATAATCTCTAGTTCAGTAGTGGAGTTCCTGGTGCTAGGATAAGCATTGTTGTTCCCATAAGAATTAGAGGGGAACGGTCTAGGATTGCTACCAAAATTACTCCTATAAGCATTGTTGTTAAAATTGTTTCTAGAGATAAAGTTCACATCTACTTGTTCTTGAGCAATCAAATAATTTAAAGGAACATCACGAGGATCAATAGAGGATTGCTTCGAAAGTAGAGACATGATCAAGTCAACTTTTTCAGTTAAGGAGGAAATCTCCTTGACAGAGTTTACCTTCCTACCTGTTGGAGCGCGTTCGGTGTGCCATTGGGAATAGTTGGTCATCATCTCATCGAGAAGTTTTGTGGCAGCACCAAGTGTAGTTGATATAAAAGTTCCTCCCGCGGCCGAATCTAACAAGTTCCGCGAGGTAAAGTTCAAGCCTGCATAAAAAGTTTGGATAACCATCCAAGTAGTCAAACCGTGAGTAGGGCAGTTCTTGATAAGAGATTTCTTACGTTCCCCAGCTTGGGCAACTTGTTCATTATCCAATTGTTTAAAATTCATTATGTTACTTCTCAGTTGGATAATTTTAGCAGGTGGATAGTATTTTCCAATAAAAGCATCTTTGCACTTGTCCCATGAATCTATGCTATTTCTAGGCAAAGACTGAAACCAAATTTTAGCTCCTCCTCTCAAGGAGAAAGGAAAAAGCTTAAGCTTAACAATATTACCATATATTTCTTGGTACTTTTGCATATCACAAAGTTCAACAAAGTTGTTCAAGTGTAAAGCAGCATCATCTCCAGCACCGGAGAATTGATCTTTCATGACTAAGTTCAGTAAAGCAGGTTTAATTTCATATGAAGGTGCTAGAGTGGCAGGTGTAGTGATAGGTGTGCTGATAAAGTCATCGTTGTTGTGACTAGTGAAGTCACACAACTTGGTGTTCTCGGTGGAACCCATTGTAGCAAGCAAGCAAGATAACTTTTTTTGTGATTTTCGATAAAAGATACTAAAGCAAAACTGAAAGGTAAACTAACAAGACTAAAAGCAAAGGTAAAAGATAGCGTGCAACTCCCCTATCCTGAAGAGTGGAGTCCCCGGCAACGGCGCCAGAAATTGCTTTGCTAGGTGGCTTCTCACCCCTCGCTGGTTACCCCAAGTGGAAGGTTTGACATGCAGTGCAGCAGAAGTTTTCCCTTGGTAATACCAAGGATCGATTTCCTAGAGACTCCCAGTTTCAACAAGAAGGTGTCAACTGCAAACGGCGCCGGATATTAGCAATCAACGTGGACCTGCACACAGATACAAATAACTTTGCTCCCAACGAGCACAGAGAGGTTGTCAATCCCTCCGGCCTTGTAGTTTACAAAGGATCAAACGCAAGTGATAATAGTGATAGGTATAATTGCAATAGTAAGTAAATAGCGGAAAAGTAAATAGCGTATGTGATCAATGATGGTAATATGGACCGGAGTCTCATGATGTTCACTAGTGATGTCTCTCTCCCAAAAGACGATAAAACAGCTATGTGAGGTAAACGAATTACAGCTGGGCAATTGACAGGACCATGTGCGCAAACCAATGCTGACTACATTGCAAGAAAGGTAGAGATTCAAAGCATTGGCGGTACGCCAAAGTAAGTAGACCGAAATCCATCAATATCTACTACTAATCATCCACCTTGAGATATCTATCCAGAACATCTCGCTGGTATTAAGTTGCGAGCCCCACCCATAGTGTAAACTCAAAGCAACAGACAACTGCATTAAAAGAACTTTGCGTAAAGTAAACAATCCTTGCACCCGCGGGCACAAGCACCGTTGTTTTCCCCCTTGTGGCAACAGCACATCCCCTAGACTCATGTTTCTGTCACTCAAGCTAGTCATCGAGGGGCATGAACCCACAATCGAGCATAACGTTCCCTCTTGGAGTCACTACCTATTACTTGGCCAAAGCAATAAATAACAACAGAGAACATGCAAGAATTACTTACGAACATAAATATAAAAGAGGTAGATCAAATATATTACTCAAACACAATCTGAACATAATCTCATAATCCATCGGATCCCAGCAAACTCATCATAGCAACAGCATAAGGATTACATATGTGCCTCGATCATGTAGGGCAGCTCACGAGGACTAATTAGTGAAGCACAAGAACGGGAGGAGAACATCACATAGCTACTGGTCATGGACTCATGGTCCAAGGGAGACTACTCACAACTCATCCGGGAGGCGTCCATGGTGGTGGAGAAGCTCCCGGTGGTGATCCTCCCCTCCGGCAGGGTGCCGGGAAGGGTTCTCTTGGTGCTCCCGATCTTGGAAGCGGCGGCGGCGGCGGAACAGAGATGGGATCGCGAAAAGAGTTCCTCTTTCGATGGTTTCGGGAGACGCTTTAAATATATGCCAAAGGGGGGCATCGGAGGAGCCTCGGGGGGCGCAGGCGCCCCCCCGGCGCGGCCCAGGGGGGCGCCACCAGGGCGCCTGGAGCCCTGGTGCCCCCCCCCCCCCCGGCTGTCCTTCGGGCGCACGGTAGTTTCTGGAACGCTGATTTTTTATATAATTTTTCTGGATTTTTCCTGGCAGTTCTCGTAATGTGAAAACTTGAAATACAAAAACAGCCGAAAACAGAAACTGGCACTGGGGTGCACTGAGTTAATAGGTTAGTCCAAATATGATCAAAAGTGTATGGAAGTGTATAAATATCATAGCAATATCACCCAAAAGAGTCATGGAGCAAGCAGAAATTATAGATACGGTTTGGACGTATCAGTTATTATCGTTGAGAGAACTTGCACTAGTGAAAGTATGAACCATAGGCCTTGTTTCAAAGCATTGCAATACCATTTATGCTCACTTTTATCATTAGTTACCTTGCTGTTTTTATATTTTCAGATTACAAAAACCTATATCTACCATCCATATTGCACCTGTATCACCATCTCTTCACCGAACTAGTGCACCTATACAATTTACCATTGTATTGGGTGTGTTGGGGACACAAGAGAATCTTTGTTATTTGGTTGCAGGGTTGTTTGAAAGAGGCCATCTTCATCCTACGCCTCCCACGGATTGATAAACCTTAGGTCATCCACTTGAGGGAAATTTGCTACTGTCCTGCACTTGGAGGCCCAACAACGTCTATAAGAAGAAGGTTGCGTAGTAGGCATCATGAGGCTCTGATACCAATTGAAAGGGTCGATATGGTTGACTAGAGAGGGGGGTGAATAGGCAACTAATAATTTTTAGCTTTTCTTGACCAAATTAAACTTAGCAACAATATAGGTTGTCTAGATATGCAACTAGGTGAGCAACCTATATGATGCAACAAAGATAATCACGCAAGCAAGCACAAGATACTAACACAATAAAGCTTGCACAAGTAAAGGATAGATATAACCAAAAGTGGAGCCAGTGAAGACGAGGATGTGTTACCGAAGTTTCTTCCCTTTGAGGGGAAGTACGTCTCCGTTGGATCGGTGTGGAGGCACAATGCTCCCCAAGAAGCCACTAGGGCTACCGGATTCTCCTCACGCCCTCACACAATGCGAGATGCCGTGATTCCACTATTGGTGCCCTTGAAAGTGGCGACTGAACCTTTATAAACTAGGTTGGGGCTCTCTCCACAACTGAATTGGAGGCTCCCAACGAAACCACGGAGCTTCACCACAATGGATATGGCTCCGAGGTGACCTCAACCGTCTAGGGTGCTCAAACACCCAAGAGTGACAAGATCCGCGAGGGATTAGTGGGGGGACTCAAATTTCTCTTGGTGGAAGTGTAGATCTCGGCCTTCTCAATCAATCCCTAGGAAATCAACAAGTTTGATTGGCTAGGGAGAGAGATCGGGCGAAAATAAGCTTTTGGAGCAACAATGGAGCTTGGGGAAGAAGAGGTAGGTTTGCTAGAGGAAGAAAAACCCTTTATATAGAAGAGGAGAAGCGTGAACCGTTACCCCCATATCTTCCCGCACAGAGCGGTACTACCTGATGCGGAGCATCCCAAGGTCATCCCCATGGACCTACCATCGTATCACCAAGTGCCAAGTGGACCCATGACATGTGCTCGAGCACGAGCTCTCGAGACCGAGGTGACTTCACTCCTCTCTCTACGTCACTTTGATTCACATGGGACATGGCTGCTACCCTCATCAGAGACTCTTTGCATACTCAGGCACCTCGGGAGCAACCATGGAGAAGTCAAGGAACAAGAAGAATCGAAGGAGGAAGAAGGAGGAGAAAAACAGGCGAGACTCAGCCAGCTCGGATGATCCGGACGATGTCCCGGACGATCCGGCCGAGGCCCGGATGATCCGGACAAACGTCCAGACGATCCGGCAAATGTGCCCAAGGACACCCGAGAGCCCAAGTTGAAGCCGGATCATCCGAACCCCAGCCTAGATCATCCGGACACACCCAGACATCCGGACGAAAACCCGGACATCCGAGCCACCTGCAGCGTTTCAGACACGTCCGGATCATCCGGACGCCGCCCCGGATCATCCGGACCCCCGAAGCCCAGATCATCCGGACAAACGTCCGGATCATCCGGACAATGCGTGCGTGCATGATGTTGGGCCCAGGCCCATGTACCTCTTTGCCCCTCCTAGCCTATATATAGCACTCTACCTAAACTATCTAGGGTTAGCTTTGTGTTAGCTCATCTAAAAACCTTAGTGGTTCCTCTCCTACGAGACCGCGCCCTCTTCGGAGAAGATCCACCGGATTCAAGACCTCCTATACGGAGAAGAACATCAAGACCTCCTCACGGAGATGACTACCGCTACTTGTATCGTCCTTAGTTGATGTGTATCGTGTATCGCACTTTGTGTACCCGGATCTAGCATTTGTGTGACCTAGGCTTGTTGATTTGAGTGTTTTCTCCTTGTCTCTCTTGTGTTTTTCCTAGTGCCCCTTGTGTTCTTCCTCGGGATCCCTCCTTTTCGTGAAAGATCGGCCACGTAGGGTTCCACCCTACATCATCTATGGTATCAGAGCTTTGGTTGATCACGAATTTGGAGCCCCACACCTTGTTTTCTAGCTTGTTTTTGTTGTTTTTCGTCCAAATTTGAAAATCCCCACAAAAATAGCCCCACATTTTTTTGTGATTTGTGTGTTTTGATGAGATTTTGTTGATTGTGATCCGTGGTTGAGTTGTGTGACAGGTGGATTATCACTTTCCCCACCTCCCCCACCCTCAAAAACCACCGAAAATCCGAGAAAGATCTTTTTTCCACCTGCTCCCCAAGTTCTTCCCGTGTGGATTTGACAAACCCGGATCATCCGGACATCCGCCCGGATCATCCGGCTCCACTCGGATCATCCGGCCGGACGTCCGGATCATCCGGCTCCATCTGACGAAACTGCATTTTGCAGTTTTCCCTTCGCCACTTTTCCGCCATCGCAAAAACCCTAGTCACCTCTTCCGCTACACCCTTGACATATAAACCCCCACCACCACCATTGTCTAACCAACATCACTATGGTCTTACCTCTTTGTGTCTTGGATCATTTGAGTTGTGGTTTTCTCCGTTTCCGTTTGTGTTTAGGCTATCTCGGAGCGGAACGACATTGATAAGACCGCATCTCAACCTCGACAAGGACGGTAACATCGATGACGCTTCGTTTACTACCTTGTAATTGCATTGATAGACCCTCATCGACCATTTTGCGTAGCTTTCCTACCGAGACTAGCCATTTAAGTATTATCGGGCCACGACACTTGTGCACATTAGTGATACTCATAGACATTGCATACTACATACTTGATCATAGCATCTAGTGTAGTTGAGTGGTACTACATCATCATATCTCCGTGTGACACAAGAGTGTTCCGCATACACAATAGCTACCTTGATACGAGAAGCATGCATAAGTGGCCAAAGAAAGAGCTCAAAATCTTTTAAGCAAAAGAGACATCCAAAGCTTATAAGCAAAAGCATAAATAGCATCAAGCGCCTTGCAATCCAAAGAGATCATATGAGATAGCAATACTTCATCTTGTGCTAAAAGCAACGACACATCATACACTCATAGCATACTTGTGATAGGAAGTCGTTACATTGCTCTTATAGGTCGTGCACAAGTGTGTATCCGCCTGTTAAGCAATCGGTTAGCGCCTCTCTTGCGTTGTGCAACACGAGCATTTTCCGTGGACTCCACATTTTCGCTCACTTTTGGTTGCACAACCACATTTATCTATCTGTGTGTGTGTTCCGTGTGCTACCTATTGCTTGTGATATACTTGTTGCATGAGCCAATTGTGAATCATTTTCAACATCATTGAATCTTACTCACTTTTTGCATTGAATTTTTCCACCATCCTAACCAAGCTCCTCTAAAAGCTTTACTTGTGTAGGTGTGAGAATCGACAAGACTTGGTACCAATAGTGCTATTTCCGGGTTACATTATTGAGTGATCATTGATCCATTGTCAACTTCGGTCAAGGTACATTTGGTATTGTCTTCTCCTTTCTCCCACTCGCATACTTGCTTGTGACATGGATAGGCCAAGTACATCTACGAACCCGCTTTTCGACGATCCTTAAGAATCGAACAACTACGTCACCAAACTACATCTCTTCGGTGTCCAACGAGCTCTTCATCAAGAAAGTGAAGCTATGCGCGAACACATTGAGCAAGTCGCCGCCGACGCGCGTCCATTTGCAGCAAGAACAATAGAGCAATTCGACATCGTCAACACCAACATGGCTACTCAATTCAATGCGCTACGGACTTTGATAGTCAATTGACGCTCTTCTTCCACATCTTCTCAAAGACGAAGCCGCTCAAGTCGCCACATCGACTCAACGGACGGCTCAAGTACCCCTACATCCAACACTCTTTGTCAAGCCGGACGTCAAGCTCGACATGACAACCGGAATCCACTTCATGACAAGAGCTCCCAAGACTTACTCGACGAACAAGAAAGTCGACATCGTCAAAACCAACATACACTTGAGCAAGCACAAGAACGGGAAAGACTACGCCAACAACAACAAGAGCGAGCACGTCAACACCAAGAAGAACAAGATGCCGAAGCTCATCGTCAAGCACGACAACGCCAAGAAGCTCAAGCTCTTGAGGCGCAACGAGCATTACGTGATGCACATCGCAATGCGGCAACTCGCAATCGACACACTCGTCAAGAAGAGGATTTCCTTCGCGATGAGATGCAAGAGAGGCGCCACCAAGCACGGATGCAACATGAAGCACCTCCTCAAGCGCGACAAGAGCAACAACTTCACCGTGAACCACAAGCTCGGCAAGTGCACCATGACAATGAACATCTACTCCGCCAAGAGCAACATGAGGTTGACAACCGTCCAAATCAAGAACGCCATCCCAATAGGCAAGCAAACAATGAAGAGCATCGCTATGGCAAGCTTAAGTTCACCATGCCAAAGTTTTCCGGAAGCATTGATCCCGAAGACTACCTATCATGGGCATTGAAAGTTGATAAAATCTTTCGCCTCCACAACTTTGATGAAGATAAGAAAATCGCTATGGCCTCCCTCGAGTTCCAAGACTATGTTCTCATTTGGTGGGAGCAAATCATTGAGAGAAGAGAAGCAAAAAAGCGAACCTCCTATCACTACTTGGACTCAAATGAAGGAAGTCATGAGAGCACGCTTCGTGCCAACACACTACAACTGTGACTTGTTCAAGAAGCTACAACTCCTCAAGCAAGGTACCAAGTCCGTTGAAGAGTACTACAAGGAGATGTAGATTGCCATGATACGCGCAAACATCACGGAATATGAAGAACAAACGATGGCGAGATTCTTGAATGGACTCAACTATCCTATCAAGAAGATTGCGGACTTTCAACCATACACCAATCTCCTCGAGCTAGTACATCAAGCCACCAAAGCGGAGCGACAAGTTCAAGAGGACTACAAGTACTCCAAGTTTACCTCCAAGAACTTCGGCTCCTACAACCAAGCTTCACCGACTTCGGCTACTCCGACCTCTACCAAGCCATATACAAACTTCGGTGACAAGTCAAGCTACAAGAATGCGAGTACAACAAGTCGGCCACCTTCTACCAACAACTTCAAGCCAAGAGCTTCGTCATCTACAACTCCAACCGAGGACAACTCCAGGACGAGTTCCATCAAATGTTTTAAGTGCCAAGGGCGAGGCCACAAGTCATTCGAGTGCAAGACCGTTCGTACCATGATCATCAACGACGACGGATCTTATGACTCAATGAGCGTCGATGAAATGGAAGCCCTCGAACGTGTAGCTATGCATCACCAAGTGAATGAAGACGAAGACCACCAAGTGTTTTGCGACAATGACTCGAGTCCCAATCTCGTTGTCTCCAAGGTCTTGACACTCCAACATCAACAAGATGACGATCAAAGATGTCATATCTTCCATACCAAGGCCGGCACCAATGGACGCTCCGTCAAGGTTATCATCGATGGAGGAAGTTATCACAACTTGGCAAGCGACGAGCTATGCGACAAGCTCAACTTGGTGAAGTCAAAGCACCCTCATCCCTACAAGGTCCAATGGCTTAACGACGCCGGAACTCTTCGAGTCGAGCACACCGTGCAAGTATCCTTCAAGATAGGCGCCTACGAGGACACACTTGAGTGTGATGTGATCCCCATGTCCGTGTGCCACCTTATTCTTGGACGACCATGTCAATATGATCGTGGAGTCACACACAATGGACGGACGAACCACTATAGCTTCAAGATGAAAGGAAAGGAGTTCGTGCTACGCCCAATGTCTCCAACTCAAGTAGCCGCCGACAAACACTTACCTACAAACCATCGTGGAGAGAATGGTGAGAGAGTGAGCCACCAAAAGAAGAGTGAGAGCCACAAGCCAAATATGAGCGACTCCACGATGAGCGACAAGAAGCAACTAGTGCTATTTGCCACCCAAAGTGAGATGAGAGAAGTGTGTGAGAACCCTCGAGTGTCTTTCACCTTGTGCTTTTATGCAAAGGGGAATCCAAACCTACTAACACTTCACCACCTCCACCTTTAGTGTTGTCCAAATTGTTGCAGGAATTCTCGGACGTCTTTCCCGATGAGCTACCTCCGGGTCTACCTCCACTTCGCGGAATCGAACACCGCATCGACCTCATACCCGGCGCACCACTTCCAAACAAGGCTCCTTACCGTGTCAACCCCGAGGAAACCAAGGAGATACAACGGCAAGTACAACAACTCATCGACAAAGGTCATGTACGTGAAATCTTGAGCCCTTGTGCCGTTCCGGTTATTCTCGTGCCTAAGAAAGATGGAATTTTTCGCATGTGCTCCGATTGCCGCCCGATAAATGCTATAATCGTTAGATACCGTCACCCTATCCCACGCTTAGACGACATGCTTGATGAATTATGTGGTGCCACCATCTTTTCGAAAATTGATCTTAAAAGTGGTTACTACAAAATTCACATTCAAGAGGATGATGAGTGGAAAACGGCTTTCGAAACCAAGTTTGGGTTATATGAGTGGCTTGTCATGCCAATGGGTTTATCGGAAGCACCCGGTTCTTTTATGCGTCTTATGCATTTTGTTCTACGACCCTACATAGGCGTCTTTGTAGTGGTTTACTTTGATGACATCCTTGTTTGTAGCAAGTTGCTTGAGGACCATGTGACACACATCCGTATGGTTTTGCAAACCCTTCAGAAAGAGCCCTTATATGCTAATATGGAAAAGTGCACTTTTGGCGTTGACAAGGTCGTTTTCTTAGGATTCTTCGTTTCTTCCCAAGGTGTTCACGTTGATGAAACTAAAATTGAAGCAATTAAAACTTGGCCTCAACCAACGAATCTCCAACAAGTGCGTAGCTTTCTTGGTTTAGCCGGTTTCTATCGACGTTTTGTGAAGGACTTTAGCACCATTGCTATGCCTCTACACGCCTTGAGCAAGAAGAACGCACCCTTTGTTTGGGATCCTTTGCAAGACATCGCGTTCATTAAGCTCAAAGACTTGCTCATGCACGCACCACTTGTTGCCCTACCGAACTTTGATAAACCTTTTGAGTTTCATTGTGACGCTAGTGGTACCGACATAGGTGGCGTGCTCATGCAAGAAAAGCGCCCAATTGCTTACTTTAGCGAGAAGCTATCTGGAGCACAACTTAACTACCCCATCTATGATAAAGAGCTATATGCCTTGGTGAGAGTTTTGCGTGTTTGGGAACACTATCTTAGACCTCATGAATTCATTCTTCATACGGACCATGAGACTCTCAAGTATCTCAAGGGTCAAACTAAGTTGAACAAGCGTCATGCTAAGTGGAGTGACTTCATCGAGTCTTTTCCCTACGTCATCAAGTACATCAAAGGCAAAGAAAATGGTGTGGCGGATGCGCTCTCCCGCAAATGCATGCTTGTCACAAAACTTGAGGTGAATGTTATTGGCTTTGAGCACATAAAAGACTTATATGTGCATGAACCTTTCTTCGCAAATCCTTATGCTCAGTGTTTGACTCACACCTCTTGGGAACATTACTACATCAAGGATGGATATCTTATGAGAGCTAACAAACTTTGCATTCCCGAGTCTTCGCTTCGTTTGCTCCTTTTGCAGGAATCTCATGGAGGAGGACTCATGGGACACTTTGGTCGCGACAAGACATTTGCTACGCTCTCCAAGAACTACTTTTGGCCCAAGATGCTACGTGACGTCTCACGCCTCACCAACCGATGCTCTACATGTCGCAAAGCTAAGTCAAAAGCTCAATCTCATGGTCTTTACATGCCATTTCCTATTCCATTCCATCAGTGGGAAGACATAAGCATGGACTTTATACTTGGATTGCCTAGGACTCAAAATGGAAAAGATTCCGTGTTTGTTGTCGTGGATAGATTCTCTAAAATGGCTCATTTCATTCCTTGTAACAAGATCGACGATGCTTCACATGTGGCAAATCTCTTTTGTAGGGAAATCATTCGTCTACATGGAGTTCCCAAGACGATCGTGTCAGACCGGGACGTCAAGTTCTTGAGCTACTTTTGGAAGACTCTATGCGCCAAACTCGGCATCAAGCTCCTCTTCTCTTCGGCATATCATCCGCAAACCGATGGCCAAAGGAGGTGACGAACCGCACGCTTTCGACGCTTCTTCGTGTGTTGATCAAGAAGAACAACAAGGAATGGGAGCAATGCTTGCCCATCGCCGAGTACGCCTACAACTGCGCAAGACATTCGACTACCGGAAAGTCCCCTTTCGAGGTCGTCTACGGCTTCAACTCGTTGTCTCCATTGGACATCCTACCTCTACCTCTACAAGAACGCATCAACTTGGACGCAAGTGCTCGAGCAAGCTATCTCAAGAAGGTGCATGAAGATACAAGGGCAACAATCGAGAGGCAAGTACATCGACTAGCGTCCAAGCTCAGTGCCAACAAGAAGCCTATGGTGTTCCAACCGGGAGATCTCGTATGGCTACATCTTCGCAAGGACCGTTTCCCCCACGAGTGCAAGTCCAAACTACTACCTCGAGCCGACGGACCATTCAAGGTGCTAGCATGCTACAACAACAATGCATACAAGCTCGACCTTCCACGCGACAAGTATAACGTGAGCGATGTCTTCAACGTCAATGATCTCTCCACTTTCCATGGTGATGAACATTTCGATCCAAGGTCGGATCTTTCCCAAGGGAGGGGAGATGATGCGGAGCATCCCAAGGTCATCCCCATGGACCTACCATCGTCTCACCAAGTGCCAAGTGGACCCATGACACATGCTCGAGCACGAGCTCTCGAGACCGAGGTGACTTCACTCCTCTCTCTACGTCACTTTGATTCACATGAGACATGGCTGCTACCCTCATCAGAGACTCTTTGCATACTCAGGCACCTCGGGAGCAACCATGGAGAAGTCAAGGAACAAGAAGAATCGAAGGAGGAACAAGGAGGAGAAAAACGACCGAGACTCAGCCAGCCCGGACGATGTCCCGGACGATCCGGCCGAGGCCCGGATGATCCGGACAAACGTCTGGACGATCCAGCAAATGTGACCAAGGACACCCGAGAGCCCAAGCTGAAGCCGGATCATCCAGACCCCAGCCGAGATCATCCGGACGCACCCGGACATCCGGACAAAGACCCGAACATCCGGGCCACCTGCAGCGTTTCAGACACGTCCGGATCATCCGGACGCCGCCCCGGATCATCCGGACCCCCGAAGCCCGGATCATCCGGACAAACGTCCAGATCATCCGGACAGTGCCTGCGTGCATGATGTTGGGCCGAGGCCCATGTACCCCTTCGCCCCTCCTAGCCTATATATAGCACTCTACCTAAACTATCTAGGGTTAGCTTTGTGTTAGCTCATCTAAAAACCTTAGTGGTTCCTCTCCTACGAGACCGCGGCCTCTTCGGAGAAGATCCACCGGATTAAAGACCTCCTATACGGAGAAGAACATCAAGACCTCCTCACAAAGATGACTACCGCTACTTGTATCGTTCTTAGTTGATCGTGTATCGTGTATCGCACTTTGTGTACCCGGATCTAGCATTTGTGTGACCTAGGCTTGTTGATTTGAGTGTTTTCTCCTTGTATCTCTTGTGTTTTTCCTAGTGCCCCTTGTGTTCTTCCTCGGGATCCCTCCTTTTCATGAAAGATCGACCACGCAGGGTTCCACCCTACATCACTACCGTTGGTGCCAGCGGTACTACCGTGACCCCCAGCAGTACTACCGCCCTGTGTTAGGGACGAGGCATGAAGGGGAGGAGCGGTAGTAGCCGCGGTGGTGGCAGTGGTACTACCGCTTATAAGCGGTACTACCGTTGCTACTACCATAGAACCCGACACGAGAAATACTCGCCTCGAATCGACGCGGAGGTGGAGCCTAGCTGCGACGGTACTGCCGCGCATACACCCAAGCGGTACTACCGCGATTCTTCAGCGGTACTACCGCTTAGAGCGTATAAGCGGTACTACCGCCCCGGCTGTGGTACTACCACGCCCAACAGAAAAGGTCACCACAGAAAGATGTGGAGATCCCCAAGGAAAGGAGAGACGATGAGGGTGCCGAAATTGAGTGTACGTAATGATTCCACCCTGGCCTTTCCAATGCGGAGCCCCCTTCCCCTTGATAGTACGGTGTCTCCTACGACTCAAGTCCACCAAAAACACAAGCCTAAGAAGACGACACGTCTTGAGCTGATAACTCGGAGGGTAGAAGATCGTCTCGTGCCTTTGGATTCATCTCTGAAATACTTAGCACACACGATTAGTCCGCAAACGCATTGTCATCAATCACCAAAACCACATATGAAGGGACATGCCCTTTCAACTGCATTAACACACGGTTCTTAAATCTCAATCCATTCCGACACGTAGGAGAGAACCACCCCATTCAACAAACTTGTGCTCTTTTTTAGTGTAGAGTCAGATTCTTTGGAACTCGTTGAATCTTTTAATGGTACAATCCAGGTTTGGTCTCTGTATGCAGCAGTACAAGCGGATTGCTTTCAAATTGCCTCTAGAAATGGATCAATGTCAATGCTTCACTGCAACCGGGAGGAATACTATGTGGCGCACAATTTAGCAAAACATGCTTTTGTTACAAATTTTGTTGTTTTTTAGAACGATGATCCCCCTGATTTTATTATTTCAAATGTAATGAACGATGTATCGTTGTTTAAATCACAATAAAGTGCATGATGAAGGTTTTCTCTTAAAAAAACTTGAGTTTTTATATATATAACAAACTCATGCTAATATATAACACTCTTACAGAACATGGCAATTCCATGAGCTACCAAATTAGCGTCTCTACTATTTTTATAACTCGGAATGCTCTCCTTCATGCCACGACTTCTTTACTGAAGTCAACATAGTGGAATTTTACTTGTACATGTGACAAGGCAAGAGCAAACATTCAACATACACGCAACTAGTCTTGACAATTTTGGATATCTTGAGGCACCATGAGGAATTTTTGCAAAGCCTGAAGCTTAGCTTACTCAATGGAATAATGGATAGGCAAACACATCACAAGCCAACCAAATAACCCCTCAACATGAGTCTGTTGCCACCCATGCGCATGAAGCCGGAGGAGAAATGGGGGTCAAAACTTAGGTCGGCATTTATATTTACCCAATAAATGGGAGGGGGAGGGCACATTTAGTGTGTGAACGATCCCAGTCATATACATCATGAAGGCTCTCCATCATGCCCGAGTATTCTTTCTTCAAAGTCAACAACAGTTGACCTACACATGTGAGGAGAGAGCAAACGCTCGACATACAATCAACAGTTTAAACAATAACATGCACTGGATATTTTTGGGACCGGAAGTCCTCTTCTACTCATGAGTGCATATGCACAGAGGAGAGAGCAAACGCTCGACATACAATCAACAGTTTAAACAATAACATGCACTGGATGTTTTTGGGACCGGAAGTCCTCTTCTACTCATGAGTGCATATGCACATGCCAAGTCAACAACAATTGACCTACACATGTGAGGAGAGAGCAAACGCTCGACATACAATCAACAGTTTAAACAATAACATGCACTGGATATTTTTGGGACCGGAAGTCCTCTTCTACTCATGAGTGCATATGCACATGCCATGAATAGTAAATTAGAAAAAATGGTAAAACAATTTTTAGAAGAAACTTTTTTGAGGCATCACACCACCACTGTCAGCAGCGGCGTCCCCTCTCACAGGGGTGAAATTGGGCCCGAGGCTATAGCCTCAGGCGTGGCCCAACTAGCACCTATACACATAGTAGCAAAACTTTCAGAATTTGTGATACATAGAAGCTCAGCCCCAGGCTTCACATAGAAGTACAAGCTTTCATCCCATTAACCCAACTCCGTCCAGAGTCCAGATGATGGTTGAAGCTTCGATCTGTGATCTGTAGCCGAATTGTTTGTCAATCAAGTCAAGAAAAAAAAGCCCTTGCCTAATCAGCAACAGAGAAACCCTCGGCCCGCTCGAACCCCATACCTTGCGCTACCGCTGTGGTCAACCCGCAGTTCCCCACCGCGCCGGCCGCCTGGTCCGACGTCCTGACCACCCGCATCTTGTTCTTCTCCATCTATTTCTAAATTGCAATGGAAGCACCCAAGCCAACGCACACTGCCGCACAGGGTAATATGTAGTGTGTATCATCTAATTTTGTTTTCCCTAGTTCCTTTATATCAACCAAACTCAGTGAGTTATATTTACTTAGTCAATTTTATTCCATTGTTGCTAAAAAAATTAGAAGTACAAGAAGAAGAGGACCCGTACAATTAAATATTCGTTCAATCAACATCCAACCAGTCTACGGCCAACCAGTTTGCTGGTGAAGAAACGATGTCCTTGAATTAACCAAGCCTTCACTAATCTGGTACGAAACCATGCTTGCAACGATGCATTTTGATAAGCTATTTGTTTTATGGAATTTCCTATCACGATAATAATGAATATATATTTCATTTTTAATGTGAATTGATGGCATACATATAACGCACATTGATGCGTGTGATATTTAACTCTATATTTAGTCAGTCAGTATTAGCCCTAAGACTTTGAGAAATTCTGGCTCCGCATCTGCCCTCTCACCCTCGAGAGGCTGCGTGGAATTTGACCCAAGACGCCGAAATTATCAGTCGGCGAAGAATAGCAAACCCGCTAGTAAATTTTCCTCAACGCGAAGATACACGGCAGTGCCCTAGCCACGTCGGGGGCGAACGTCACCACAATCAACCAAAAATACAAAATCAAACCGGCGGGGGGCGGATTCGTAACTTCCGCTGGCCAGGCCGGCAGCGCAGGACCCAAAGCCTCCCTCGCGCAACGTGCCCACCTGTCAGATTCCAGAAAAGAGCGACGAGCAGCCACCTTCTTTTTCCTTTCTTTTTGCCGAAAAGCCCCTCGAAGAATTCCCCCGTTCGCACGCACGGTAGAGAAACCGCAACGCGCTTGCCTCTCCTCATCTCCTGAGCTGTGCCCGTGCCGCCGCTATGAATGTTCCGCCGCTGCCAGCATTTTACTAGTCCTCCTCCAACCCCTCCCCCTCCCCCCAGCAGCGGCGAAGGCGACAAGGAGCCAAGGAGGAGGCGACCGTTGCCCCGTTGTCGCCTCCAGCAACCCCCACCCACCCGCCCGCACGCCCGCACGCCACGCAGCCGCCCGCCGGCCACCGGATTCGCCGCTCCCCCTCTCTCCCTCTCAGGTGGGTGGATCTCTTTGGCGTTCCCCTCGTCTCCTCCGGGGTTCGCTCCTTGCCTCATTTGCGGCTGGCCGCGATCTGGGTTGCGCTGTACGCTGGTTCTGAGGAAAAAGAGTTGATCTTTGGCAGGGGCTGGACTCGGCCGGGCGTCGGCGGCTGTTCTTGGCGCCGTCGCGCCGCGGCTCGGAGTTCGCCAGAGGGGACACGCCGCGTTCTTTGCCGGAGGGGAATTCGCTGCTTTTTTAATAGTCCCAGCACCGGCCTGGATTAGATTTGGTCAGAGGCGACTCTCACGCCAGGGGAATTCTTGCCGTTTCTTGATCTCAACTGAGTCTCCAATTGGCTACGGAAACGCGAGGCTCCAATTCTTGCCGTTGCCCTCGGTCCTCTACTTCACCGCTCCCCTGCTGAAACCAATTCGCGTTGCTTCAACCCAGTCTGGTCGAAGTCCAAGGGAGTCCAGTTCTTGGAGTTGCCATCGCAACAAAGAGGCCGCAGGCAGTTGGAGTTGCACTTGTGCCGTCTCACCGCATTTGGATCAAAAAGCTTCGGAGGCATTTCGAGGGAGGAGGAGCGGGATGGGGGTGATGTCGCGCCGGGTGCTGCCGGCGTGCAGCAGCCTCTGCTACTTCTGCCCCTCGCTGCGGGCGAGGTCACGGCAGCCCGTCAAGCGCTACAAGAAGATCATCTCGGAGATCTACCAGCTGCCCGCGGTATGCCCAATCCCTGCCTGCTAAGCATTCCGATTTTCTAGTCATGCTAGTGTAGTTCTGCATGATGGGTGTCTTGCATTCAAATGTGTGGGAGTTTGCTAATTGAACTTTCGATGCTGCCTTAGGATGGAGAACCGAATGACAGAAGGATTGGGAAACTCTGCGATTACGTCTCGAGAAATCCAAGCCGCATACCAAAGGTAACACATTCGGCATCCTCCCTGTTTTTCATACTGTAGTTTGTACTTCCTCCGTTCCAAAATATTTGTCTTTCTAGAGATTTCAACAAGTGACTACATACGAAGCAAAATAAGTGAATCTACACTCTAAAATATGTCTACATACATCTGTATTTGTAGTCTATTTGAAATGTCTAGAAAGACAAATATTTGGGAACGGAGGGAGTAGCTTCTATAATTGTCACTGGGTCACTATGAAAGTAACAGTAGATTTCCCACATTGGAATGGTGCTTAGCTAATTGCCTGTTCAGGATTTAATAGCTAAGATTAGAAGAGGGAGCTGAATGAATGGACATACTTGGTAAAAGCGGAATTAATTTTACTCTTATTTCCCTCAACAGATCACAGAGTATCTTGAGCAGAGATGCTATAAAGAACTGAGACATGATAATTTCACCCTGGCCAAAGTTGTTCCATGCATATACAGGAAACTTCTGCGTTCATGCAAGGAGCACACGTAAGTGCAAATGTTGTTTGTTCATTGATGCATTTGTGACTAATCTTGGCTAACAGACTGATTTCTTATTCAGACCATTGCTGGCCACAAGCACGTTGTGTATTGTTCGCACTCTTCTAGATCAGAAATCAAGTGATGATTTGCAGATCCTCGGTTGTCTATTGCTTGTTGACTTTCTTGATGGACAGGTTATTAACGTAACACATACCAACTTAGATTTAATTTATTTTCTAGGTACTTGCCATCTGCTTATTTTTAAACTGAATTTTATATAGGTTGACAGCACGCATATGTTCAGTTTAGAAGGCATGATACCAAAACTATGCAAAATTGCTGAAGAACCAAGGGAAGATGACAAAGGGATCCGCCTTCGATCTGCTGCACTCCAAGCTCTTGCTTCAATGGTAAGACAGTCTATTGCTTAATTGCTCTGATGAGAAAGGCAAGACTGTCGTATGTTTGCCAGTCATTTAAGGGCTTATATTTTACAATTGTTTTAAACCAGGAATAATCATGTAGAGCAAATGAACTAATTACCATTTCCATTTATTATACAATTTCACATGCTTCATAAATATGAACTTTTGTACCTCGACTATATGTTTTCAAGGTTTTCAACAGATAACGAGACGTTATTATATAGGCTCTATATCCATCTTTCACTTTCGGTGGAACAAATACAATTTTTGTGCATCGTGCCATGCTATGTTCTGTCATAGTACTGTACTTTGTAACAAAATGTAAAGATAGAATAATAATTCATGGTCACGTTCTCTTTATTACCGGTTCTTCCCAGCAAGTACTGTCATAGAAGTAGGAGTGATTAAACTGGGAAAATTTATTTTATATCACAGTCTGACTGTTCGACCACTTGTAATCTTTACTTCTCTGCATCACTGATTCTTCCCAGTTAGTAACATCATAGGAGTAGAAGTGATTAAGTGTAGAAAGTATATTTTCTATTGCATTTTGACTGTTTGACCACCTGTAATCAGGTCGAATACATGGGTGACCACTCGCATATCTCAATGGAACTTGATGAAGTAAGTCCTTATTGCTTTTCATTTTATGCATGCTGGATACTTTCTTTGTTATTTTTATTTCCTGTATGGATTTCTTATGTAGTAGAAATAGGATCATCGATTAGTGGAAAGAGATATAAGTATAATCAAAGTTCAACGAATTCTGAAATAGCATGTCTACTGTACTTAATACAGTAAAAGTACACTAATTTTAATTCGAAGTGAACCAGAAACGACCATTCATGAAGCAAAATGTCAGCGTAGATGTTTCAGCTCAAATAGCATCTCAGACTGGGTATCTAATTAATTTCCAATTCATTCTTGAACCCAGGTTGTCTCAGTGATAATAAGCTGTTATGAGGCTAATCAAACTCTCTCAATAAAAGAGGTCGTCAGATTTCAAGATGATGATGACTTGACTATGTTGGCAGTATCTGGGCAAAATAATGCCAAAGTGGCAGCTGATACAATGTGAGATCTTCTGCTCATTAGCATTTTTAGATAGTAATGCGCCTTTTTTCATCTCTTTAACAATTTTATGTGTTAGCAGGGCTGCATCTGAGAATCCAGCACACTGGGCAAGGGTTTGCTTGCGTAACATGGCCAATATTGCAAAGGAGGCAACAACAGTGCGGCGTATTCTTGATCCTCTGTTTCGCCTTTTCGATAGCCACAATTATTGGTCTCCTGAAAGTGGGGTTGCCCTTTCTGTTCTACAAGAAATGCAAACACTGATGGACAAATCAGGTGCAGCAATTTTCTCCCATGTAATTTTTCGCTTGTTTTTCCCTTTCAGTGTTGCTTTTCAGTTGGAAGCATAGAGAGAGATTCAATACTCTGTTAAATCTTGTTTTTATAATTGCAGGGCAAAATGGCCATTTGCTGCTATCTTTTACTATAAAGCACATTGATCATAAAAGTGTTGCCAAGATGCCCACCAAGCAAATCAGCATTGTAAAAGTTGCTTCTCATCTTGCAAAGCAGGCAAAGTCGCATGCATCAGTAACAATAGCGAGTGCAATCAGCGATTTAATAAAACACTTGCGAAAATGTATGTACCGTGCTGTTGAAGCATCAAATGCTCAAGCTGATATTGACAAGTGGAACAGTGAACTTTATGTGGCCTTGGAGGAGTGTCTGGTGCAATTGACAGAGAAGGTTGTTGTAATCTTTCGGCACTTCATTACATAACTATTTTCCTGCTTTAGCGTATAAATCTGTAAGAAAAGTTTTTTGTTGTGTTGATTAGGTTGGGGATGTTGCTCCTATTCTTGACATGGTCAGTGTAATGCTTGAGAATCTCTCGTACACTGCCAACATCGCCAGGACAACAGTGTCATCTGTTTACCGCACAGCACAAATAGCAGCTTATGTGTACAAATCATCATACAACCAGAAAGTAAGTTTTTGATATTTTTCCACCACTGTAGAGAAATGATTTAGAAGCAGGACATCAATATTAATTGGCATTTCCTTGTACATGTCTCAGGCATTTCCAGAAGCTTTGTATCACCAGCTTCTCTTAGCAATGATGCACCCAGACAATAAGACAAGGATTGGCTCACACCGTGTTTTATCCACCATTGTCGCACCTTCATTGTTATGCCCATGGTCAGCCATAGGTTTTCCTGTCCCAATGAAGGTCAATGGGTCGCAGAGTGTGCTTTTGTTGGCATTGTCAGCTTTCTCTTCCGAGACCATAATGGATGAACTGCAGTCTAAAAGTAGGATCAAGGAATCCTTGCAGGAAAACGAGAAACCAGAAGCTGTGGTAAGTGCTGAGAATGGATATGCACATACAGAACCAAATACAAGGCAGTCTTCAGGGAACCCATATTTCAACGACCGTCTTTCCACTTTTAAAGATGTATGAAGTCCAGCTAGTATTATTAGTATTTGACTTTTTTTTCCTTAGGAGTTTTTGACCATCCAACTGATACATCTTATTTTCCTTACATCTGTGAGCAGAACTCAAAGTTAATGAAGTTGAACAATGGCCAACTTGTTCTTCTTCTTTCATCTATTTGGAGTCAAGCATCCCTGGAAGATAACTCACCTTCAAATTTTGAGACAATGGGCCATACTTACAATGTTGCTTTATTGTGTTCAAAAGCAAAAGTAAGTCGAGCTTTGTACAATATATTCTTGCTACCCACTATTCAAGAAGACCGTATCTCAAATAGAAAATTTTGTTCCTACCCCCTTGTTGTCAGTTAGGGCTTTGAGATCCTCATTTGAAACCTCAGTAATATCAATTGTACAGTGCCGTCATGTCTAAAACAGGGTCAATGTGGTCTATATTAGTTCATTTCTAATGCATAACAATTAACATACATTCCAATGCATTAGTAGGTAAATATGGATTGCTCCATCACAGTCACAGAGAGCACAATGCTGCATAGTGTAGAGACATAAAATATGTGAATCTTCAAGATAGATAGTAGGGTTACAGCCCGTCCGAGGCTACTTATGATGACCTTGAAATGATACCAGATTTATGAGGCTATTGCTTTGTTCTGAAACCGCTGGAATGATCACATCACACAGTTGGAATCCATTGAGTCACTTTAACCAGTATTTTGCACACCATTTGAATTTGTTCTGAAGGCACTGGAATGATCGCGGCACACAGTTGGAATCCATCGAGTCATTTCAACCAGTATTTTGCGAACCATTTAAATTTATCTACAAGATATAACTTTTGTATATTTTATTGATGTTGGAAACATGAAACTTACTTTAAATTCTTAGAATATTGAACCAGAGATACCATCATGTTATGTACTATTTAATTGACCAGTCAAGTTTTATGACAGACCTCCAGTCATGTGGCACTAGTTCGATGTTTCCAGTTGGCTTTTTCTCTCAGGAGGTTGTCTCTGAACCAAGACAGTAAGTTGCTGCAACATTGCCTCTCAAACCAAAGAGTTGTTCCCTTTTTATTTGTCTATTAAAAAACAAAAGATAATGTCCTTCATATTAGTATGTAACATATTTATAGCAGTTGAATTCACGGCTTGATCTCAGTATAGTAGTTGAATTCATGGCTTGATCTCATATTTTTCTTTTTCCACTGTAAATGAAGATGTTGTGCAACCATCTCGGAGAAGGTGTTTGTATACAATGGCATCAGCAATGCTTATTTTTTCAGCAAAAGTTGCTGATATTCCTCAGATAACCCATCTTGTCAAAGCCGCAGTGCCAGAGGAAATGGTTTGTTGATATCCACCATGTGAATATTTCATTTGGATGGTCTACCCGCAATCACACATAGGCTCTATATAATTAGTATGAGCTATAATGTGCTTTTTTAATTTTGCAGGTTGATCCTCATCTTTGCCTGATTGATGACTGCAGACTCACTGTTACTTCTGCACAATCTTCGAACAGTGGAATGCTTTACGGTTCTGAGGAAGATGAAAGTGATGCACAAGTTTTTCTTTCAGCTGTAAATAAGGATGATACACAGTTAAAAGACATTGTGATATCCCACTTCAAGAGAAAATTTGAAAATTCACCAGAGGTGTGTAGATTTTACTTGACCACTCTATTTCTGTGATTTAGCTAGCTGTACAGAATCAAGAACATAACTGATAATCTTACGGATTGCAGAAGTTTGACGGGATAGAAGAACAGCTTCTTCAAGAGTTCTCCCTAGATGATTCATTTCCTCTTGGTGCTCCACTATTCATGGAGACGCCACACTCTTGTTCAATGTACGCTGAAAAGGACGATCACTGTTTTGATGAGGTTCGTACTGATCATTTACAAGTACTTGATTCTGAGTTATTATGATTAGGTAGTGCTGTTATTTCTTAATTTTTTGGCTACATGTCTTCTGCCTTCAGGATGTTATTCCTTGTGAGATGGATGATGATGATGACATCGTCTTTGAACATAGCGGATCGCAGTCTGACAGGAAAACATCAGGATCTATGGCTTCATCTGATGTTCTAAACGTGAATCAACTGATGGAATCTGTACGTATCATTCTCTAAAACAATGGCACCAGAAAACCCCTCCGTTCTCTTATAAAATGGGCAGTCTCCTCATATGTTTGTACTTGGTCTACTTGCTCTCAGGTTCATGAGACAGCAAGGCAAGTTGCTAACATTCCAGTCTCCACCAATCCTGTGTCATATGACCAAATGAAGAGCCAATGTGAATCCCTAGTAATGGAAAAGCAGCAGAAGATGTCTGTTCTCATGAGCTTCAAGCACTCGAGGACCGATTCGCGTAGCTCAATTGGGGAAAATGGACCAGAAACAAATGAGGCATGTGTCCTCCAATCAGTCGTTCTTAACCTTAAGCTCTCCTAAATCGAGGCATCTTGTCAGTGACGTTGAAATTTCTGAAATCGTTACTGACATCTCGTTGCATTTTGCAGTCATCTGCTCAATCTGAACCTGAGTCACATTTGACAAGAAAGGACTACATGCGGCGCAACGATTCGACATCCAGCGATGACCGCTCCTTCAGGTTGCCGCCTGCAAGCCCATACGACAAGTTCTTGAAGGCAGCTGGACGGTAGATCGGCGCAATGGCGTGGAACCTGACAAACTGGTTTTCAAATCTGTATACAGAACTGTTTGCTAATTACATGTCTTCCAAATCAATTCTTTCTGCTGTTTTTTTTTGTTCTCTTTTTTTTTTGGTTTTCTATTCTTGGAGTGTACAAATTTTCGACAAGGTGTACAAATTTCTGTTACCGTTGTAGAGTCCCGGAATAAATGGAAAGTGTAGTGTCTGAGTGTATGTACGTTTTCGTGGGCCAGAAGAGAAAAATACCCCATTGTTGCCATATATTTCTTGAATTTTTTGAATCTTTGCTTCTTGTGTGATTTTAATATTTCTCTTTGATACCTGATTAATCTGCATCACTATGATTAGTCAACTATCTGACTATAAATAGTTTAGGAAAGGGAGTAGTGGTGGGTACTACCAAAATCATGAATTGTTACTGAAAGTGCAATGACCTTGGATGGGACCATTGTAGATGAAAATGCCCTCCAGATTATCCAAACTTGCCTCCATCGATGAACTTTTTTGGAGAGAGCTCCACATTTGCCTCACCTACTCCCTAGCCTTCATATATATGTACGTTGAATTACCTCGACAACTTTTGTCATCATATATGCTCTCTATATATACCCTTTTTCTTCTACATTTTGCACATAAACCGGAAAAAGGGGATGGTGAGGCAAGTGCAACCATTCGGTGCCCGATGCACCCGGGCTTGAGCAGTAAATTTATTTAAAATAGTAAAAAAAAAAATTGCATCAAGATGCTTGAATGGGAGATTTGTGCGCAAAAATTCGTGGTATTTGGACATTCAAGGAGGTGAGGGCAAAAAGGACAAAACTTGGTTGTGAAAGAAACTTTGAAAAAGTACTCCCTTCGATTCTTTTTAGTCTGCATATAAGATTTGGTCAAAGTCAAACTTTGTTAACTTTGACTAAGTTTATAGAGAAAAATATCAAGAGTCATAATATGAAATCAATATTGTTAGGTGCATCATGAAATTAATTTTCACACTATATAGCTTTAGTATTATAGATGTTGATATTTTTTTCTACAAAGTTGATCAAACTTTACAAAGTTTAACTTTGACCAAATCTTATATACAAACTAAAAAGAAACGGAGGGAGTAAATTGTTTAGGTCCGATTTTGTCTTTCCTGCCTAGAGCTCCTCAAATGTCAAATCCAAGGTAATTGGCAAATGCTTGATTTGAAGCTAGGAAATTTTTTATGTGATTTGTGCAATTTTTTTCTCGAGAGTACGCAAATTGCGTACCATAGCTTTATAGAAGAAGAGAATTGCAATTACAAAACGACTACCACTCGCTGCGAACAACGAGCATAGCACAACTCCACACCCGGCTAGTCCAAGGGACTGCCACCCACGCCAACACAACAACAACACAGAAGAGCCAGCCCAAAACTGAAGACCTCGCTGCGTCATGATCGATGTCGGTCACCTCCGAAGAACATCTGCACCCAAGAGCTTCTCTTGCCGACGCACCACCCCCCTTGATGCCTAAAGGAGATGGCAAGGGGATGGAAGGACTCGATCCAACTCGAGGAAGGCACCGTCTTGGATTCACCAGCGACGAACGTACATAGCGCCAGAGAAGAACGATTAGGGCAGCGGCGAACACCGGAAGAGCGCAACATCGGAACTCCATGTCTCCTGGCACGATGCTCCCAACAGAGTAACGACATCGAAGTCGCCGCCATCATGCCGATCCAGAACCGAATCGAGGCTTTCGCCCGGAGATAACTGCCAACACCAAGCAAGCGAGGGCAATGGCGACACACTCGACGATGCCTCCAGGGAGGGGAACGACACCCATAGGTGCCATCGCCGCCGGCCCGGTCAAAACCGAACAGGATTTTCATCCGTAATGGCGCACATCTTCACTCGCCCAAGGTTTCGGCAGCACTGTCCAAGGTGCCTCACACCGCCGTCACCGCAACAATCTGCCGTTGAAGCTGCGTAGCAATGAACCTCACCCACCAGCACTGCCGAGAGAATGCGACCTAGACCACCACCAACAGCACGGACGAGGAGCAACTACGACCATCCACGCCGTGCAAGGGCCAGATCCGCCGCGTCGGCCTTCACCCACACCAAGGGACTGCCACCAGATCCGATTTGACCCGCACCTCCGAGCACACCCCCGCACCAGCTCTCCCGAGGCAGCATCGAACGCCCCTCACACGGAGGCAGCCGACCGCCCGCTGCCCGCCAGGGCCCTTCCCGGCAGGGCCTCCATGGCGCCGCCGCCTCCATGGCTGAGCACTCGCCGCCGCCACGAGTAGTGCTGGTGCACCACCCTCGACCTCCACCCTGCAGCGCACCTCGCCAGGCCAAGATTCACCGCCCCGCCGCGTCGCGCTCCCCGCCGTGCACCGGCGAGCGACCCTGCAACTCGCGCCGCCGGCCACCCCACCACCATGGCTGCCATGGGGACGTCCCTCTCCGCGCGAAGCGGGGCCGTCGATGGGGCTCAGCCAGCGCCCGCCGCCTTCGTCGGCCGAGCGCGGCCGCCACCGCCGTCGCCGGCGGCGGCAGCGGCCGGGGGAGCGGATCTTGGGAAGGACCGGAACGAGGGTTCAGGGGGCCTCCGGAGCCGCACGCGCGTGCGACCCGGGAGGCGTTTTTTTGGGGGGGGGGGAATAGTAGTGGAGGCGGTGATTTGTGCAATTTAGAGGTGCTAAGAAGTGTTACAAACGCCGTCTCAGAAATAAATAAATTGTAAGCTCACAGGATAACAAAAAGAAATAATCATTTTTACACCTTAGTGAGCCCTAATCGATCGAATTCCTCCCATCCCCATCCTAGTCGGGCGCACCTGCTAGAGTGAATTGCAGAAAACCACCACATTTCAGCTTAGGTTTGCATGAAACACTCTTCTCCGTTTTTGCTGCAGAAAACACTGATTTTTTTCTAATCTTTTGCAGAAAGCACCAAACCTCATGTTCGGACAGTTTAAGCACTGTTATGACAGGTGGGACCCTATCTGGTCGACGTGGCATCACGTCAGCGAACTGACGCCATTTGACGGCGTGACGGCCGGTCCGGCAATAGAAACCGGCTTGATCCAGATCTCTCATCTGCCTCGCTCGCCCTCTCCTCTCGTCACTCTGTTCTCCTCTCCTCACTCAGTTCTTCTTCGCCGACGCCGCCACATCGCCGACCGCCGTTCTGCTGCTCCCCCATGGCCATGGTGTCGTGGAGACCGGTGAGGATTCAGTCATGAACATCTCCTCCTCCTGCGATGGCATCATCAAGGTCAATTTGCTACAGTTAGGGTTAGGGTTAGTGAAATGGGGATTTTGTGAATGAGCTAGAGCTGAACCTAGGTTTATCTTTGCTTGCTCCCGCAGCTTCCAGCTACGATGCACGATCCGTATTTCAATGGCACTAACGCAGATGTGAATGTTTTGTGTGAACACGGCGAGCCGGCCGAGTGCTTTGTTGCATTTGAAGGGATGCACACCGGCAGGAGGTTTCTAGGATGTGCTAAGAAGCTATGATCCTTTATAAATGAAGCTTTGTTTAGATTGGTCTTTGTTTACCTATATCTGACATGCCTTGTCATCAGATGGTACAAATTGTTTATTGTGGTTGGTGATTACTGCTTTGTTTATCTAGTTGTTAAGCTTGGTTAAGTGCTTAGTCTTTGTTTAACTTTTTTTGTTCAGTGAGTGGATGGTAGGCATTGTTTATTATGGTCAGTGCTTAATGACTTGTTTAATAGTGGTCACTGTTTATTTGTTAGCTGTGTGATATGTTTGCTGCACATATTAGAACCCTGAACATGTTTGCTTATGGAGTATGACACTTAACAGTGTTCTTCATCCTACTCACATAGATGATTCTTTATTGTTATATTTTCTATTTTTCAGGAAGGCATAAACTGTGGAGTAGTTCAATGGATTGATTTTGAATGGCCAGACTCAATGGAGAAGGCATTGGCCAAGTTATGGGATATGTATGAGGAGATTAAATCAGCTAGGACCAATGACAATCCGGAGAGTTCCTTTGCAATTCACAACCTGACAGAAGAGAAGAAGAAACTACAGGAGAATTATGACAGTTTGTATGCTGATGTCAATGCTCTTTTGGATGCCCAGCAGCAGAGGGGTCTGGAGTTGAACAATCAAAAGGACCAGAAGCAATGTCTTGATGTGAAGATTGCAGAGCTAGAAAATATAGTGTGCAACTTGAAGGCAGAGCTGTCAAAGAAAGAGGAGAAGAAGAAGAAAGTACAGGAGGACTATGACAGTTTGTATGCTGATGTTAATGCTCTCTTGGATGCCCAGCAGCAGAATGGTGTGGAGTTAAACAACCAGAAGGAGCAGAAGGAATATGTTGACGAGGAGATTGCTGAGCTAAAAACTGTAGTGGGCAACTTGAAGGCAGAGCAGTCAAAGAAAGAGGAGGAGAAGAAGAAGCTGCTGCAAAAGTATGATACTCTAGTGAACCTGACAGGTGCTCAAGCAAATGTGATTAGGAACTTGAAGTTCAATCATTTGAAGGAGGAGAAGGAAAGGCTAACAGAAGAGAGGCATAAATTGCAGCATCACATTTCTGAGCTTCAAAAGGCTGAGGAGAAGATAAAGCAGAAGCTTCAGGGTGTGAAGGCCATCTTAGCTGAGTAGGGGTGTCTTCTAGTATGATAATCATCTATCTGTATGTAGATGATATTCTTCTATGCAAAACTTTAGTATGAACTTGGTCCTCAACTACTTTAACTATGTATTTTGTGATCCATGGTGTTGGATCCAACAGTGTTGTAATGTAGACGGTAATCATCTATTTAGTACTTTAGTTTGAATTTGTGAACCCAGTAATTTAAGTATGTATGTTGTGATCCATTGTGTTGGATCCAACTGTCGTGGTTCTAAGTCCGGCAATACGAGTAGGGGGTACGAATGGGGAGGCAAGGCCCTAGCTATGGTGGAGTTGTACACAAGGTGTTTTACGAGTTCAGGCCCTTCTCGGAGGAAGTAATAGCCCTACGTCTCGGTGCCCGGAGGCAGTCGACTGGTATGTGTATATGTGAGTTACAAAGGTGCGAACCCTTGTACCGGAGGAGGGGGTGGCTTATATAGTGCGCTAGGACCCCACCCATGCTCCACTTTACCAAGGGTTCAATGTACATTAAGGCAGGCGTTACTGATAACGCCTACAGTAAAGAGTAATTAAGGCATTTACTACGGCGAGTAAATACCAGACCGTTATTGTCCTATGGGATCCTTGACCTTCGGGGGTCGAGTGCCTTGGATTGGTCGAGTGGAGTTGAGTCGCCTTGTAGGTGACGTCCAGTCGAGTGGGATGTCCTCTTGGGCCGTCTCAGTCGACTGTCTTTATCATCATAAGTTTTGTCTTTTGATCTTCTAGGGTAGTGACCTTGGGTGGGGTACCTTGGTCGGGCATGTGACCCTACCCTAGGTCTGTAACCTCGTTAGTAGCCCCCGAATGGATTGAGGCTTGAGCAAGAGAGAGAGAGAGAGTGCTGAGGAAAGCTCTGGTTCTGGCTCGACGCCCCTGGGGTAGTCTACTTCTGAGCTCACGGACTAGGCTATCTTCCTTACTCTTGTCTTGGTCGCCTTGATCGATTCTGGAACCGTCGAGTGTGTTGGTTGCTTCTTCCGTCGACTGAACTTTGCGCTAGGCGTCGGGTGCGTTGGCGTGCGCAGTTTTCGGCGGGGTTGGTTGTTCTTTGGTCGCCGGATTCCACGGGGTTTCAAAATTTGGGGAAGCGCGCGGGGCGGGACGTGCCGCAGCAATCGGGTGGATATGCTTAAGACGCCTCGATCCTTGCGCCACCTTTTTCGCCACGTATCGCGTCTGCGCCTGTTACGGGATTTGATAAGATCGCTCGGGGCCACCGGTCAGCCACTCGACCGGGGCGCTATAAAAGCGCGTCGAGCCCGAAGCGGGAGTACTGTGCACCCAATCCTTCTTCTTCTGCCTCTGCCTCTTTGTTGTGCCTCTGCTCCTTCTTGCCTTTCTCCACAGCGACCGCCGGCGCACGTGCCATGGGCAAGGACAAGACCGCGGCGATGGAGCGTTCGAAGAAGGCGGCGACGGGGAAGGGGAGGCGGTCCGGTCGGAGCGGATCGTCGTCGAGGTCTGGGCTCCCTCCTGGTTGGATCCAGGGGGATTGGATCCGGTCCACCGTCGTGGTGGAGGATCTGGAGGAGCTGGAGGAGGAGGGACTGATTGCCCGCGGCTCCTGGCGGGTGCCGGAGGGCAAACTCGAGCCCCGGCCACGGGAGGGCGAGTGCTTCCTCCTCGCGACCCACGTCGACCGTGGTTTCTCCATGCCTCCGCACCCCTTTTTTCATGCTTTCTTGATTTTCTTTGGCGCCCAGCTGCATTACTTCACGCCCAACTCGATCGCTTTCCTTTCCGCGTTCGATTCCATGTGTGAGAACTTCCTCGGCTGCCGGCCGCACTGGGGCTTGTTCAAGCATATCTTTACCTGCCGCTCGCAAACTGTCAAGAAGGCGAATCCGAGCGACGATAAGACGCACGTCCTCCAGGCGTGCGGCGGGCTCGGAATCCAACTTAGGAATAGGAGCGCCTTCCCCCCCCCCATAATCTTTCCGGAGTCGATTCGGGGCTGGCAGTCGACTTGGTTCTACTACAAGGACAGTCCGACCCCGGGTCAGTCGACTGCTATTCCTCCTTTCTCTCTGGGTCGAGCCAGCCAGCCTCCTTCAATGATAGTGGGTAAGGCCGAGAGGGCCGAAGTGAACATGTTGGTGGAGAGGGTCGTCCAGTTGGTCCGCGAGGGTGTAACATGGATGGATCTGTTTCAGGTGTGCCTCATGCGGAGGATCCAGCCGCTCCAGGCTCGGGACCACCCGATGTGGTTGTACTCCGGCACCGACGACTCGTCGCGAGTCCACCCGGAGGCGGCCGACGTGAAGTACGTGGCGCAGTGCATGAAGTGCATCACGGGGAACAAAGACAACCCCAGGGGGTTTGGGAGGGTCCTCCCATTCGACGCTGACCATCTGCCCGATAAGGTTCGTCTTTGGATCCCGAGTGATGTTTCTGTCGTTGGCTTGTAATTTGTCTCGACGGATCCGACTGATATTTGGTCAATCTTCCCTTTTTGCAGATCTATACTGAGATGTACTCGCTGCCCAACGGGGATTTGGTCCAGGAGGGCGAGGAGGGCGTGGGCGACGCCACCGAGTGGAGGTCGGAGGAGGAGACCGAGGAGGAGAGCGAGTACTACAGCAGCGGGGAGGAGGTCGAGTCACCTCCCCGTGATGAGAAGCGGTCCAAGGGGAAGCACGACCTAGGGGCCGCGCGCCCTCGGACAGGTCCCTCAGGCTCCCAAGCGCCCAAGCACATACGCATGGCCACTCCTGACCCCTCTGAGAAGGCGCCCAAGCACCCCAAGGTTACCACCACCAAGCCCCGGAAGGCCCTGCCCAGGATTAAGGTGGATGTTCCCATTGCCTCCACGTAAATATCGTTCGGTTTTGTTTCCTTATATCTTTTGGAGGTCGGCCGTGTCTGTCGTCGACTCATCTCCGAGGGGTTTCTTCAGTGCTGCTCCTTCCACGACCTCAATGGACATTGACAAGGTCCGGGACGACGAGGAGAGCGCCGATGCCGTGACATCCCGCGCAGGTGCGGGTTATAGATCGTGTCTTGTTTTTTCGTCAGTTAGGGGTGACGGTCGACCGAACTTCACAATTGTTTGTCCTGAAGTGCCGCCACGCCATGTCATAGAGCTCCCAGATGACGATGATGATGTTGACGAGGAGCGCTTGGGAGGAGATCGACGACGCACAGGGAAGAAGGGCCGGAAGGCGCCTTCTAGCTCGGAGGCCCAGCGACAGGAGGACGCGGCTCGAGCCACGGTCCCCTTTGCCGACCCTGTGTCGACCGTACATCCCGCTTCGTCAGCTGGAGGGGCCGCCGACCCGATGCTTGTCCCGGCTGTTGACCCATCGCCTACTCCAGTCGTCGACCCAGCGCCCACTCCAGCCGTCGACCCAGTGCCCGCTCCAGCCGTCGACCGAGCGCCTGCTCCGTCGTCCGTTCTCTTCTCCTCCTACCGCCTCCCAGAGGATCCTGTGGGAGCGGCTCAAGAAGCCGTTCACCAAGCGGGGTTGATGATGGAGAAGACGAAGGTGGCGTACGAGGCCAGCATGGCTGCTTACGACGCTAGTTCTGCTCTTCGGGCCAACGTCCAGGTTTGTTTTCTCCATTGGTTGGTTTGCTGCGCTGGATTAGTCTTTGGCTTTGAGATAATCTGCTATTTTGTTCGTAAGATGATGTCACACCCACTGGGTGGGGGTCTTGATGCGTTTGCTTTGAACTTTCCTTGAACTTGAATGAGACTGATTGTGGTCGAGTGAGAACCGGTGGGGGCACGCTCAGTGCACCCACTGGGTGTAGTCCCCGAGACCATGGTCGACTGCTGGCAGTCGGCCATGGTCTGACGATAGAACTTTTCTTCCTTGTTGTTGTTTTATTTTGAGTTCGAGCCAGATTGATCTTGGCCGAGTGAAAACCAGCGGGGGCACGCTCAGTGCACCCACTGGGTGTAGTCCCCGAGACTGCGGTTGAGTGTTTGACTCGACTGTAGTCTTAGAATCTTGTTTTGTTGATGCAGCAATCTTGCGAGTTTGGGGCCAAATTTGCAGACCTTGAGAAGAAGCAAATCCAGCTCAATCTCGACCTGCAGCTGGCTCGGGACCATCTGAAGAAGACGCAGGATGACGCGACCGGTAACTGACGCTAACCATTTGTCGACTGACTTTTGATAAATGTGCCTTGTGTTTCCTCATGTTCATCTGTCCAGTGACGTCTTTGGTAGGTCAACTGAAAGCAGCCTTGGAGCAGAAAGATCTCGACCTAGCGGCAACGCAGCAGGCGGCTCAAGAGAAGGCAGAACTGGCGGCGCAGAAGCTGGCCTCCATAGGCGCGCTCGAGGCGGAGATCATCAGGCTGAGAGGCTCACTCGACGCAGCCAATCAAGAGGTGTCTCGACTGAAGAATTCCAAGTCTGTCTTGAACGACAAGTACGAGGCCCTTTTCCGGAAGAGGATCGATCTTGAGGCCTATCTGGGCGACCTTACCAAGAAGTGGTACCTCGTGCTCGAAGGTACGTCTCTTTTGGCTCGGGTTAAGCTGGATCGGTCGACCCATGTTTTGCTTGCTGACTCGACTCGCTATTTTCCGGTGCAGAATTCTGTCGCAACTTCGAAGAGGAGACTGGGCGGGTCGAGCCCGGCCTGGACCCAGCCAATTCCATCGTGAAGGACGAGGTTGCCATGAACATCTTGAGGCTGGAGTCCCGCCTTACTGCGGCCACGGACTATCTGGGACGGCTGAAAGCGGTGATGGCCCGGATCGACACCGCGCTCTGGAGGGGAGTCGTGCAGGAGAATGACCTCGAGTCTCTGATGACTCGACTCAACGAGATCCCCAACCGAGTGCAGGAGTGGAAGAAGTCGTCCGCCCGGGGTGGAGCCGACGTGGCGCTGTCTCTGGTCCGCGTGCACTGCAAGGAAGTGAAGGAGAGGAGGCTCGCGGCGCTCAAGGTTGCCAATACGAAGGAGCTTCAGTTCCAGTCGTTCATGGAGACCTTCTTGGAAGCCGCCACTCGTATTGCTGATGGGATCGACCTAGACCAATTCGTTGCGCCCGCGAGTCCGCCTCTGCCTGAGGAATGAGCTAACTTTGACATTTTAATTCAATTTTCCTCGGAATGCCGAGTGGTCTTGTAACCGTTAAACTCTGATGGGCCTGTGGCCCAGGTACTCTTTGCCCGAATCTTGCAGGAATCTTTTATCTGGATTCGACCTTTTGGCTTGCGGCTTTTTTTGATCGCTTGAATCTTCGAGTCGACGTTCGCAGCTAAGCCCCCGAGTGAGAGGGTTGGTCTTCACTCGGAGTGGATGTTTGTAACTTAGACGATTCGAAGCTACGTTGTATTTGTGGCGGAGCTCGGACGACAGAGCCACATTGTACTTATGACGTAGCTCGGAGGACCGCAGCTAAGCCCCCGAGTGAGAGGGTTGCTCTTCACTCGGAGTGAGCATTTGAAACTTAGGCGAGTCACAGGGTCGCAGCTAAGCCCCCGAGTGAGAGGGTTGCTCTTCACTCGGAGTGGATGTTTGAAACTTAGACGATTCCAAGCTACGTTG
>LR738711.1:879619888-879645657 GCA_902687465.1 Secale cereale | reverse complement strand
GCTCGGAGGACCGCAGCTAAGCCCCCGAGTGAGAGGGTTGCTCTTCACTCGGAGTGAGCGTTTGAAACTTAGGCGAGTCACGGGGTCGCAGCTAAGCCCCGAGTGAGAGGGTTGCTCTTCACTCGGAGTGGATGTTTGAAACTTAGACAATTCCGAGCTACGTTGTATTTGTGGCGGAGCTCGGAAGACAGAGCCACATTATACTTATGATGCAGCTCGGAGGACCGCAGCTAAGCCCCCGAGTGGGAGGGTTGCTCTTCACCCGGAGTGAGCGTTTGAAACTTAGGCGACTCACGGGGTCGCAGCTAAGCCCCCGAGTGAGAGGGTTCCTCTTCGCTCGGGGTGGATGTTTGAAACTTAGATGATTCCAAGCAATGTTGTATTTGTGGCGGAGCTCGGAAGACAGAGCCACATTATACTTATGACGTAGCTCGGAGGACCGCAGCTAAGCCCCCGAGTGAGAGGGTTGCTCTTCACTCGGAGTGAGCATTTGAAACTTAGGCGAATCGGGTTCGCAACTAAGCACCCACTGGGGGATTTTGAAGACCAGCGTTTTTAGAAAACATCAATCATTAGAGGATCACTGCTAACTTGTCTTTGAAACAAATTGGGAAATCTTTATTACAACTCGACTGTCGAGTGTCTCAACTGTAGAAGCGGTAGAGCAGGTCCGCGTTCCACGACGAGGTTTGTCTTTCTTCTTGGCGACATTGTAGAGGTGGTATGCTCCATTGTGCAGTACCTTGGTGATGATGAATGGACCTTCCCAGGCCGGGGCGAGGTTGTGTGGACGTTTCTGATGCACTCGAAGGACCAGGTCTCCTTCCTGGAATGCTCGGCTTCAGATGTTGCGAGCATGGAATCGACGAAGGTCCTGTTGATAGATGGTCGACCGGATCAAGGCCATCTCTCTTTCCTCTTCCAACAGGTCGAGTGCATCCTGACGAGCCTGCTCTGCCTCGGCTTCGGAGAAGAGTTCCACTCTGGGGGCGTTGTGCAATAAGTCGCTCGGCAACACAGCTTCGGCTCCATAGACCATGAAGAAAGGGGTACGGCCAGTCGACCGGTTTGGAGTTGTCCTCAGACCCCATAAGACAGATGGTAGTTCAGTTACCCAAGCCCCAGCGGCATGTTTAAGATCACGCATGAGCTGCGGCTTTAGGCCTTGGAGAATCAAACCATTTGCTCTTTCTGCCTGTCCATTTGACTGCGGATGCGCCACGGAGGCGTAGTCGACTCGTGTTCCTTGAGAAGCACAGAAAGCTCTGAATTCATCCGAGTCAAAGTTGGAGCCGTTGTGTGTGATGATGCTGTGGGGGACTCCATATCTGAATATCAATTCCCTGATGAAGCTGATGGCGGTGCTCGACTCGAGGTTCTTGATGGGCTTGGCCTCAATCCATTTGGTGAACTTGTCGACTGCCACGAGCAGGTGGGTGAATCCTCTTCTGCCTGTCCTGAAGGGGCCGACCATGTCCAATCCCCAAATAGCAAAGGGCCAGACCAGCGGAATGGTCTTCAAGGTGGACGCCGGCTTGTGGGACATGTTGGAGTAGAACTAGCAACCTGCATACTTTTCTACAATATCCTTGGCCATCTCGTTGGCGTGGGGCCAGTAAAACCCGGCTCGGTATGCTTTGGCCACTATAGTCCGAGAGGAGGCGTGGTGGCCACAAGTTCCCGAGTGAATTTCATCCAAGATCAGTCGACCTTCTTCTAGAGCGATGCAGCGCTGAGCGATTCCGGTGACGCTTTCTCTCTAGAGTTGACCCTCAATGACAGTGAACGCCTTGGATCGGCGGACAATCTGGCGTGCTTCCTCCTCATCTTCCGGGAGTTCTTGCCCGAGCAGATACGATATATATGGCATAGTCCAGTCTGGCATAATCACTAGGACCTCCATGATCACATCGACCACAGCAGGTACTTCAACTTCAGTCGGATTTGACGCGCTGACTGGCTATGGGGGCTCTTCCGTGAAGGGGTCTTCTTTGACAGAAGGGGTGTGCAGATGCTCCAAGAACACATTCTTGGGTATAGGCCTCCGAGTCGACCCAATTTTTGCGAGGTCATCGGCCAGCTGATTCTTGGCTCTGGGCACATGATGGAGCTCTAAGCCTTCAAACTTCTTCTCAAGCTTCCGCACTACACTGCAATAACTGGTCTTTGCCGGGCTCCTGACGTCCCATTCTTTCATCACTTGGTTCACCACTAAGTCAGAGTCGCCATAAATCATCAAGCGACGGACGCCGAGTGAGATGGCCATGCGCAACCCGTACAAAAGTGCTTCGTACTCGGCTTCGTTGTTTGATGAGTCAAAGTGAATCTGAAGGATGTAACTGAGCTTGTCGCCCCTGGGGGAAACCAGGACCACGCCTGCGCCGGATCCGTTCAGCATCTTGGATCCATCGAAGAACATAGTCCAATGGTCCGACTGAACTTGAGTCGGCAGCTCTTGTTCTATCCACTCGACCACAAAATCTGCTATAGCCTGGGACTTGATGGCTGTCTTCGCTTCAAACTTGATATCTAACGGAAGAAGTTCAATCCCCATTTTGCCACTCGACCAGTTGCGTCTCGGTTGTTCAGGATCTCTGACAGCGGGGCGTCGCTGACGACTGAGATTGTATGATCCGAAAAGTAATGGGCAACCTTTTTTGCAGTCAAGTAAATCCCGTACACAAGCTTTTGGTAATGTGGATACCTTTGCTTGGAGGGAGTCAAAACTTCAGATATGTAATAGACCGGGCGTTGGATCTTGTATGCCTTGCCCTCTTCTTCCCGCTCGACCGTGAGTACAGTACTGACAAGTTGTCCGGTGGCTGCAATGTACAACAGAAGAGGCTCTCCGCTGACTAGGGCAGCGAGCACTCGCTGGGTCGACAGCAGGGCTTTGAGCTCTTCGAATGCCGCTTCGGCCTCAGAATTCCACTCGAACTTATCGGATTTCTTCATGAGTCGGTAGAGGGGCAGTGCCTTCTCACCAAGACAAGAAATGAATCGACTCAATGCGGCCAAGCAACCAGTAAGCTTCTGGACGTCGTGTATACGCTCGGTGTGTTTCAGTCGGAGGATGGTGCTGACCTTCTCTGGGTTGGCATCGATTCCCCGTTCGGAAACGAGAAAACCGAGCAACTTGCCGCCAGGAACTCCAAATGTACACTTTGATGGATTGAGCTTGATATCATAGCTTCTTAGGTTCGCGAATGTCTCAGCGAGGTCGGTCAGCAGGTCGGAACCTTTCCGTGACTTGACCACAATGTCATCCATGTATGCCTCGACGTTCCGACTGATTTGCTTTATTAAGCACTTCTGGATCATGCGCATGAAGGTAGCGCCGACATTTTTGAGACCGAAAGGCATGGTGACATAACAGATACACCCGAAGGGGGTGATGAAAGTTGTCTTGATTTCGTCGGGTCCGAACAGACGGATCTGATGGTACCCGGAATACGCGTCCAGAAAGGACAAACATTCACATTGAAGGAAATATGCCCTAGAGGCAATAATAAAGTTATTATTTATTTCCTTATATCATGATAAATGTTTATTATTCATGCTAGAATTGTATTAACCGGAAACTTAATACATGTGTGAATAAATAGACAAAACAGAGTGTCCCTAGTATGCCTCTACTAGACTAGCTCATTGATCAAAGATGGTTATGTTTCCTAGCCATAGACATGAGTTGTCATTTGATCAACGGGATCACATCATTAGGAGAATGATCTGATGGACAAGACCCATCCGTTAGCTTAGCACTATGATCGTTTAAGTTTTACTGCTATTGCTTTCTTCATGACTTATACATGTTCCTATGACTATGAGATTATGCAACTCCCGAATACCGGAGGAACACTTTGTGTGCTACCAAACGTCTCAACGTAACTGGGTGATTATAAAGGTACTCTACAGGTGTCTCCGAAGGTACTTGTTGGGTTGGCGTATTTCGAGATTAGGATTTGTCACTCCGATTGTCGGAGAGGTATCTCTGGGCCCACTCGGTAATGCACATCACTATAAGCCTTGCAAGCATTGCAGCTAATGAGTTAGTTGCGGGATGATGTATTACGGAACGAGTAAAGAGACTTGTTGGTAACGAGATTGAACTAGGTATTGAGATACCGACGATCGAATCTCGGGCATGTAACATACCGATGACAAAGGGAACAATGTATGTTGTTATGCGGTTTGACCGATAAAGATCTTCGTAGAATATGTGGGAGCCAATATGAGCATCCAGGTTCCGCTATTGGTTATTGACCGGAGACGTGTCTCGGTCATGTCTACATAGTTCTCGAACCCGTAGGGTCCGCACGCTTAAGGTTTCGATGATAGTTTTATTATGAGTTTATGAGTTTTGATGTACCGAAGGAGTTCGGAGTCTCGGATGAGATCGGGGACATGACGAGGAGTCTCAAAATGGTCGAGACGTAAAAATCGATATATTGGACGACTATATTCGGACATCGGAAAGGTTCTGAGTGATTCGGGTATTTTCGGAGTACCGCGGAGTTACGGGAATAGAGGAGAGAGGCCAAAAGGAAGGAGGCGTGCACCCCCCTTCTGGTCCGAATTGGACAAGGGGTGCAACCCCCTTTTCCTTCTCCCTCTCCCCCTCTTTCCTTCTCTCCTACTCCGGAAAGGAAAGGGGAATCCTACTAGGACTTGGGAGTCCTAGTAGGACTCCCCACACTTGGTGCGCCCCCTCTAGGGCCGGCCTCTTCCTTCCTCCTTTATATACGGGGGCAGGGGGGCACCTCTAGACACAACAATTGATCTCTTGATCTCTTAGCCGTGTGCGGTGCCCCCCTCCACCATAGTTCTCCTCGATAAATATTGTAGCGGTGCTTAGGCGAAGCCCTGCGACGGTAGAACATCAAGATCGTCACCACGCCGTCATGCTGACGGAACTCTCCCTCGACACTCGGCTGGCTCGGAGTTCGAGGGACGTCATCGAGCTGAACGTGTGCTAGAACTCGGAGGTGCCGTAGTTTCGGTGCTTGATCGGTCGGGCCGTGAAGACGTACGACTACATCAACCGCGTTGTTCTAACGCTTCCGCTTTCGGTCTACGAGGGTACGTAGACTCACTCTCCCCTCTCGTTGCTATGCATCTGGTAGATAGATCTTGCGTGATCGTAGGAAAATTTTAAAATACTACGTTCCCCAACAGTGGTATCAGAGCCAGGTCTATGCGTAGATGATATGCACGAGTAGAACACAAGTGAGTTGTGGACGATACTAGTCATACTGCTTACCAGCACGTCATACTTTGATTCGGCGGTATTGTTGGATGAAGCGGCCCGGACCGACATTACGCGTACGCTTACGCGAGACTGGTTCTACCGACGTGCTTCTCACACAGGTGGCTGGCGGGTGTCAGTTTCTCCAACTTTAGTTGAATCAAGTGTGGCTACGCCCGGTCCTTGTGAAGGTTAAAACAACACATACTTGACGAAATATCGTTGTGGTTTTGTATGCGTAGGTAAGAACGGTTCTTGCTAAGCCCGTAGCAGCCACGTAAAACTTGCAACAACAAAGTAGAGGACGTCTAACTTGTTTTTGCAGGGCATGTTGTGATGTGATATGGTCAAGACATGATGAGTTATACGGTTTTGTATGAAATGATCATGTTTTGTAAAGTTATCGGCAACTGGCAGGAGCCATATGGTTGTCGCTTTATTGTATGAAATGCAATCGCCATGTAATTGCTTTACTTTATCACTAAGCGGTGGCGATAGTCGTAGAAGCAATAGTTGGCGAGACGACAACGATGCTACGATGGAGATCAAGGTGTCGCGCCGGTGACGAAGGTGATCATGACGGTGCTTTGGAGATGGAGATCAAAAGCACAAGATGATGATGGCCATATCATGTCACATATTTTGATTGCATGTGATGTTTATCTTATTATGCTTCTTATTTTGCTTAGTTCGACGGTATCATTATAAGATGACCCCTTACTAAATTTCAAGGTATAAGTGTTCTCCCTGAGTATGCACCGTTGCGAAAGTTCGTCGTGCCGAGACACCACGTGATGATCGGGTGTGATAAGCTCTACGTTCAAATACAACGGGTGTAAGCCAGTTTTGCACATGCAGAATACTCGGGTTAAACTTGACGAGCCTAGCATATGCAGATATGGCCTCGGAACACTTGAGACCGAAAGGTCGAGCGTGAATCATATAGTAGATATGATCAACATAAGATGTTCACCATTGAAACTACTCCATCTCACGTGATGATCGGACATGGTTTAGTTGATTTGGATCACGTGATCATTTAGATGACTAGAGGGATGTCTATCTAAGTGGGAGTTCTTAAGTAATATGATTAAATTGAACTTTAATTTATCATGAACTTAGTCCTCGTAGTATTAGCATATCTATGTTGTAGATCAATAGCTCGCGATGTTACTCCCCGTTTATTTTTTATATGTTCCTAGAGAAAACTAAGTTGAAAGATGTTAGTAGCAATGATGCGGAATTGTTCCGTGATCTGAGGATTATCCTCATTGCTGCACAGAGAATTCTGTCCTTGATGCACCGCTAGGTGACATACATATTGCAGGAATCGACTGTAGACGTTATGAACGTTTTGACAAAAGCTCGGTATGATGACTACTTGATAGTTTAAGTGCACCATGCTTTACGGCTTAGAACCGGGACTTCAAAAACGTTTTGAACGCCACGGAGCATATAAGATGTTCCAAGAGTTGAAATTAGTATTTCATACTCATGCCCGTGTCAAGAGGTATAAGACTTCTGACAGTACTTTGCCTACAAGATGGAGGAGAATAGCTCAGATTGTCTGTGTACTACAATTACTTGAATCAAGTGGGAGTTAATCTTCCAGATAAGATAGTAATTGACAAAGTTCTCTAGTCACTATCACCAAGTTAGTAGAACTTCGTGATGAACTATAATATGCAAGGGATGACGAAAGGAATTCCCGAGCTCTTCGCAGTGCTGAAGTCGGCGAAGGTAGAAATCATGAAAAAGCATCAAGTGTTGATGGTTAACAAGACCACTTGTTTCAAGTAAAGGGCAAAGGGATAGAAGGGGAACTTCAAGAAGAATGACAAGCAAGTTGTCACTCCCGTGAAGAAACCCAAAGCTAAAACTCAAGCCTGAAACTAAGTGCTTCTACTGCAAAGGAAATGGTCACTGGAAGTGGAACTGCCCTTGATACTTGGCGGATAAGAAGGATGGCAAAGTGAACAAAGGTATATTTTGATATACAGATTATTGATGTGTACTTTACTAGTGTTCATAGCAACCCCTGGGTATTTGATACCGGTTCAGTTGCTAAAATTAGTAACTCGAAACGAGAATTGCAGAATGAACATAGACTAGTTAAAGGTGAAGTGACGATGTGTGTTGGAAGTGGTTCCAAGATTGATATGATCATCATCGCACACTCCCTATACTTTCGGGATTAGTGTAAAACCTAAATAAATGTTATTTGGCATTTGCGTTGAGCATGAATATGATTTGATCATATTTGTTGCAATACGGTTATTCATTTAAAGTCATAGAATAATTGTTATTCTGTTTACATGAATAAAACCTTCGATGGTCATACACCCAATGAAAATAGTTTGTTGGATCTCGATCGTGGTGATACACATATTCATAATATTGAAGCCAAAAGATGCAAGGTTAATAATGATAGTGCAACTTATTTGTGGCACTGCTGTTTAGGTCATAATGGTGTAAAGCACATGAAGAAACTCCATAGTGATGGACTTTTGGAATCACTTGATTATGAATCACTTGGTGCTTGCGAACCATGCCTCATGGGCAAGATGACTAAAACTCCGTTCTCCGGAACAATGGAGCGAGCAACAGATTTGTTGGAGATCATACATACAGATGTATGTGGACCAATGAGTGTTGAAGCTCGCGGCGTGTATCGTTATTTTCTGACCTTCACTGATGATTTGAGCAGATATGGGTATATCTACTTAATGAAGCACAAGTCTAAAACATTTGAAAAGTTCAAAGAATTTCAGAGTGAAGTGGAGAATCATCGTAACAAGAAAATAAGAGTTTCTACGATATGATCGTAGAGGTAAAATATTTGAGTTAGCGAGTTTGGCCTTCAGTAAAAACAATGTGAAATAGTTTCACTACTCACGCCACCTGGAACACCATAGTGTAATGGTGTGTCTGAACGTCATAACCGTACTTTATTAGATATGGTGCGATCGATGATGTCTCTTACCGATCTACCACTATCGCTTTTGGGGTTATGCATAAGAGACAGATACATTCACGTTAAATAGGGCACCATCTAAATCCGTGGAGATGACACCGTATGAACTGTGGTTTGACGAGAAACCTAAGCTGTCATTTCTTTAAGTTTGGGACTGCGATGCTTATGTGAAAAAGTTTCAACATGATAAGCTCGAACCCAAATCGGAGAAGTAAATCTTCATAGGATACCCAAAAGAAACTGTTGGGTACACCTTCTATCACAGATCCGAAGGCAAGGTCTTTGTTGCTAAGAGTGGATCCTTTCTAGAGAAGGAGTTTCTCTCGAAAGAAGTGAGTGGGAGGAAAGTGGAACTTGATGAGGTAATTGTACCTTCTCCCGAATTGGATAGTAGTACATCACAGAAACTGGTTCCAGTGATTCCTACACCAATTAGTGAGGAAGCTAATGATGATGATCATGAAACTTCGGATCAAGTTACTGTTGAACTTCGTAGATCAACCAGAGTACATTCCGCACCAGAGTGGTACGGCAACCCGGTTCTGGAAGTCATGTTACTGGACCATGATGAACCTACGAACTATGAGGAAGCGATGATGAGCCCAGATTCCGCAAAATGGCTTGAGACCATGAAATCTGAGATGGGATCCATGTATGAGAACAAAGTGTGGACTTTGGTTGACTTGCCCGATGGTCGGCAAGCCATCGAAAATAAATGGATCTTCAAGAGGAAGACTGACGCTGACAGTAATGTTACTGTTTACAAAGCTCGACTTGTTGCGAAAGTTTTTCAACAAGTTCAAGGAGTTGACTACGATGAGACTTTCTCACCCGTAGCGATGCTTAAGTCTGTCCGAATCATGTTAGCAATTGCCGCATTTTATGAAATCTGGCAAATGGATAACAAAAATGCATTCTTTAATGGATTTATTAAAGAAGACTTGTATATGATGCAACCAGAAGGTTTTGTCAATCCTAAAGGTGCTAACAAAATGTGCAAGCTCCAGCGATCCATCTATGGACTGGTGCAAGCATCTCGGAGTTGGAATATACGCTTTGATAAATTGATCAAAGCATATAGATTTATACAGACTTGCGGTGAAGCCTGTATTTACAAGAAGTGAGTGGGAGCACTACAACCTTTCTGATAAGTATATGTGAATGACATATTGTCGATCGGAAATGATGTAGAATTTTCTGGAAAGCATAAAGGAGTGTTTGAAAGGAGTTTTTCAAAGAAAGACCTTGGTGAAGCTGCTTACATATTGGGCATCAAGATCTATAGAGATAGATCAAGACGCTTGATAAGACTTTCGATGAGTACATACCTTGATATGATTTTGAAGTAGTTCAAAATGTATCAGTCAAAGAAGGAGTTCTTACCTGACTTGTAAGGTGTGAAGTTGAGTAAGACTCAAAGCCAGACCACGGCAGAAAAATATAGAGAGAATGAAAGTCATTCCCTATGCCTCAGCCATAGGTTCTATAAAGCATGCCATGCTGTGTACCAAACATGTTGTGTACCTTGCCATGAGTTTGTCAAGAGGGTACAATAGTGATCCAGGAGTAGATCACTGTACAGCGGTCAAAATTATCCTTAGTAACTGGATGACTAAGGAAATGTTTCTCGATTATGGAGGTGATAAAGAGTTCGTCGTAAAGGGTTACGCCGATGCAAGCTTTGACACAAAATCCAGCTGACTCTAAGTATCAATCTGGATGCGTATTGAAAGTGGGAGCAATTAGCTAGAGTAGCTCCATGCAGAGCATTGTAGACACATAGACATTTGTGAAATACATACGGATCTGAATGTGACAGACCCGTTGACTAAATTTCTCTCACGAAGCAAAACATGATCACACCTTAGTACTCTTTGGGTGTTAATCACATAGCGATGTGAACTAGATTATTGACTCTAGTAAACCCTTTGGGTATTAATCACATGACGATGTGAACTATCGGTGTTAAATCACATGGCGATGTGAACTAGATTATTGACTCTAGTGCAAGTGGGAGACTGAAGGAAATATGCCCTAGAGGCAATAATAAAGTTATTATTTATTTCCTTATATCATGATAAATGTTTATTATTCATGCTAGAATTGTATTAACCGGAAACTTAATACATGTGTGAATAAATAGACAAAACAGAGTGTCCCTAGTATGCCTCTACTAGACTAGCTCATTGATCAAAGATGGTTATGTTTCCTAGCCATAGACATGAGTTGTCATTTGATCAACGGGATCACATCATTAGGAGAATGATCTGATGGACAAGACCCATCCGTTAGCTTAGCACTATGATCGTTTAAGTTTTACTGCTATTGCTTTCTTCATGACTTATACATGTTCCTATGACTATGAGATTATGCAACTCCCGAATACCGGAGGAACACTTTGTGTGCTACCAAACGTCACAACGTAACTGGGTGATTATAAAGGTACTCTACAGGTGTCTCCGAAGGTACTTGTTGGGTTGGCGTATTTCGAGATTAGGATTTGTCACTCCGATTGTCGGAGAGGTATCTCTGGGCCCACTCGGTAATGCACATCACTATAAGCCTTGCAAGCATTGCATCTAATGAGTTAGTTGCGGGATGATGTATTACGAAACGAGTAAAGAGACTTGTTGGTAACGAGATTGAACTAGGTATTGAGATACCGACGATCGAATCTCGGGCATGTAACATACCGATGACAAAGGGAACAATGTATGTTGTTATGCGGTTTGACCGATAAAGATCTTCGTAGAATATGTGGGAGCCAATATGAGCATCCAGGTTCCGCTATTGGTTATTGACCGGAGACGTGTCTCGGTCATGTCTACATAGTTCTCGAACCCGTAGGGTCCGCACGCTTAAGGTTTCGATGATAGTTTTATTATGAGTTTATGAGTTTTGATGTACCGAAGGAGTTCGGAGTCCCGTATGAGATCGGGGACATGACGAGGAGTCTCAAAATGGTCGAGACGTAAAAATCGATATATTGGACGACTATATTCGGACATCGGAAAGGTTCTGAGTGATTCGGGTATTTTCGGAGTACCGCGGAGTTACGGGAATAGAGGAGAGAGGCCAAAAGGAAGGAGGCGTGCACCCCCTTCTGGTCCGAATTGGACAAGGGGTGCAGCCCCCTTTTCCTTCTCCCTCTCCCCCTCTTTCCTTCTCTCCTACTCCGGAAAGGAAAGGGGAATCCTACTAGGACTTGGGAGTCCTAGTAGGACTCCCCACACTTGGTGCGCCCCCTCTAGGGCCGGCCTCTTCCTCCCTCCTTTATATACGGGGGCAGGAGGGCACCTCTAGACACAACAATTGATCTCTTGATCTCTTAGCCGTGTGCGGTGCCCCCCTCCACCATAGTTCTCCTCGATAAATATTGTAGCGGTGCTTAGGCGAAGCCCTGCGACGGTAGAACATCAAGATCGTCACCACGCCGTCATGCTGACGGAACTCTCCCTCGACACTCGGCTGGATCGGAGTTCGAGGGACGTCATCGAGCTGAACGTGTGCTAGAACTCGGAGGTGCCGTAGTTTCGGTGCTTGATCGGTCGGGCCGTGAAGACGTACGACTACATCAACCGCGTTGTTCTAACGCTTCCGCTTTCGGTCTACGAGGGTACGTAGACTCACTCTCCCCTCTCGTTGCTATGCATCTGGTAGATATATCTTGCGTGATCGTAGGAAAATTTTAAAATACTACGTTCCCCAACACACATCCCGCAGTCGAGTGGACTATCTGATCGATGCAGGGAATAGGAAAATGATCCTTCGGGCAGGCCCGATTGATGTGCTTGAAATCGATGCACATGCGGAGAGACTTGTCCTTCTTAGGGACCATGACGACATTGGCGAGCCACTCGGAGTGGTAAATCTCGCGGTTAAACTCAGCTGCCAGGAGCCGAGCCACTTCCTCGCCAATTGCCTTTCGCTTCTCCGCTGTGGACCGACGGAGATGTTCCTTCACAGATTTTGCCTTCGGGTCGACTCGCAAATGGTGCTCAGCCAGTCCCCTGGGTACACTCGGCATGTCTGATGGTTTCCATGCAAAGATGTCCCAGTTCTCACGGAGGAACTGGATGAGCGCTTCTTCCTATTTGCCGTCGAGTGTAGTGGAAATGTGGGTCGGTGCTGCGTTGGGGTCGGTGGGGTGGATGTGCACGGGTTTTGTGTCCCCGGCCGACTGGAAGGCTGACTCGGAAGCCAGCTTCTTCGCCCTCAACAGATCACTCGGATCCACGCTCTTTTGGTACTCCTCCATCTCTACCGCTGCCATTTGCTCGTCGGCGATCTTCGAGCCTTTCTGGAAGCACTCTTCCGCTTTCTGACGGTTCCCAGTGACGGTTATAACGCCGTTGGGTCCCGGCATCTTTAGCTTGAGGTAAACATAACATGGTCGAGCCATGAACCTGGCGTAGGTGGGCCTACCCAGGATGGCGTGATAAGCGCTGTTGAAGTCCACCACTTCGAACGTCAGCTTCTCTTTGCGATAATTCTTCGATTCACCAAAGACCACGTCGAGTGTGATCTGGCCAAGTGAGTCGGCTTTCTTCCCGGGGATTACCCCGTGGAACCTCATGTTACTTTCTCTCAGCTTGGACATCAGAATGCCCATATCCCGGAGGGTTGTTGCATACAAGATGTTCAAGCCACTGCCCCCATCCATCAGGACTCTGGTCAGACACGTGCCCTCGATCACTGGGTCGACCACCAGTGCCTGCTGCCAGGGGGTGGCAATGTGTGCTGGGTGATCGGACTGGTCGAATGTGATGGGGGTCTTGGACCATTTCAAAAATGTGGGGGTCGCCGGGGCAACCATATTTACTTCTCTATTGATGAATTTCAGTCGACTTTTGCTCTCGACGTCTGCGAAGATCACCAAAGTGGAGTTGATCCGGGGGTATCCTCCGTCCCCTTCCTTGTCTTCGGACTCTTCTGATTCTTTCTCCTTCTCAGTCGACTGATCTTTCTGGAAGTTCTGGATCAGGAGCCGACACTGTCGAGTGGTGTGCTTGGGATATACCAAGTTTCCCTCTTCATCTTTCTTCGTGTGTATGGGGCACGACTGGTAGAGCACATCATCTCCAGCTTGATCCTTCCCTTTCTTGGGGGCTCGGGAACCTTTCGGCTTTCCTTTGCCCTTTCCCTGATTGACCACTGCAGCCTCTCCCTGAGCAGCTGGCTCGGCCTTGCGCTTGTTCTTCCGATTGGAATCCTGATCGTCCTGTCCGACTGGTTTCTTGCCGCTGCGGAGCCGATCGGCCTATTCGCCGTTAGCGTACCGACTGGCAATCTCCATCATCCGCGATAGGGACATATCGCCCGTTCGACCAAACTTCAGATTCAGCTCTCGGTTACGCACACCTTCCTTGAAAGTCAAACCGCATGGTGCTCAGACACATTCTCCACCGTGTGATGCGAGGTGGTCCATCGCTGGATGTAATCTCTCAAAGTTTCATTCGACTTCTGCGCGCAGTGCTGAAGCTCTGCGAGTCCAGCATGCCGCTTGTAGGTGCCTTCGAAGGTCCGAATGAACACTCACGCGAGCTCTTCCAAACTATAAATACTCCTGGGGGCCAACTGATTGAGTCACGCCCGAGCAGAACCGCCCAACATCAAAGGAAGGTGCTTCATGGCCACGTCGTCGTTGCCGCCTCTGATCTGTACAACCACTCGGTAGTATTCTAGCCAGGTGTCTGGTTTCGACTCACCGGTGAACTTGCTTACCCCCGCCGCTAACCTGAAGTTCGGGGGGGATCTCTGAGGCTCTGATAGCACTATAGAAACACTCGGGTCCAGAGACAGGCGCTCGGCTGCCACTCAGTTGATCTCTGCCTTGCTCTTCTCTGAATGCCCGGTTTCGGTCGACCCGTCCCTGCACAAGGATAGACCTTGCATCGAAACCTGGCCTCCGGGGATCTGGGGGAATCCTCCGCTCATCGTTGATACGTCTCAAACGTATCTACTTTTCCAAACACTTTTGATATTGTTTTGACCTCATTCTTGCATGATTTGAACTAAACTAACCCGGACTGACGCTGTTTTCAGCAGAGCTGCCTGTATGGTTTTATTATGTGCAGGAAAACGGATTTTTAAGTATCTCAGAAAAATCCACGAAAAATCACAGAAAATCCACGCACCCGAAGGAACCAGGAGCCAGAAGTGGGGCCAGAGGGGGGCCAGGGGGTGCCCATGCGCCCTGTGGGCGCGCCCCCCCTGGGCCGCGCCGGGGGGTCGCCTGGGTGGGGCCCACACCCCCTGGTGCCCTACTTTGCCTCGTATTTTTACTCGCGCCACGGAAACCCCAGATCAGAAGTTCTTTTCGCAGTTTTCTGTCGCGGAGCCGCCGCCACCCTCTGTTCTTCCTCGGGAGGGCTAATCTGGAGGCTGAATTGGCCTCCGGAGAGGGGAGATCGTCGCCATCGTCATCATCATCACCACTCCATCATCCCTCCATGACTTCTCCCTCCATGTGTGAGTAATTCCCCTGCTATAGGCGAAGGGGATGGTAGGGATTGGATGAGTTAGATCATGTAATAGTTTGTCAGATCGTTGGGGGCATGTTGCCTATCATCTACTATGGTGTTTATCATCTTTGCTTCAACTTGTTATTCTTAATGCTTGACACTTAGGGCCCGAGTGCCATGATTTCAGATCTGAACCATATGTGTTTGCATGAATATATTTGTGTTCGTGATCCTATCTATGAGTTGTTTGCACCTGTTACGGTTCGGAACCGGTGATCCCAAAAGTGACAGCTTGGGACACCAAAGGGGATGGTCCGTAGTTTGAGGATTACATGTATCCATTGAGTTCATTGCTTTGTTCCGGTGCTCTTTGACAGGAGCACCTTAATCTCCATAAGTTCCTTTTGGCCCCGTTCATAGCGGGATGGTAGGACAAAAGATGTTGTGCAAGTTCTTATTGCAAGCACGTACAACTACCTACGGGATACATGCCTAATGTTTGATATTTGCCTAGATGATCATTACTTTTCCGTGTGCCGTGCCCCAAGTTAGAATCTATCTCATCCATGCAGCGCCCAACCATCCATCTCCCTAGCCTACAGTGTTTTAAATCATGCTGGTTACTAGTTGCTATTCTTGCCATTTACTTTTGCTATTTACTTTTACTGTTTACTTTTACTATCACTATCATCACTATCATATCACTGTTACCACTTATCTTTTGTTGCAAGTAAGTATATTTCAGGTGCGGTTGAATTGACAACTCAACTGTCAAAGCTTATAAATACTCTTTGGCTCCCCGTGTGTCGAATCAATAAATTGGGTTATTCTTACCCGCGAAGACTATCTCGATCCCTTACGGTTGAGGGTTATCAAGTACCGTTTTCTGGCGCCGTTGCCGGGGAGCATAGCAATATTTACAAGTCTACTTGAGGTATCCTACCTGCTGCACTTCATCCACTATGGGTAAGAAAGGAGACCCCAAGGTTCCGATCTTACTATCTACTACAAGAAGAGGTACTACTCTGAGCACTAGTGCTACACTTGATTCACCTTCTGTTATGGGTAAGTTTGCCTCACCACCACCACATGATGCTCCCACTGAATCTGTTACTATGTCCGATACTCTTGATGATGCCTCTACTACTTTTGATGATATTAGTTCGCTTGGTTATGCTCTTGTGAAACAAATTGCTACTGCTGCTAAAAAGTCTGGAATTGAACTTCCTGTTACTCGCTACCCTATTGGTGAAACGTATGATTATCCTGATTTGAGTAAACTCAAAGAGAGGCTCCTTGATGATGATTACTATATGCTTGATGAAGATTTATGCAGGGAACTGACAGAGTTTTCTGGCTCTGACCCTGAAGTTATTAAGAAACTATTTGAAAAACACTCTTTGAATAACAAAACCGTTCCTGATCCTGAATTTGCTACATCTCCTATATGCATTGATGATCCTGATTATGATTTCTCTGTTGATCTTTCACTTATACCTATGGTTGAAGCTGACCCCTTTTATGGCAGAGAAAATGATGATGCTATTGCACACCTGACTAAACTCGGTGAGCTAGGTGGTTTATTTACCACAGATGAAAAGATACGATACTTTTATGTGACCAAGCTTCTTCCTTTCTCGTTGAAGGAAGGTGCTAAGGCATGGTATGATTCACTCCCATACGGTTCCATTAAGAGTCCTCAAGATTTATCTCACTCTTTTGTTGATAAGTACTTTCCTACTCACATGCAACATGCTGCTTTACAAAGAATTTATAACTTTAAACAGTTGCAGGATGAGTCCCTCCCTAAAGCTTGGGGGAGGTACTGCGGTCTGATTCAGGCTAGACCTGGACATGAAATCCCTAAGAACGAATTAATCGATATATTCTATGCTGGTCTAACTGATGAATCCAGGTCCTATTTGGACAGTTGTGCTGGTTGTGTTTTCAGGAAAAGAACACCGGACGATGCGGAAGATTTGATGGGCAGGATTGCCAAAAACCATGAAGATTGGTCCGTCCCTGAACCACCTCCACCAGCAAAGAAGAGGTGCATGTTTGTTCTGAGCCCCGAAGATATGCGAGAAGCAAAGAAGTCTATTAAAGAGAAAGGTATTAAAGCTGAAGACGTGAAGAATCTACCCCCTATTGAGAAGCTGTGTGAGCCTACCACTCACCCTCCTATGGTAGAGGTACACTCTCTTTTAGATTTCAACGCAAGTGACATCCCTCATGGTAAGCCTCCTGATCAATGTTTAGATGAGTTTGATAATTTCATTATGAAACAAAATCATTTTAATGAGAGGATAGAAAGTCAATTGCATGATAATTCCCTTGCTATCAAAAGACTGCTTGATGTTTTAGATAGAACAGTTAATGATGTTCAATGTCTTGTGAAGCATTTTCAAATGGTTCAAACTCAGCTTGACCAAATTTCTAATGTGCAAAGAGATTTGCTTGCTAACAATGCCAAACAAGATAATTTGCAGGCTTTCGGGATTAAGACCCGAGGAGGAACTAGTACTCAAGATCCTCTCTATCCAGAGGGGCATCCGAAGAGAATCGAGCAGGATTCTCAAATGCAAGAAGAAATTGTTGGCTCTCCAAAGAAGAAGAAGAAACATAAGGAGACTGACAATTCTAATGACCCTATTGCAGATGTAGAACCAGCTATTGATCCCAACAGTGTATCTATCTCCGATGCTGAGACTGAAGACGGTGCTGAACCTGAAGGTAATAATAATGAGAAGAATGATCCGCCTGAAGTTCGAGAAGAAGAAGCACCTGACAAACGTAAGAGGTACACTAAAGAAGACTTCATCGCAAGAAAACATGGGAAGGAAAGAGAACCATGGGTACAGAAACCCTTGCCCTTTCCAGGTAAGTCCATCAAATCTAAAGAAGAAGAGCATTATAATAAGTTTTGTGAGTGGATTAAACCTCTTTTTCTTCAAATCCCTTTGACTGAAGCTATTAAGTTACCTCCTTATTCAAAATATATGAAAGATATTGTCACTAATAAAAGAAAAGTTTCTAACGAAGCAATATCTACTATGCTTGCTAACTACTCTTTCAGTGGCAAGATTCCTGAGAAGCTCGGTGATCCAGGTATACCCACCATTCCTTGCTCCATAATGAATAATTATGTCAAAACTACTTTATGTGATCTTGGAGCGGGAGTGAGTGTTATGCCTCTCTCTCTTTATGAGAGGCTTTGTTTAGAGAAACTAATTCCTACAGATATCTCCCTTCAGATGGCTGACAAGTCAACCGCCATCCCGATAGGTATTTGTGAGGATGTTCCCGTAGAAGTTGCTAATTGTTTAATTCTTACTGATTTTGTTGTGCTTGACATGCCCGAGGATGGAAGCATGTCCATTATTCTTGGTAGACCTTTTCTTAACACCGCAGGTGCTATTATTGATTGCAATAAAGGGAAGGTTACCTTCCATGTGAATGATAAAGAACAGACGGTATATTTTCCGAAGAAGATCGACATGAGGCATGCCCTCAACTCTATAGAGAATATCGAGACCGTGAAAATTGGAGAATGGGACTGTCCACTACATGTGCCTCACAAATACAAAACTATCATGGTAGGGACAATGTCCATCAAGGTAAAGGTTCAGTGATTACTTCGTGAGAGGTGAGACTTTTTGCTCTATATATCGCCTGTTTGTTGGTAAGACTTGATCAACCTTATTAGCAAATATGTTTTATATAGATAAAAAGTTGAGCTTGTTATATTTCCATTTGTTTTTAGTTTTGGCCCACTTGCTGTACCAAGTATTTATGTTTTTGAAGCTTCACAATACTACTAACTGCTTCAAGTTTTCAGAGAGTTTCACAGCTTTTTGAACTTCGAAAAATTTTCAACAGTGAAGTTTTCAGAAAAATTCCAGAAAAATAAAAATAAAAATTTCCACGTCGGGAGAGACCCAGAGGGGCCTGGGGCCAGCCAGGGGGACCCACCAGTGGCCCAGGCGGCCAGCTGGAGCGGCCCAGCCCCTGGCCGCGCCCATAGGGCGCCTGGGGCCCACGAGCCCCCCCTCCAGGTATGTCTTCTTCCTCCCTCTCTCTTTTTCTCCAAAAACCCGAGTTCTGCACTTGTTCTTGTGTTCTTGCTGTTCTTGGAGGCGATTCTTCGATCTCTCTCTACAGCCCATCATTTGAGCTGAAATTTTGAGCAAATACTCCCTAGTATGTGACTCTTCCACCCCTCCAATTAGATTTTTGATTGGTGGCTCCATTTGTGAGTATTTAGTAGTTCTTGGTGCTGTATAGATGAGCTTGCATGCATATGTAGAAAGTTATTTTTCAAGTTTTGATGCAAGTTTATGCCTTGGGCAAGTGAGTTGAGTAGTTTGCCTTAGCTCACTTTGTTTAAATCCTCGTTTTTGTAAATTGTAAAAAATTTCAGAAATGAGTTTGTTAGGAAGGGCAAAAGGGTGGCTTGAGAAGAGGAGGCCCGCACACTCCGATCGAGTTACTAGAGCCGCAGCTTCACCATCGACTGCTAGGGTGAGCTATAATGAAGATCATGTGCCCCTGGAGTTGTTGGAAGATACAAGTCCAGCACGTGCGATGACATTTCCATGTGATGAATTCAAGGAAGCTGCGGGAATCAAGGATGAGTTTTATAATCTTTGTGCTAATGCAGGTTTGACACGACTCGTCACGAGCCGTGTTACTCAGTATCAAAAAGTCACCTCCAGTTTCATTAACAGTTTTAGATATAATCCTGATTCAGGTGCTATTGAGTTTAAAATTTATAATGATCTTATCACCATGACTTTGGGGAATTTTTGTGAAATAATAGGTGTGCCGAATGTTGGGAGGACGGCTAGGATGGCCACTCAGCCCTCCGAGCTGAAAACCGTCATCAACTCTCTCTGCAGCATGGGTACAAGGGATATTCATCGGTCGAAGATCTCCAGCATCTTATTTCCTCACCTCAGGTATTTTGCATATTATATTGCTAGAGGGGTGTTAGCTCGTGACAACACGAGCAACGTTTCTGCTCCGGATATTGCTATCCTGGCGGCAGCCCTCTCAGGGAGATTTGATTATAATCTGGGTGCCTTAATTGCTCGACGCCTTGCTATGAACGGTAACAAGGGAGACTTATATGGTGGTGTTTATGCCACACTTATCTTAGAACATCTTGGAGGCACCCCACACCCTGATGATACTCCTTTTACTTATTCAAGCTTTGATCTTGCTGCTATGAAAAGGCATAAGTTTGTTACCATGGGTTCTGAGCTTGATAATCTTATTTATATCTTGCGTTTCGGAACTGCCGCGGAACGCGAGATCCGTCTACCTGCACCTCTTTTGTTTGATTTTTCTCGCAGGAACGGATGGTCTTTTGATGTTGTCCAGTTCGATGAGTTCATGGTCCAGCATCAGTTTCATAACCCTATGGAGGGGGTAGTGCCCGACGAGGAGGGGCACGGTGAGATACCACCTTTTCAGGGAGAAACCGCCACCGAGTTCGGTGAAGGTTCTTCCTCTGTTTGGCGTTCGGAACCTTCCTCGTGGGAGACTCCGAGGAGTTCGGTGTACGCGCCAGCATCCTTCTACGACCCTTGGACTCACCACCATACCCCCGGAGCAGGAGGCTCCTGGGGGCAGTAGCTGCTACCAACTTAGGCCAAAAGCCTAAGCTTGGGGGAGTACGTGCTCCTCTCACTTTTCCATTGTATTATCCGCTTTATTCGCTTTGATCTTTCGAAGTTTTTACCCGTTCTTCTTAATTTCTCTCTTTGCAAAAACAACAAAAAGATTTTCTCTTTCTTTTGCTTTCATTCAACCTCTAAAAAATCCAAAAAGATTCCCTTTCTCTCTTTAGTTTGCTTTGTTTTCAGAGTTCAGCTCGAGTCCGTGATGGCATTTAATTATATTGCCTACATTCGATCGTGCAAGTGACAAGCAGTAATGACGAAGATCGACTGAAGGGAAGCAACAAGGAAGACCGGTATGAACTCTTTTTGTTTCTACTTTTGTACATATGCCTGTACTTATGATCTAGAGACCAGCTTGTAGCGACATAGTGCTATGTTTACAATGCTCTTCCAGTGGTTCATGCTTTCCTTGTGGCTAGTCTCGAATAACTAGAGTATATAATGTGTTATTGAAATGATCTACATGCATTGCACTGTTCATAGTCTGGTATACTAAGGTGGTATTTCCCTTTAGAGAATTTTTGGATTGACTTGGCACATGCTTACACATGTTTAAGACTAAAAAGTCTACTCTGCCTTGATGATCTTTGAGTTTTATAATAGTTATATCACTTTCATGCCCGATTCAATGTTGCTTTTTCGCTCTGCATGATTATGACCGTTATTGCTCTCTAGTTGGTCGCTTCCCAGTCTTTTGCTAAACCTCCACCTGTACTAAGCGAACTGTCTGCTTGTGCATCCAAATCCTTAAAACCTGTTATGCCATATGAGTCCACCATACCTTCCTATACATGGTATTTACCTGCCATTCCTAACGAAGACTTTTGTGTGCCATCTCGAAATTAATCAAAAGCATTTCTCTTTTTTGTGCCTATGTTTTAGCTCATGAGGAAGTAGTAGTTAATTCATAATCTTCTTAAGTTGGACAAGTTTCACCCCTGGATTGCATGTATAATGTGCAAACCCATAATACGAGAAGGAACTGGCATTGAGTGCGCCCGGCTCAAAAAGATAATATAACAAACAAACCCTCCTTCACGCTTTGTTCATGAGAAATTAGAAAACTTTGGCAGTGATAAACAAAGGAGATTAAGAGGATGTAATCGTCCTCATACGGGAGCCGTTCCTCGAAACTTGTCCAGCTCAAGAAGTGATTGAGTTATCTTCTAGCATTCGTTGACGAAATATGCACCTCTCAAAATGTTTTTATCTCAGTTTTCAAAAACCAAGAGCTCTGGTACATGTTTAGTTTTTGTTTCCGACCACGGGTTTTCAACCTTGCCAATAAAAGCCACGGTTCGAGAGTCTCACCTTCTTTCTTCAAAGCACCAACTACGAGAGCATAATTGTCATTCTGAGTGTAACGTGCATTGTCCCAAAGTATTACATTGTCTTCTGCATACTTGTGATATGATTTATTCTGAAATTCTTAGTTCTAGTCTCTTTTAAAAACTCTGGAGGAGTCTCTGCATTTATGTTTTGCTTCACTCATGGAGGCTAGCGAGATACCGCCCTAGTATGCTCAAGCTATGTGCAATGTAATCTTGTCTTGATTTTCAGTAATATATTATTTACTTTTAAGTATTTGTGACTGGTCACTTGAAAGAAGGATTGCTCCTTGCATTGTCCTCATAAGTATGTTTTCAATACTTGCTAAACTCTTTTCGTAGTACATGCTTATATACATTTAATGAAGCAAAAGAGTTTGTCAAAGTTTTCTTTGTCGCGTCCAGTTCGTTGAACTGAATTGCTTGATGACAAGCAATATGCTAAGCTTGGAGGAGTTGATACGTCTCAAACGTATCTACTTTTCCAAACACTTTTGATATTGTTTTGACCTCATTCTTGCATGATTTGAACTAAACTAACCCGGAATGACGCTGTTTTCAGCAGAGCTGCCTGTATGGTTTTATTGTGTGCAGGAAAACGGATTTTTAAGTATCTCAGAAAAATCCACGAAAAATCACAGAAAATCCACGCACCCGAAGGAACCAGGAGCCAGAAGTGGGGCCAGAGGGAGGCCAGGGGGTGCCCAGGCGCCCTGTGGGCGCGCCCCCCCTGGGCCGCGCCGGGGGGTCGCCTGGGTGGGGCCCACACCCCCTGGTGCCCTACTTTGCCTCGTATTTTTACTCGCGACACAGAAACCCCAGATCAGAAGTTCTTTTCGCAGTTTTCCGTCGCGGAGCCGCCGCCACCCTCTGTTCTTCCTTGGGAGGGCTAATTTGGAGGCTGAATTGGCCTCCGGAGAGGGGAGATCGTCGCCATCGTCATCATCATCACCACTCCATCATCCCTCCATGACTTCTCCCTCCATGTGTGAGTAATTCCCCTGCTGTAGGCGAAGGGGATGGTAGGGATTGGATGAGTTAGATCATGTAATAGTTTGTCAGATCATTGGGGGCATGTTGCCTATCATCTACTATGGTGTTTATCATCTTTGCTTCAACTTGTTATTCTTAATGCTTGACACTTAGGGCCCGAGTGCCATGATTTCAGATCTGAACCATATGTGTTTGCATGAATATATTTGTGTTCATGATCCTATCTATGAGTTGTTTGCACCTGTTATGGTTCGGAACCGGTGATCCCAAAAGTGACAGCTTGGGACACCAAAGGGGATGGTCCGTAGTTTGAGGATTACATGTATCCATTGAGTTCATTGCTTTGTTCCGGTGCTCTTTGACAGGAGCACCTTAATCTCTATAAGTTCCTTTTGGCCCCGTTCGTAGCGGGATGGTAGGACAAAAGATGTTGTGCAAGTTCTTATTGCAAGCACGTACAACTACCTACGGGATACATGCCTAATGTTTGATATTTGCCTAGATGATCATTACTTTTCCGTGTGCCGTGCCCCAAGTTAGAATCTATCTCATCCATGCAGCGCCCAACCATCCATCTCCCTAGCCTACAGTGTTTTAAATCCTGCTGGTTACTAGTTGCTATTCTTGCCATTTACTTTTGCTATTTACTTTTACTGTTTACTTTTACTATCACTATCATCACTCTCATATCACTGTTACCACTTATCTTTTGTTGCAAGTAAGTATATTTCAGGTGCGGTTGAATTGACAACTCAACTGTCAAAGCTTATAAATACTCTTTGGCTCCCCGTGTGTCGAATCAATAAATTGGGTTATTCTTACCCGCGAAGACTATCTCGATCCCTTACGGTTGAGGGTTATCAATCGTCGCGCAGGCGCCTGCCCTCGTGCCGCTGGGGCGAGTATGATCCGCTTCCCGAAGGAGGCGTAGGCACTTGACGGCGGTCATGATGCCCGTATCGACGGTCGCGTGGTTCGTCGTTCTGACCCAGATGCCGGTCTTGCCGCGGGACACGTTCCTCACGCCTCGAGGGCGATCTTGGACTGTGGGCCGACCATACGGTGTCTGCAGCCACCGATCTGCTGTGAATCCTGTTGCGCGACTGAGAAATAGCCGCGTTTTGCTCTTCAGCCGTTCGGAGCAAAGCTCGGATATGCTAAAGGCCTCTCCCAGCCTCTGACTGAGAGGGTTGAATCGACTCCGCGATGCGAGCCACGGCTTCGAGGTTCTGGACTGGCGTGCGGAACACCTGAGTCTCGCGCTGGCGCGATTGCCGCAGTCGTCGACTGGACTCGGGGACCAGTCGGCGGGCCTGTTCGTCGAGTGCGCGTTGGATATTTTCCAAGCGCGCGCGCTCGGCCACGGTGGCCAAGCGTGTGGCTTCGAGGGCCAGAGCCTCCAGAGAATCCCCCACGATGGGGGTGAAGAGTGCATCTTCGTTGCGGCGACAAAGCCCAGCTCTTTGCTCGGAGGTGAGGGGTTTAGGAATGTAACTGTCATTGTTGTGTGATCGGCCATTGCCGCTGCCGCCATCTCCACCGCGAGGAAAACCCGGCGGGCTGCGGCGCGAATCGACCATGAGGATTTCCGCTGCGGGATCGCTGCTCCCGCACTCGGAAACAGAATCCACGAGCTCGGTCGACTGATCGGCCGACCCATAGAGGAAACCGTTGGGCTCTATGGCCGCGACTTGAGGGGTGGCCGTTTGATGGGCCACCGCGTGTTTCACCCACCGCTGGAGCCATGAGCGTCCGGATTGCTTGCAGCGGCGTCCGGCGGGGATGGGGGACGATGTAGGGATCGATGAATATTGAGTCGACTGCTGCCGAAGGAGGACGCCGCAGGCATTGGCGTGGAAGTGCGCAGCCCCCCGGGTGGGCAGAGCCTCGACGTCAAGAGGTGCCTCCTGGAGCCACGCGGAGTCATCGGCGATGAAAACGAGCGCACCAAGCCGGATCTCGCGGCCCAACGCTAGACCACTGCCTGACACCATGATGAATAAGGTCGGAGAAGAAGTTGCAACCTCACCAGATGTCGCTAAGACGCCTTGCCCCACGGTGGGCGCCAACTGTCGTGGTTCTAAGTCCGACAGTACGAGTAGGGGGTACGAATGGGGAGGCAAGGCCCTAGCTATGGTGGAGTTGTACACAAGGTGTTTTACGAGTTCAGGCCCTTCTCGGAGGAAGTAATAGCCCTACGTCTCGGTGCCCGGAGGCGGTCGACTGGTATGTGTATATGTGAGTTACAAAGGCGCGAACCCTTGTACCGGAGGAGGGGGTGGCTTATATAGTGCGCCAGGACCCCAGCCATGCTCCACGTTACCAAGGGTTCAATGTACATTAAGGCAGGCGTTACTGATAACGCCTACAGTAAAGAGTAATTAAGGCATTTACTACGGCGAGTAAATACTAGACCGTTATTGTCCTAAGGGATCCTTGACCTTCGGGGGTCGAGTGCCTTGGATTGGTCGAGTGGAGTTGAGTCGTCTTGTAGGTGACGTCCAGTCGAGTGGGATGTCCTCTTGGGCCGTCTCAGTCGACTGTCTTTGTCATCATAAGTTTTGTCTTTTGATCTTCTAGGGTAGTGACCTTGGGTGGGGTACCTTGGTCGGGCCTGTGACCCTACCCTAGGTCTGTAACCTCGTCACCAACCTTGATGAACCTTTATGAATGTTGTGATCCATTCTGTTGGATCCAACCTTGATGTTATATGGTTTATGTGCTTAGTACAATTTGGTTTTATATGATGTAGATGATTATCAATGGTGTTTGATCCAATTTGACCCTCATTTCATCGACCAAATGGGCCTAAGGGTATCTTGACCCTCATTTCATCGATTCATCGACAAAATGGGCCTAGGGTTATCTTGGCCCTCATTTCATCGATTCATCGACAAAATGGGCCTAGGGGTACCATGACCACCATTTCATCGATTCATCGACCAAATGGTCCTACGGGGTATCTTGACCCTCATTTCATCGATTCATCGACAAAATGGCCCTAGGGGTACCTTGATCACCATTTCATCGATTCATTGACCAAATGGTCCTACGGGGTATCTTAACCCTCATTTCATCGAT